>CM033273.1:23944729-24544729 GCA_019343175.1 Oedothorax gibbosus
TTGCGCCACCCTGAAGTTTGTTCATAATAAGATTATTTTAGGCAATTCGTGACGTCATAGGTGAAGAAACATTCCGATGCGAAATGCTAGAAAAATGGACAACGGCAGTGATATACAAGATACTGGAAAGACTTGAAATGACTACTAACAAATACATTGGTAAGAATGTCAGGGTATAAGTCTTAGTTGTGAGGCACCTCGAAACATAATTAAAGGGCATAAAACACGAGCGAAAATTCACAAACTCAACCATGTCTTCTACGCAAAACTCAAAAGTTGTATCAATAAAAGTCAATAAATTACGCCATGTATGGTATACTAGTGCACATTAAATCTGTTAATCTCAAAGTCGTGACACCTCGTACTAGGCCGCTATATGATTGCGTTGGGTACCAACTCAGGTGTCGGCCTTTAGAGTTAACCGAGATTTAAAATTCTTAGGCACGTCCCTAATAGACCTCGTGTAGATCTAATGCGACACATCTTCAATTCAAACCAATATATATTTTATCTTCCACCACTACGTTTATAACGTAAAAAGTGGACGCTATTATAATCATTTAGTCCGTCTGTCTGTCACCCACTTTTATAGCCAAACCACAAATGCTACAGGCAAGTGTGATACGTCAAAAAATTCAGTGCATTGAAATTAGAAGACATTGAAAATCGCAGAAAAAAAAATCGAATTCGAAGTACTTCAATTATTACAAAAACTAAAAAATTTAATGCTCATTTAAAAAGCGTAAGAAGGCATTTTTATTAGAATTTAATCACCATTGTCATTCACAACAATCGCTCGAGAAACTTGGAAACTCGAAAATCTTTAAATAATAAATAAAAATAAATTTAGTTTTGAGACATCAATCAGTTTGAAATGACGTCATAAATATTTTACAAAGAAATTCTTCGATTGTATGTTGATATGAAATGGTTTGCTTCTATTTAAAAGCGAGGAATATTACATATTTATTCTTTGAAATGTAAATTAATTTAGCAAACGATAAGAAATAATTATTGAATTTTCGAAATAAAATAAATGAAATAACTAGCCAAATTTAGCGTGTAAATGATATAGAATTAATACTGTGTTAGTAGCATTTTTCCTGTTGAACACAAATGTTGTGTGGAAAGGGGCTGAGTGACAGATTCTTTTACAAACCTACTTGTTTTAAATTTCAGTTACTTGCAACATATTGCAGAAGACCGGAGCTGGATACAATACAGCATCATCATGCCGTTGGGATAACACAACAGATGGTATATTCATTTACATTTTCAAAATTATTTTTTGTATAGAATGGGCGATTGAATGTATATAATGGACAGGGACATATGCCTAGCACCCCAGAGCCTTTGGTCACTTATGCTGAAATGGGCACGGCAGGCCTTGGCCCACTAACAGGCTGTTGCGCCGAGAAGTTTAGATTTTAGAATGGACGACTGGAACAAGGCGGAGGGTTGTCTGCGGGGTAAAAAGTAGTGGTTTCTGAAATATTCGGATACGTTTCTAAAAATAACATATCTTCCCCATATATTAAAAAAAAAATTCTATTTTTTATTGATAGTTTATTAGTATATTTAAGTTTAATAAATAACTTAAAATCTTGAAATTTATGCAGTATGTTGCTGTGTCCAGTGGGAAAATGATTCACTGATATGTGTAGTATGCATCTTCGGAATGAACATGATTTATGAAAGTTCTACTTAAAAAAAACCGACATACCTTTGCAAAAGAATGACATTGTATGTATTTGAGTTTCAATAAATAAAAACAGTTTTATTTGTTTTTCTTTGGGATCAGAAAATAAATGTCTTTTTTTTAATGTTAGTTTCATGGTAAACATGTTTTACACTAAAATTTACTTCAAAAGAGTTCCCTACAATTCAGATATTTTTTAAATTTTACACTTGCAATATTGAGGCAGAAAAAAAACCCAATAATTTTGACTGTTTTTTTAATACGTGTTAAATGTTGAAACGAAATTATATAAATTAGGTGTAGTAAAGTGTAAATACTGAAAGTTTAACGTAAAACAGTTATTTCTGAGGCATTTTTAAGAAGACTAGCATGTTATAAAAGAAAATTCAATAATTTCTTCATTTTTTATGGATTAATAAAATGATTTCCAACATAATTCGTTTTTTTCTTCAATTGAAAATCACCCAATTCTTTTAAATGTGGGTTACATTCTATTGTTAAATTCCCTTCAGATCAATCGTATCAGTGATATTATTTATATATTAAAATATTTTTATAATGCATTTGAGCTGGTAATATTGTTTCTGTAGTTTTTATTAGTACACAAATAACCCTGCCATAGTAAAAATCCAAACAGAATTGCAACATCGAAAGCAGAAATGTTTTTTTTTTCATTTTCGGAATTTTCACCCTATACAAGATTAAAAGAGAGTAACTTATAAAAAGTTAATGTTATTACAAAATTTTAATAATTAAATTTGTCGACAGTGAAAAGTATCCATCAGTTGGCCCTTAATTATGCATATTAAGAATTGATTTGTGAGAATTTCGGCAATAGGGATTATGTTCGCTTACTTTGTAGCCTATTCTAATCCATAAAGCCATAAACAGAAATAAGAATCCACAACTTGAGAAAAAAATTGGTAAAATTTATGTAAAAATTTCATCTACACAAAACACTCATTACACTGCAAACATGCTTTCTACGTTGAGGGTGATCGACAATGTAGAAATGTTGATTTTTTATTCTTTGAATTTTTATTCTGTACAAGTTTATGATTAGCTTTTAACAGGTTCTTTTTATTACAAATTTGTGATAAATTGAATTTGATAATATAGCTAGATAAGTTGCCTTCCATTTGACCGTTAAATCCGTTTGAATTAAAAATTAATTGGAATTAAGAATAGGTTTGTAAGAATTTCGGCAAGAGTGATCATGTTCATTCGCTTTGCAGCCTATTCTAATCCATAAAGCCATAAACGGAAATAATGATCAACACCATGAGTAAGAAAAATGTAAAATTTATTAAAAAATATCAGCTACACAAAGGACTTATTTTTATACTGCAAACATGCCTTCTTCGTTAACGGTTATCGACAATGTAGAAATAGTTTTTTTTATTCTTTGAATTTTTATTCTGTACAAGTTTATGATTAGCTTTTAACAGGTTCTTTTTATTACAAATTTGTGATAAATTGAATTTGATAATATACCTAGATAAGTTGCCTTCCATTTGACCGTTAAATCCGTTTGAATTAAAAATTAATTGGAATTAAGAATTGGTTTGTAAGAATTTCGACAAGAGTGATCATGTTCATTCGCTTTGCAGCCTATTCTAATCCATAAAGCCATAAACGGAAATAATGATCAACACCATGAGTAAGAAAAAGGTAAAATTTATTAAAAAATATCAGCTACACAAAAGACTTATTTTTATACTGCAAACATGCCTTCTTCGTTAACGGTTATCGACAATGTAGAAATAGATTTTTTTATTCTTTTAATTTTTACCTACAAATTTATGATTAGCTTTTAACAAATTCCTATTATTACAAATTTGCGATAAATTAAATTTGACAATACTTATGAGTAGCCATCAGTTTGACCTTAATTAAAAATTAATAAGAATTAATTAAGAATAATTAAGAATTGGTTTGTAAGAATTTCGGCAATATGGATTATGATGATTAGCTTAGCGGCCTATTCTAATCCAGAAACCCATAGCATAGAGAGTAATAAGGATGAACAACTTGAGTAAAAAATAGGTAATATTTATTTAAAAATGTCATTTACACAAAACACTTATTTTTAAACTGCAAACATGCCTTCTGCGTTGACGGTATGGGATGGAACGCATTTGCCGTCCCCATTCATTCGTTCCATGTACTCTGTTCCTACGGGGTGGGCGCAGGTGTAGCCTTCTACGCAGACATCGCCGGCAAGAGGGCTGCAAGTGGAGTCGGCACACTGGGAAAAATAAGACAACTGGTTACACTCAGAAAAAATAACTTGATTCAGCCTGAATGTTTGCCTGTTTTTACCAGTTCTATCACGGCCAACTTCAATAACAAGGCCAGAGAAGTCTGGCCTTGTTATTGTCTACAAATCTTCTAAACATGAGCGTAGACGGAAATTTTGACGTCACTGTTCCCAGGGCCGAAGATCGAGAAACTAGTTCGGACGCATTCGGAACCCTAAAAATGTGGTCAGCCGTGAACGAGTGGTTCCGAACAGGTTGTTTTCATCTTCGGAACAACGTCACTCGGAACTATGACGTCAAAATTTCCGTCCCCGAGCTTGTTTGGGAACTGAACTTTTTAATCGTAGATAAAATAATACTATGTATGTTTTAAACTAGTTTACCTACAAGTAATTTAATTAAGCATTTTGCAATTAAAGTTTAGCATTAAAGCAATTAGTTAATTAGCAATTAAAGTTTATTAAAAAATTCATTTCTGAATTTTTCCTTAAATTTTTGTGAACTATATTGAGTCAATTATTGATATCGAATTTAATAAATCACAACTGGTCTCACATTTTAGCTTCCACACTACGTTTATAACGTAAAAAGTGGAAGGTATTATAATCGTTCAGTCCGTCCGTCTGTCTGTCTGTCCGTCCATTACCCACTTTCATAGCCCAAACTACAAATGCTACAGGCAAGTGTGATACGTCAAAAAAATTCAGTGCATCGAAATTAGAAGACATTGAAAATCTCAGAAAAAATTCGAATTCAAAGTACTTTAATTACTTAAAAAACTACAAAATGTAATGCTCATTTAAAAAGCATAAGAAGCCATTTTTATTAGAATTAAATCACCATTGCCATTCGCAACTATTACTCGAGAAACTTTAATTCTTTTAAATAATAAATTAAAAGAAAATTAGTTTTGCGACATCAATCAGTTTGAAATGACGTCAAATATATATTACTAAGATATTCTTTTTTTGTATGTTGATATGAAATGTTTTGATTCTATTTAACCTTTTCAGTCCCAGTGATGCCATTTGGCATCATAATTTTTCTGACCACAATTTAAAAAAATATAATAGAGCTGACATCTATTAGGAATAATAAAAAAAAATCCTATTAGAAAAAAGTTTGAAGAATCGAATGATGTGCTTTTTGGTATCATAAATAGCTATAGAAGACCAGAAAAAAATATCTAAAATGATGATGCCAAATTGTCATTGGGACTGAAAGGGTTTAAAAAAGAGGAATATTACATATTTATTCTTTGAAATATAAATAAATTTTTGCATACGATAATAATTATTGAAGAAATAATTATTCAATTTTCGAAATAAAATAAATGAAATTTGCATATTTAGCGTGTAAATGTTTATAATATAATTAATATTGTGTTTGGTAACTTTTTTCCTGTTGAACACAAATGTTGTGTGGAAGCGGGCTAAGTGACAGATTCTGTTACAAATCTATTTGTTTGCAATTAAATCTATATATATATATAATACTCTTATACGGCGCCCAAATTTCTTTATATTTCTATCTCTGGAATGGCAACAATCGCAATGAACAAAAATCACTAATTTCAAAATGGCCGACTGAAAACAACAAAAAAGTGTTTGAAACAACAACTTTAGGATAGAATCAGTAAGTTTAAATTTAAACATGCATAATATTAGGGGCGTTTAAAGTTTGAAAATTTAAATTATAATTTCTATCGACTGAACTACCAAGCACTTATTGTTAATAAAAAAGGGAAAATTAAAATTGTTTTTAAACATAGTTTCTAAGCGTTGACGGCTACCACGGTTTCCAATTTATTTACAAATGGATCTTATTCAAGCAGCGACGTATTTTCGCAATGATAACCATTAATTTATAAGCATTAATTTGTAATTATGTTATTTTAAAAGGATACTAAAGGTGGTTAACCTAAAGGACCATGTCCAGCTTTGGCGCCAGTCGAAAAATGTCGCCATGTCAAAATGATACAAACCGAGCGTTTGCCAAGTCTGTGAAATGACCACAAATAATTACTTAAAATGGTACTCAAAACTGAAAATGTCTGCTGAGAGAGAACATGAAGATTTCCTTATTAAAAATTAACGTGGCATTTGCGATCATATCGTAGCGATATTTTAAAATAAGAAAATCCGAACTCAACAGTTTGCTGCAAGTTCAAAACAATGTGCACAAAAAAATAATTTAAGAAATGAGTTCTTTTTATAATTAATGATTAATAATATTTGAAATATATTAATACGATTTAAGTATTCTTAACGATGAAAAAAAAAAAATGGACAGGAATAACTTATAAAGAAAGTAGCAAAATAAATTCTCTAATGCAAACAGAATACATAGAAAAAACTGAACTATTTGATAATTATTCGCTTAAAATTCGATCTGTGGCGATTTTCGTAGCCAATGGCTGCCATAATACAAATTTGGCAGGGTTACTACATTTGGCAAAAAAAAAATACGGACATGCTCCTTTAGGTTAACCCTTAAGGCTAGACTAAAATATTTCAATGAACGGTGAGCGAGCGAAGCGAGCCTGGATCGCGAAGCGATCCAAAGGGAACTGCTTAAGCAGTTCCCGGGAGTTGGCGAGCGATAGCGAGAAGGGGGCGTGCCCCCTAATATGTATAAAATATAAATCCTAACTTAACAACAATAAAATGTGGTGCTGCCATCTGCCAGTTTATATATCAATTATAAACTAGCCCTACATTTATAAAACAGTTAATAAAATTTGGTGCTGCTATCTGTCGGCGTTTATGTAATCCATAAACTAATTCAATCGCGCCTCAATAATTTACATTTTCTGATATAGAAAAGTAAACAACACTGAAAATTTTGAATATCTTACGGTAAGACAATGATCGCAGCAGTTGCACTCATCCTTGTATGTTCCACAAGAGCAGTCGACAGCCGGGCATCCGGCCGTGTTGCATTGGGAAGCGCACTTTACAGGGGAGCGGGCATCCACGATCCTGTGGGGAAAAAACACACTTATCAGTTACTTGACACTGATATGTAAACAATACAGGTTTATTTAAATTTACAATTGGATTGTTTCAGATGACGAAAGTTTCCTGTTGTCATTTTTTAATTCCGCGATTTTATTGGTTGTTGCGGTTTCACTCCCAATGCGCTGTAAAAATTGGGGATGTTTAGTATTTAGGATATTTTGATATTGAGAGGATATTATGATATTTAGTAGTTTGATATTTAGCTGGTATTTTGATATTTAGTATTTTTGTTAGTATTTACATTAATCTTTTTTACAGATTACAGTACAATTAATAATACAACTTAAAAAAGGACAATAAAAGAACACAGAACGGACAATAAGAGATAATAAAATCAAAAGAAATCGCTTTGAAAACATACAATGCCCAAAATTGTTCAGAAGTTCCAGTATTTTATCACCAAAAAAATTTAATTCTACAAGAACCAAAAATGAAAACAATACCGCTCTAACTGTTGCCACTCATGACGTAAACCATGCCCATTGTAAAATTTTATTTTGAAATGCTTGTATTTGTACTATTTATAACGACTAATGTAATAATTATTTTTGGTAGATTTGTTTCATTAAACAGATTGACCATTTTGTGCAGGAAACTCAGTAACTACAAAATAGACAAAACTATCACAACATCTACTTCTAAGTGACAGTTTTTGTTAAAAACCTACTTATGTTATTAAAGAAAAAAATCACTACTTTTATTTTCGTATAAAATAAAAGAGACTATGGCTTTCAGAATTTTCAGAATTAGATTTAATGGTGAGTATTTAATTGTAGCTATAAGCAAATTGCAAAACTTACATTCTTAGAAGCATAACTAAGATATAGGGTCCGGATCATTCATTGGCGACTTCGTCCAATTGAATTTACCATTATCAAAAGTCGCCAATGAAGGTACCAGACCCTATAAATTAATTTCACTGTGGATGATGGGAGTTTTACACCCTTTAAACGTAAATGCATGAATAAGTAAAAAGTACAAGATGAAACATATTTTCACTTAAAAAATAATCACAAAATCACTTATTGTTGTTACCACTACAAAGAAGTTTTAAACTTCGATATAAAAGTAAAATATATGAGTTGAATGAGGAAAATAAAATGAAAAAACAAACAACAACATTATTTTAACTTAAGATTAATAAAACGTGCATCATCATGCGTTTCATCGAACTTTAACCAAAATAAACGGTAATCATAACGCTGGGTTGATTCATAACGCAATGTAAGGGAAATTCTTCATTAAAAATAAAATTCAGCATTTTCTGGAGAAGTTATCGGAAGACAGCAATCTATATATATAATACTCTTATACGGAACCCAAATTTCCTTATATTTCTATCTCTGGAATGGCAACAATCAAAATGAACAAAAATACTACTAATTTCAAAATGGCCGACTGAAAACAACAAAAAAGTGTTTCTTCAGAAATGGCTTGAAATAGGGAAAAATAACTATAAATATTATGCCGCCTAAGGTAAAGATAAGTTGATTTTGATATACTCTAAGTGTTATAAAAGATTCGTTATTAGTTTTTAAAAACCCCCAACAACTTTAGGATAGAATCAGTAAGTTTAAATTCTAACATGCATAATATTAGGGACGTTTAATGTTTGAAAATTTAAATTATAATTTCGATCGACTGAACTACCAAACACTATTGTTAATTAAAAAGGAAAAAATCAAACTGTTTTTAAATATAGTTTCTAAACGTTGATGGCTACCACAGTTTCCAATTTATTTACAAATGGATGTTAGTCGAGCAGCGAAATATTTTCGCAATAATAACCATTAATTTATAAGCATCAATTTATAATTATTTTATTTTAAAATGATATTAAAGGCAGTTAACCTAAAGGACCATGTCCGGATTTGGCGCCAGTCGAAAAATGTCGCCAAGTCAAAATGACAACAAACCGAGCGTTTGCCAAGTCTGTGAAATGACAACAAATAATTACATAAAATGCTGCTCAAAACTGAAAATGTCTGCTGAGAGAATATGAAAGATTTCCTTATGAAAAATTATCGTGGCATTTGCGATCGTAGATAGTAGCGATATTTTAAAATAAGAAAATCAGAACGCAACAGTTTTCTGCAAGTTCAAAACAATGTGCACAAAAATAATTTAGGAAATGAGTTCTATTAATAATTAATGATTAATAGTATTTATTATTTTAAATATAATAATACGATTTAAGAATTCTTTGCGATGAAAGAAATGGACAGGATCAACTTATAAAGAAAGTAGCAAAATAAATTATCTAATACAAACAGAATACATAGAAAAAAAACTTAACTATTTGATAATTATTCGTTTAAAATACGATCCGTTGCGATTTTCGTATCCATGGCTGCCATAATACCGATTTGGCTGGGTTAACATATTTGGCGAAAAAATTGCCGGACATGTTCCTCAAGGTTAACCCTTGTGGCTAGACTAAAATATTTCAATGAACGGTGAGCGAGCGAAGCGAGCCTGGATCGCGAAGCGATCCAAAGGGAACTGCGCAAGCAGTTCCCGTTTGTTGGCGAGCGATAGCGAGAAGGGGGCGTGCCCCCTAATTTACAGAAAACAACTTGCAAGCGTCATTTTAACTAATTGCTTGCTTGCATATAAGTTTCCGAACTTCATGCTTGCAAAACGTGGTACCAGAAAGTTCTTCATAAATATACAAATACATAAAAAAATTAAAGAGCAGTTTATATAAAGAGAAAATAAAGATAGAAAGACAAATTTTAAAATGTGTTCAGCTTTGAAGTTGTGACAAATGCATTTTTCTATGTCTTCATCAATATAACATTTCACCAATAAAATAGTTATTTATGCAACTAGTGTGAAAAGTAAGGATTTTTTAAACCGAGCGAGTGAAATAAATTCACGAGTTTAAAAAAGACTATTTTCAACGTGTTGTCATACACTATTTTTTATAATAACGTGCAAAAAAGTATTTATAAATTGGCATTTATTGATTGGCTTATTAATTATATTATTATCACGTTCATATGATTTGAAGGTGATTATTTATACTAATGATTATTTTAAATTCACGTGCAAAAAGTATTTCTTAGATTGTCATTGGAAATAAGACGCCAAATAAAGAATCACGTTCAAATAAAGAATTTTCCACCAATCACAAAGCCGCCGAATAAAATATCACGCTCAACTAAAGAATTTTACACCAATCAGATGCTCTTATTTACTTTGTCGCACTAGTGCGTAAAAGTAACTTTGAAACACGATTTCGTTCAAAGCATCACTTTTGCCACGATTATTGATTTGAAAAAGTTAGTTTTTTTGTACGTTATTATAAAAACTGTAACAGGTTAACTATATAAAACTAAAGGTATAAAAACTATATAAAAAAACCAGGTAACGTATATACAATTACGCTAAAGAGCTTATATGTTAATTTTAAGACTATTTTATCTTTTATTAGGTGTCTTGCGGATATTAATCCGAAAAGAGGAACCAAAGCTAGCCAAACCGGACAAAGAAAACCAGCGTCATTAACTAAAAAAGTTATTAATTTAGCCAATGAAATTAATGACTTTGATAAAGTTTTTAAACTGTAGATAAAATTTTCAAGAAAATAAAAAATTTATGCAAGTTGTATTTTGTTGCAAGTTTTTGAGAAAAATTCTTATTTATTATTAATTTACAGTTATTATTATTTTACAGTTTGTTATTATTTTACAGTTCTTATATTCATAATAAAAATTCATAATTAAAAGTTATTAATTTAGCAAATCAAATAAATGAATTGGACAAAGTATTTAAACTTTAGGAAAATTTTTCAAGAATGCAATGTTAGAGGTTTGAATTTCTTAACTTAATAATAAATTTGCCAACCTGAGAATTAATTTTGCTGTAAAAATGCACATATAATTTTAAACTTTTCTTATATGCAGGGGAAATCAAGCTCAAATTATGTCTATTTTTAAGTCAGATTTGCTCTATATCTGTATAAATAATGTATTTGTTAATATAATAAATTGAAATAAATAAGAAACGGAACTTAAGTAGAAACACGTAAAAATGCAAAATGGAAAATTTTAACAACGGAGAAATAAGAAACGGAACTTATGTACATACACGGGAAAATACTTAACGAAACGGAAAAGTCCCGGCAACTCTGCTGCCGGTACTTTTCCCATTAATTTCAGTAAATTTTTTTACAGTATTGTATGTGCATAAAATATTAAGTATTTATTTTGATAAATGAAGAAAAGACATTATTACCTATAAAACTGAGTACATTAGCGTTTTGTGATATTTGTTATTTGTTTAGTTGTAAGAATATAGACATTTTTCTACATGATGCAGGACATTAACATTATCCAACACTAGATATTTAAAAAAATGTCGAGACAAAATCTACTAATATAGGTAAATGTGGAATAGTTGCAAAAGACTTCTAGTCATTCTACGCACAATAAATATTCAAAACAAAAATATAACCCGAATACAAGTTAAAATGTAAATTTTACTTACATCAATACAACGACAAAAATCATTAAAATGAAGCTCACGCAATTCCTCATATTGAACAGTGATTTTTTAAAAGGTACACTAATATATTTCCAAACACAGACACAAACGTCTTCAACTAATACTGAACTAATACAATACTCAAACGGGAAAGGACAGTCCTTTATAAAGGCGCACCTTTCTTGGTTTTCCCATTCCTGAGTTATCAGTTATCAGAGTGGGTCGATAAACAAAAACAAGCACAAGCATCTAGAATGTAAGCAAGTTGTTGGGGCAAACCCCTCTTATCAGGTGAATTTTGTTTTTGTAATAACATGGACTTTTGGTGAAATCACGGCCCAATGTGTAGATTCCAAATGCTAAACTGGGCATGGGTCATAGCAAAAATAAGAGAAGGTTCTTTTTAAAAAGCATTAGTTCTCGGTTCATGTTCATCCGTAAACAGAGGGTTTGTAGCCCAGTAGGTAAGCCACCTGCCTTGCAAGTGAAAGTCCCAAGTTCAGGTCCGGGCTTGTCAAAATAACTGGCGACTTATAAACGGTAAACTAAAAAAAAAAATCCCCAGCGCAACAGCCCCATTACCTGCCGTGCCCATTTCAGCTTTCGTGACCTAGGGCTCTGGGGTGCTAGCCATATGTCCCGGTAAGGTGGTCAGTCTCACGCGGAACCCCCAGTGTTTAGTTCCCAATCATGTTTGGTACCCATTTTATCGACCCACTCAAGGGATGAAAGGATGGGTCAACCTCGCCCAATCCGGGATTCGATCCCCGGACCTGTGGCGTGGCAATGCGAAGCACTACCAGTAAGCCACTGGGCCTCCTTATAAAGGGTATGTGCAGCTAAAAAGTCAGAAGAATAATGTCCCGTGCAGAGGAAGTGCACGTTGAATATGCTCCAAAGTCACGACGCTGCATATGCTCCTAAAAGTTGCGTTGGGTGTCTACTCAGGCGTTAACTCGTAAATTGACTGTGGTTCTATGACGCCCATCACTAATAGATCTCGTGTAGCTCTATTACTACGATAATTCAACTTAACTCATACGTAAACAGATATTCTATTGTGAATCCAATGGATTAAATACTGATAAAAAGCCGTTTAAACCAAAAGTTAGCAAATAATTATTTATTATTGGTCTTCACCATTACAATAGTTAAGACCGATATTTTCAACTTAAGCTAATTAAAACTAACAATTCATCAAACTTTGAAATGCATTAAAATTTAAATAAGAATTTCAATAACATAGGATATTAAGTTAGCAACGCAGCTATATTAACAATGAATTAAAACTGTAAAAAATTATTTTTATGTAAAAAAAACCATCTCTACCATTGTTCAAACATGGCTCCCTGGCCGTCAAATGCTGTTTTTATAAAGAAATAATTTCATGGTCATTCTTCAAACATTATTTATGTAGACCATATTAGGTGGTTGTGTATTTCAATGTTTACAACAAATTAAAATGTGTTTAGTTCATCTTAAAAAGATCTTTTTATGAACAAACGGAGTTAAGTAGAACTCCAATTATCCGAACTTCGGCTATCCGAAGTCCAATGGTATAATTACCTGCTCATCCAACCATCCTTACGCTTAATATATAAAAGTATTGCCTTTTCATTTAATTAACTTCTCTTTTTTCATTAAAATTATTTTTCTTCATCTTTGTAACATTATTATACAGTAATTAAAAATATAAATATCTTTCATAAAAACCGATTATCCTAATTTTTAATTTTTCGACTAGGAATCGGTCATAATTGATTCGGATAATTGGAGTGCTATTGCATTTTTTAGAAAATATTAACTCCAATTATTTCTTACAAAATATTTCAGAATTTAAATTTTTAGTGTTTCTCTTTATCTATAAGTTAACGTTGCAAACTCGTTGGGAGAGATTTGATGTTTCTCCTTCATTTATTAATTGAACAAGATAAGCAAATTATATTTAGGTAAAATGCGACACTGGTATAAAATATTATATTATACTTTTCGTTTACATCTTCGCTGAGAGGTAACTTTAGAAGTAGGAATGTCACGTTTCAGATGATAAACCCGGAGAGAATCCCACTTCGAATTTCCCCTGTAAACAAACAGTAGATACTTTCTGCAACGTGCATTAGTCATTAGTTTCTTGAACGCTAATGTAAAAAGCAGTTATTACCAAAGTCAAAACTTTTTACTGATGAAGTACTTATTACGTTTGGTATACATTTTTCTTGCATAGATCTATTTTTAAAAGTGCCGATTAGAAATTATTACCTTTAAGGTTAGTTAAGGTTTCAAAATAGAATATATTAATGTTGAGGGTTTTTTGGATAAAACCATTTTTTTTTTTAGACCTAAGTATCAAATCTTATATGTACAAGATTTTTTAATACATATCTTTCTATTTTATCAGGTGTAATTTCGAAACTTAATTTCGTAAGTTAAAATAATTTTTGAAATACCCCCTTCCCCTAAAACTAAATAAATACAATCGAAACACACATAAATGCAATAACTTATTAATACATAAACAATAAACATGAATACAAATATCTGTAATAGTAAGTCTCTGAAAACTATAAAATCATGAGTTTTATGGTTTTCTATAGGCAAATAGCACTCGTGTGCTATGTAAAATCTCACTAACTCATTGCGCATTTAAACAAATATCTGAAAATGTCTCCGTGTATAAGGAACTGTTGCATGTTAAACATTTTTCTGATCAAATATTTGGACACCTAATTTATAATTCTTTGTGGGTTTTACCCTTGTAATCTAACTATATACTTTAAAATATAAAGATTTTGTTTCTAAATCTATGAGTTGAGTTGCATTACTTTCGCACTAGAGCTACACGAACTGGCGACGGGCGTCGTAATTCTGAACCAATTTTTTCTGAAAGACTAATTATGCTAATTTCTGATTATCGAATGTGATTAGGTGTCAATTGTTTCTTATAATTGTAGTTCTACTGTATTTAGTAAATGAATCTCCAGTTTAATACATACCTAATTTTAATTTAAGATTATGAGAGGCAATTTAATTGAATAAAGTAGCAAACACTTAAGTCTGCACTTGCTAAAGATCTCATTTTGGATAAAAAGAAACCAAAGCCTTAACGGTTGCGTTGGGCTCTAAATTACGACGCCCGTCACCAATAGCCTCGTATAGCTCTAGTGCGACGATAATTTAAACTAAACCAAAGCAACCCCTACATTGGGTAATTGGGTAGAGTTAAACTATTTTAAACAACCATTCAGCAGTTAATACTAATACAATAAATTTCACAATAATGTTTTATCTGTATATTTCTTTTAGAACATGCAAATTATACATGACACATTAAAAGTTACCAATATATATATATAAAGGTATTTTCATGTTTTCGCTAGTTGCATTATTAAACGTAACCGAAGTTTTTGAATATTTGTTATTATTCAAGTAGGTAGTATGATTGTTTAAAGTTATGTTTTGATATTATAGTAAATATCTAGCTTTATCGAAAAGCTAATTACGTCGACCCTTTTAGCCTGTTCTAAATGGTTAATTTTGGTGTATTAATGACTTAAACTTGTTTAAGACTGTATTTGCATTCAAAATGATAATTGGCATTTTATTGTAATTTACAGAATCAACGAGAACCTAATGTATGCTTATCATATGAATAGTTTTTGTATAATGTGCTGGTATTAATTTTGTGAAGTTGACACAACGATACGCATTTATACGCGAGTTGTGTCTAAAAATTTTTTCCAGAATTGGGTATAATAACCCTTTAAAATTGTAATACGAACTTTCTGAGCGTTTCAAAACGTGACTAGGAAATTACGCCTCGTCTTGTAAATCTTAAAGATTTATTATCGTACATACATTTACAGTTACGCTGGCGTGGTCGGGTAATCTGCAGAATCTAAAGACTTGTATCGTTGTTGCAAGCACTCAATAACTCTAACCTTTTAGAGAAAGTATACTGAAAGACTGACTATTTCGGAGCGAAAATGGTTTGACTCATTGCTGTGATACCTGCAGTTTACCTATTCACGGCAGTACGGAGCATTGTACTCCGACAGTTGTAAACTTTATAAAAGCTATATTTAAATAGGGGTGCAATATAGTTAAGTTGACACCCATATTGTTCAGTTTTCTGGATTATGACTTCCTGGGCACGTCATTTTACAAACGTGTCTACTGAAACCTTGCTCTGTCTGATAACAAAGTTGAATTTATCTCTTACAAATATTGTTGCCACGTTTGCGGTATTATCAATCGGCGACGTGGGTTGCTGCTGATAAAAACTTGATGAGAGAATAAACACTCCAGCTGACTGTTTTTATTAATATAAAATTTTCATGTCAACTGTCAAACTTTATACGTATTTTATTTTTTCAACAGAGAACTGAAATATGAAGTCTTATACTTTGGGGCTTTTGTCTCTTGTGTTTATTTGGTAAGCGGTGATTGTATTTATTTAATGAAGATTATTTTTTTTATAAATTATGTACTTTGTTCACATTAGTCTTAAAATTATTTAGGCTCGTAATATTTAAACCATAGCACTGTAAAACTGCCATATCTTTGTACAAATTGAAAGCGTCTCTGCATTTATTGGGGTTAAAATAGAGTACTTTTTTCAAATTCATCAAATGTCTGAAACTTACAAAGTCTTAAGGCCATTTTGTGTGGAGTGTGTAAAGTTTTAAATATTTTAACCAGTTGTACCCCGTATTTATGAGAGTACCTCTGGTGCCCAAATTGATGCATGATTTAAATAAATCTAATCGACAGTCAAGTTGGGTACAAATTCTGAAGTGCGTATAGATAGTGCAAATCTACTCTTAAAACAAGAGTGAAATCCACTCCTATAGGGGAAGTGCATTTTCGGCACCGGAAAGGAGTTGAAATTAACTCAGACTAAGTTAAAACCGCTTGTTTGTTTTAAGAGTGTATCGGAGTGCGTAAATGTAACTCCAAAAGTAGCCGCGGTTCGCAGTAAAAAACCTCTGGTACATTTTGAATATTAACCCTTTAACGACGATTGGCAAGAAAATATGCCACGCGAAAATGAGCTTTCTGCTTTAAGTTTATCTAAATAAACAAAATCTAAGACCATGGTCCTGAACAAATGTCGGATAAATTAAGTTGAACCAAAACTTGGCTAACCTTTTTATTCGGAAATTGAGGCGTTAGTGGGTTAATCGTCATGCGAACCTTAGTTCAAACAAAACTTTACTCTTGCAAGAAATTCAACGCTCTCGTAATCGTGACACTAAGAATGGAAAAATATGAATTCACCGCCTTCGATCAGTTCCTATGCAACTGATACAAATATAATTATTTAAAGATTTCTAGTACGTATACAAAAATGATCTGTTGATACATTTAAGAAGGAAACTGACAAAGGAAAAGATTCTAAGGCTAATATATAGCTTTGTTTGCTGCTTCTATAAAAGTTTGTTTTAAAACAACAGAAAATCTTATTTTGACTACAATAACTACAGGTATTTAAACTGGAGCTACTATAATCTTTACCATTCACTAAAATTTCTTTCGCCTGCGTTTGCAGCAAGATATCGCAAATTAAAGTGTAAATTTGAATTGAACGCTTATTGACTGAGTTATTACTATAAAAGGTCTTTCAAAATAACCATTGGATCCCAAGCTTGTAAGACACTGGCTGCAAACAAGACTAAAACTTAGAGTTCTTAATTGTTTTTATTAGTGAAGTTGATTATTTGCTACCTATAGGTACAATAGTTGAGCAATTTCTTTGAACTTACTCAATGGTGTTTCTCTTTTACAGGGCAGTTGTGGAATCCACATCTCCTCGAAGGTGTCCTGAAAAGTGTGATCTCTCTTCATGTGATGTTGTAGACTGCAAATGCGGGATCTTCAAAGATGAATGCGACTGTTGTGATATTTGCATGAAGGTGGGTGGAGGTTGTTTGCCTTAACTTTGAAAACTATAGCAATAAAAACTTGGTACTATTCCATTTCCCTTTCGCAATTCTAACAAAACTGAATATTTGGCAACCACAGTTAAAAAAATAACCATTGGAATTTCTCGTTTTGCGGCGGTAGTTCATCTTTTGCCACTGAATAGTAATTTTTAAATGCTCGGATACTTATGGTGTTTCCCGAAGCAAAAGTACCTCCTGCATGAAGACCCACAGCGGCGTGGGATGGTGGGTTAAGGAATCGTGCCACGGAGGATACCCTTTTGTCATAGCCTTGGCTTTCTTGTAAATGGATCGTGCCGGGCAAGAGAAACTCTTTTTGGGAGTTGAAGAGTCGGCTTCTCTTGAACGCGGTTCGAAATTACGAGTTCATTCGTCAATAACCCTCTGAACTTTTTACGACTTTTGAACCATATCTAATTGAAATATTGATGTATACATTATGAATTTAAACTTTTATGTTTAATTATGATGCACCATTTAAGAGCACCCTCCACAAATCTGAAATGCAAAATGTTAGATCATCTCGTTAACAGTGTTAGTAGCTATATATTTCTAACTGCTTAAGGAAAGTTAACATCTTAAAGGCATTTTGCCTTGATTGTATTTTATAAATGCACCATTTAGAAATTGGCTTACTGTCAAAACTCGATACAATTTTTAATATAATGCTTTTGCTTAAATCACGGTAAAAGAACCCTACATTTGTGAATTTTTAGCATAAGCCAAGTAGAGTTACTCAATATTGCCTTTTCATAAGTGACAGCCTCACCGAAATTTGCATAAAGCCTCTTTAGCGTTTCTTGGGAGCCTTTAGCTACGAGTACCTATTATCCCTTTCTAAATTGCCTTGGGCTTTGAAGGGAAGCGTTCACAATTTGCCAGTTGTCGCGGCTCTTCTATGAGTACTAGAAAGTCTCGAGTGGTTTTAGTTCGTCGAGGATTCGTCGCGTTCTAGAGGATTCGTCGTTCTAGAAGTGTACTCCTGAAGATAAATTCAATCTTTTCTAGTGCCAAGGAGAGAGTTGCCACATCTTGGTTGGCGATGTCTGCGAGCCAGGCTATACCTGTGGAGAACCCGGCCGAGACTTGGCGGAACAGTTGCACCATCCGGCCACTTGCATTCCTGGAGTAGCAACTACCACGGAAGCAGAATTGTAGAACATCGATGAGGATATGAATTGCGGTTATTTCAAATCCTGGTGGCTTTTAGTGTTGTGTTCTGTGAACGTTCTTTAATAAATAAGTCTTTTAAATGCAATATTTTGTACTATTTGTTCTAAGATAAATTTCATACAATTATATATATTAATCATTAGTGCTGTACAAAAGTACCTTTGTTATAGTTTTTAACTAAAGTATTTCGGAGACTTTTTTTTAAAATGACTTGGTAAATTTCTTTTTGGTTAATTGTGAAGAATTAAAATTATAGTATTGAAACAAAGAAATGGATGCAATTTCCGAGAAAGTCTTTAATTTGACAGTTTATTTTCAATTAAAGAGTTGACACACTATACATGCTTCTATCAGTTTCCACAAGTCTAGCAGAGTTGTAGCTCTAGCGAGTCTAAATTGCGCTAGGTAAATTACATTGAGAAGTGTAACAAGGTGTCAAGATGTGACATTTTATGTACAGAGAATGTTTTCAAATTCACACTGAATAACTTATTCTTGAAGTTCGCTAAGAATTGGATTCATTGAAATCTATCTCCGTCATATATATTGTTCATTAAATGTGTTTTTACGTTAATCTAGGAAAAAAATACATTTTATAGAAGATTAAGCAATGCATTAGTTTCGGAACCATTTTAGAAAGTTATTTGTCATCTCCACTTTAGAGAATTCGCTATCATTGTCTCATTCATTTTATCATGGTTAAAAATAACTAAAACATGTTATGAAAATGCTAAAAGGTTTATAAAAAGATGTCTTTGGATTATAAGTTAATCTCTAAAAGTATTTATGGGCATTTAATGACGGATAACACGACCTAATCTTTGAATGGGACAGTCTTTCTTTGCTTCGGTTGCCCTTAAGCACTTTAATCTTCACGTCCTGGAAAGTAAATAGCATCGGACATAGCAAAACAAGCGAAGCATGCCTAAAACAAAATCCTTTCATGCATTATCCTCCAAAGCAACAACAAACTTTCAACGAAATAGCCGGAGCCGAGTGTCCATTTTTATATGGAAGATCCTAGTTTGCGGACGATTATGACAGAAATTAAGTCCTGCAAATTGTCTCCGAATACAGAAATAAAAGACCAAGAAAAAAAATTGCTTTCGTTTCGTAACGGATTGATGAATCTGCTTGGGTTGTGTGATGTGAATCGGCCGAAAATGGGTCATCGTGTTTTTGCGTACACAAATCAAAGCACGAAAATAGGTTTATCATTACCAGTGGTTACATTAATGGATCGTCCCCGAAAGAAAGGATGCAGCGACGATTTCTGACCTGCATTGTCATCTTCACATCGGAGTGGCCCTTTTGTGGTCTAGGGGGAGCTGGTTGAAGTCGTAGTTTTTGTTTTTGGTTATGTACTCTGATTCAATGGATGGATTTGTTTTTCATGCTTTGTCTTGATGCAGTGTTTAAGTTTTTTTTATGATGCCTTTAGCTTTGATGTCGATTTGTGGATGATATTTACAAAACTGTAGACAATAAATTGTCTGGTGTTTTGTTATAAAGTAAGTGACATATTATATAATTGCATGCCTAAAAAAATGACTGTATGCCAATTTTATTTTGTTAAGTTATATAAAATTTGAAAATGTTAGTTTATGCACTTCTGCCAACTCTCCAGATTTAACCCCGAAATACTGCATTTTTTTAAAAACAAATTCCGGATTTCCTGGGCACTTGTACCAATTACCGGATCCCTCCTGTGAAAATCAACCATTGGTGCATTTTCCCCGGATATACGAAAATGGTTAAAAATCGAGTAGTGCAGGGCTAAATTTCGAGAGTTGACAGGTCTTAAGTTTGATATAACACTAGAGATTGCAAATATATAATTATTCATATTTAATATTAATTTGTTTCTACATCTAAACTTCCCAGGATATTTCCCAGTTAATATCCCTTTAACCATTTATAGCTTAGACCCTTCATTTGAGTTTGATATTTTTTGTTATGAAGGATTTTATCAAAATATTTTAAGGGAAAACTGTTCAAATAGGGAGAGGAAATCTTTGTTAGACTACAAACTCTCATGGGTTAAAACTTAGTTTAAACCACTCTAAATTGTTATTTATACAGCATTGATTTAAAAATCAAAAGGAATATAATTAACCTTCTGAGGGGATAAGAAAATTGACTGAAGTGTAACCTTGTTTTTACTTTATTAAAAATTTAATTTCTTTAGATTTTTTTTAATTATTTTGCTGCAGATTATCATAAATGACTCCTCCACACTTTAATTTTTAAAATTTATTAAAATTAAAAATATATAATTTAAAAAACAAATATGTGTTGTTTTACAACCTGATATTCAGTTGACTAGTTTACCGTGATGGTTTATACTGTAAGTTGAGCAGACAAATTGAAGTTAACCCTAAATATGAATTGAACCCATTTAGTTCTGAAATAGTCAGTTTTCAGTATACTTTCTTCTAGGTTAGAATTATTGAATGTTTGCACTTTACAACAATGATTCAAGTCATTAGTCTAGATACGCCTACGGCAGTATACGTCTGTGTCCCTCAGAAGATCTTAAAAGCATTATTCTGTTTGAAAACGTTTTATATGAGCAACATAAGTATTTGAAGCACTTTTTACACGACAATTTTTTTTTAATTCATGGTAAAGGGAATGCTATGAAATCTTCACATATTTTCCTTTGTGCCAAAATCCAAAAGGATAAAGTATAAGTTAATATGTACTTTTAAAGAATAAACTGTTTTCGACTAAAGGCAGTTTTCGTTTTCTGGCAAATTTTTAGGATTTGCGGCCGACATTTTTTTTTGGGACAAGTTTAACACTTTAACTGTTCAAAACTGGGGATATGGTACCACATGAATTTTAATTTCTACTCAATAAACCAAACATGTACAGGTAATTTTATACCCTATAAAATAATGTCAATAACTTTAAAAACTAAAAAAGTCTACTACTATCTTTTTGGCATGTATGATTTTTTTAAACGCCTTATTATGACGTCCGACAGGTACTGGGAAACTATGTACCAAATTTGAAGTAGGTAGCTCTTTTCGTTTTTTCAGTAATTCCTTTAAAACCAAAGAAGTTCTTTCAAAGTTCTTCAAATCCTTTGCAATGAGCAATTTTCTTGAATACTCGAGCACCATATTGGAATATTGTAGGAGGTAGCTCTTTTAGTTCGCCGATCTGTAGCGTGGTTTCAGACAGACGGACCAATGTCCGAAAACCACTTTTCAGAATCAGCATCCTCCAAAATGTGTAGATAGCACAAAATATCTATTTGAGATTTTCAACCCCATCGCAATACTTTCATTAGGTACCTTATACAAGGGAAATTGATTTATGAACAGGCAGTTTTTTAACAGCATTTCTTTAATAAATGAATGTTTATCGTTTTAAATTTCGTACAAAATACATGCTTTGTATAATAAACTATATACATAAATAAATTGTTATATAAATTTATTAACAATTTCTTTTGTTGGTATTTTAGTTTCAGCATAAGGAAATTGATTTATGAACTTTTACATTTAATCTCAATTAATAATTAGTAAATCCAAATTTTTTTCATTAATGCGTCTTTGATTCTGTTTTTCATAGATAACACGAAACTTTGGATCAAGTTTTGGTCAAGCAATTTCCAGTTCTTAATGATTCAGTCCTTCAATTCTATATAACTGATGCATACTCCATTGACTCCATACTCCCTTTTAGTAAATTATTCGAACCAAAATTGAACAAAGACATTATCCTTGAGGTTTAAATCAGGGCTATTGGCAGGATGATCTTAATGAACAACACTGTACATTAAACCAATCTTTCACTTCGTTTGAAGTGTGGGTACATTCATTATCCTGCATTAAAATTTATCCAAAGGCATAATTTTGCCATGCAAAAGAAAGAAAAGAATTTTCTAGAACTAATCTGTAATAAAGTGATGTTTGTCGGCCCTTTAGAAACAAAATCTCGCTTCTTCATCATAAGATATTGTGGCCTAAACCATCAAACTTCCACCACCAAAATTTCTGCTACAGACAGATCTTGGTTCTTACGAAGATCCTTCCAATAACAGTTTAAACCATCATGTCCCTCCAAATTGAAAGTTTTTTCATCAGAAAATTTCACTCGATTCACTCTTTTCATTTCTCTCCCTCTCCCCTTTTCATGTAGTTATGACAATATTTTAACTGCATGTTCTTATGGTGCAGAGCCAACTTTGGACCAGCCAGGATTTTTGACCATTTCAAGTTCGACGACGATATCAATAGTTTTACTCTTCTGGTAGTTACAGGAAGTGATAGTTCATAACAAATTTGCCCTGTAATGTACATATGCTGCTACAAATGGTACCATTTTGGGATGCAAATCAAATAATCCTGCTTGTGTCCCTGACTCCCTCGTGCTTAATTGAGTGTTACATCTTTCTTATTGAAGTTTTTTTTTGCCGTAGTCAGAATGTTTCTTCAGGTATTTATGAATTACATTTATTGATCTTTTAATTAATTTGCTGATTTCTCTTCCAGATAGATTTCTTCTCTATTATATAGTTTTATTATATAATTCGAGTTCATAAATCAATTTCCACCATTTAAGTTGCTTAAAAACTAAAAATATACATTTTTTTATTTAATATTATTTAAAAAAAAAATTGTGTGAAAATCCTTTATTATGATCTGAATATGCTACGCACAAAATTCGAAACAATACCACTTAATACTAAGCGAGATCTGGCGAAAATAGTGTTAGTTCATATATCAATTTCCATTTATGTATTTAATATTAGGTAATTGAAAGCAAAAATTTAACTACCTATTCTATTGTTTTTAAATGATACTAAAAAATTAATAGTTACAGTTTCAATTTTCTAAAAAAATTATAGTTCATTTACACAGAACTTTCCAATGTAGTGCCGGTCAGTTTAAAAAGGATTCCGACCCACTTTAGACTTTCCACGAAAATAAGGAAGCTCAAAAATCAATTGGCGTGTTTCGAAGAATAATTGATGTCTTATAGTGATCACTGAAGCATGTAAAGATGAAAACATATATTTGATGTTAATATAGATAGTTGAATATACGTATCACTAGTTTTATGGGAAAATATGAACAGTATTAGGTTGCCATACAATGTCTAAATATTGCTTTTAGTTGACTATTGCACATATATAAAGTTTTCCTTTATACTAATGTGGGCTGAGCATAGTATAAATACGGCTCTCGATATAGTATAACTAATGGTCCGTGCACAACTTTGCTGAACCGACAAATCAGCTCTAAAACTAGCTATGCTTATATTTAGGGAAGGACTCAACATCGAACCTAGTTTATTTTTTAAGTACTGTTACTGAGAATTTGTATTTTTAAGTATCAATATATTAATCAAAATAATACTTTATTAACCCATATAACGAAGCATTTGTATAAACAAACACACAAGGTCAACCAAATTTCTTAGAATTATTTCTCAATTACACACTTGGTATAAAATATGTTTTTTAATAGATTGGTTAATTAAATTACATTAGTTAAATGTTAAGATATATAAAAGCTACGAGCAGGGCCGGATTTAAAGATTTGCCGCTTGTAGGCTACGATCGATTTACCGCCAGATATAGTTTTCTTGACTTTTTTTTCTTTCTACATACTAGAATCATCTATGTACACTTTAAATCGAAAGCAAAAATAATAGGTGAATTTTTTAAACTGTTTTACTATTTGTCTTTCAACTTCCAAATCAGGGGGACAGAGTGCAATTGTTCGCAAAATTTGCAGCCCTCAAAAATTTGTCGCTCTAGGCTACAGCCTACTTAGCCTATTTAAAAATCCGTCCCTGGCTACGAGAAAGGCACAATTTAAAAAAAAACCCAACTGAATGGTATTATGTAGTAAACCTGTAATAAATGGCGTTGCTAATGGTGGGAAAAATAACTTGGTTCCATATAGAATACTGTGATAATTTTACTTATTTCATATTTCTTCGCCTATGGGGTACCGCTTGGGGTGCATTCATAGAGCAATATTTTTGTACTTTTTCATTTTCGTTTGAATAATGAATTTTATATTTATTTAATACATACCTAAAAAATGAGATTAATTGCTATAAAAGGAAGAGCATTAACGCATTACAACTTCGTGTTCAACACTTGTTGCATTCATAAGCAATATTTTTGTACTTTTTCATTTCGTTGAATAATAATGTAATTTATTGAATACATCTGAAAAATAGCATTAATTGCTATAAAAGGTGAGCATTACGCATTCACTTCGTGTTCAACTTCTCTGTCATACAAGTTATGGTCCCTTTGTAATGTTACATCACATACCCTCCCAATGTTTGAAACTAAAAATCTAAGCTTAGCAAATCTATCAATTTATTATTATTATTTTTAAATAAAACGTTTATAAACAGTCATTTCTATTATGCCTTTCTTTTACTGTAAATTAGTAGAAAATAATGTTTAATCTCTAGAGACTCAGGGGTGTGCTACTGTTGCATAAATAAAATGTCTATTTATGGACTATCAAACACTAAACCAATCGTTCGAAATGAAAATAAGATCGTAGTAATGCATTTTTTTTAAAAATTGGTTTTACTTTAAAAAAAACCCCAGCCATAGCGTAACTTGGATAGTTAAGTTTAAGGGATCAACTAAAAGAATAGGAACTTTCGAACGAAAGCACGCAAAAGCTTCTAAATAGTTTCATTCGTCATGTTATTGTTAGAAGGATTTTCGATAAAATTTTTTGAAGCATCCTCGTCCCGGAGCCTTTGCGGGTCACACATAAAAAATTTGTTTTATAGCTTAGATTTTTTTAATTGTACAATGTGTGTATTAAAAAACCTTTAAACGATTCCGAATTCCAGGTTATGTTTACACTACACACAAAACCAAGAATCTGCTTATTTCGGCCATGTCAATCAGATAGATAAAGGAATAACCCTGAGCAAATAACGCTATGCTTGGTTGGTTTCGGCTACTGAAGAAGTATTTAATGCGACAAACATCCGTTGCGCAACAGTGGAAGATTTTAAATTCCTCATGAAAAGAAAATTAATTTATGAGCCAAACTAATGAATAATCGTAATGAGTCATTTGTATTTCCTTTTAATTCTTAAACGGTATTCGTTTATTGACACAAAATTTGAACATTAATCAACAGAATTTCCCAAAAAGTTATAGTCGTTTTTAATTTAAATAAACTATAAATTTTTTGGTGCGCGACGATTCAGTTAATCATTTTAATAGCTATTTTACATGCATTTACCTTCACATTAACCCAAATGAAGGTCAAAGACGCATAAAGATTCTGTAATTTACCCATTTTTTCATCTATTTTTTGGGTGTTTTTTGTAAGTTGGTTTAAAGTCATAAGTACAAGTTAAGTATTTTTACACATGACTTAAAAGTGACGAGTACAGTAAATTCTGTTGAGCAAATCGAGCAGTTACAAAATGATCTTACGAAAATTTACTGAATGGGGCTTTAAGGTGGGGCATGTCGTTCAGTGTTAACAAATGTCAAACCTTGGATTTGGGTAAGAACAATGTTAATCATTCTCATGTTTTACAAGAAGAAAGTATCCAAGATAGTGAGTTCGTTAGAGATTTAGGAGTTTTGGTGAGCAATGATTTCAAAATGAGCAAACAGTGTGTTGAGGCAAGTAAGAAAGCCAATCGAATGTTGGGATATATTAGAAAAAGTATCACTTCAAAATCTAAGGAGATTATTTTGCCATTGTTATAGGGGATTGGTAAGGTTACATCTGGAATATGCTGTACAGTTTTGGTCTCCCTTCCTCAGAAAAGATATAGAGTTGCTTGAAAAAGTTCAGCATAGGGCTACAAAAATGATTAAGGGTCTATCTGGTATTGATTATGATAACAGATTAAGATCTTTAAACATGTATTCCCTGGAAAACAGGAGAGCTAAGGGTGATTTAATACAGTTATTCAAGTTCATAAAACAGGGAGACATGGAGGGCTTAGGTTTTACCTTAAATAGTTGGACCAGAGGACATGATCAGAAATTGAATAAGTCGAGCTTTAGAAGGGAGGTAAGAAAACATTTTTACAATAGAGTTGTCAATGAGTGGAATGCTTTACCAGATTATGTTGTGCATTCGAAGAGAGTAGAAGATTTTAAGAAGAAACTTGACGGTCATTGGAAACTGGTAATGTATTAGATTTATTTTGGACCAACCTTGCTGGGCCTCTGGCCTGTTGTTGGTCGACAATTTTTGTATTTGTATAAACCTTAACGGAAAATTGCAGTATGTCCAACTTTATAATATGCTGTTTTCTATTTGCATAATTTGTGAGTGAGTTTTTAGCCTACTTTCCATCTTTTTTTAATTCAAAAAAATTAAAATATGGAAATTAGGGCACCTCCAGAGATTTTAGTCTTGTCAGTACAATATTTTTTGTGTATTAAAGTAATAAGAAAGTATCATATTTTAACTCGTTTTAGAACTTCTTGTTTTCTTATTAAATTATGCCATAGAGGTGTCAATATATGTTAGAACAAAGTCAAAGTGGATCATACTCATAAATGTCCTTTAAAATAACGTTATTTAAACGTAAAAGAAATTTATGACTTTATTTCATAGTCTTAATGATGATTGGAGGAGTCTTAACGATGATTCGAGGATAGGTTAGTCTAACATGATAAATACATTAACGTATCATTAATAATAATGTCGCAGTCAGAGCCTCGCACTTTCTAAAAAGGCGCCGCGGCCCTGCTCAAGGTTGAAATTTTTATAGCTTTTTTATCGTCATACTATAGCTACACGAGGACTATTGGCAACGGGTGTCGTTATTTAGAACTGCAGTCAAATGACGAGGCGACACCTGAGTAGGCATATTCAACGCAACTTTTAGAAATTACATCATACTCAGAGTCGGTACTTGGAAACATATTTAACGTGCACTCCCTCTATACGGGGTAATATTCGTCGGACTTTTTGGTTGCACAGACCGTTTATAGGTCTGCAGTTATTTTGGTAATGACCGGGCCCGAGATCTTTTATAGCTTTTTATGCTAATAACGTTCAAAAAAAAAAAAAATACTGGTTGTGCTAATTGGGAGTTGCTTAACCTTTTTAATTTCTGTAATTTCAGGATATAAAACACGAAATGCAGCTTCTAAATGGAAATTTTTCATGGAAAATATTATACCTGCTGCTCCTCGGTTTGCCCTGCATTCAGTGTCATATGCTGCACTACATGCATTTGAAGAAGTTCATTACAGCTGTAGCTTTCGCACGAGCCCTAGGCAAGCGACCAACTGTACTACCCATTCCCATACCAATACCGATTCCTATAGCACAAAACGAAGTCATAAAACTTCCGTAAGTATAGTTTTAAAATTCAATTTTTTATTATCTTTTGAATGAATACGTCTGTGTTTTCTATTAACACATCAACTTCCAAACATCGTAAGTGAGGTTATTAATACCTCACTTATTTTTGTATACATTCGGAAGACAAGATTCCATGACATTTCACACTAACAAAGGAATTAGCGGGCATGCATATTTCTCGTGTAGTGAATTAAAAGTAATTAAGTAAAGTTGTAGCAATTCATCGATCTGGGTATCTGGATATCAGTTTTAAAACCTTAGATTTTTTTTTTGTTTTAATTTATTTATCTTCAAAAGCTAGTGTTAATGGGATTTTAATTCAAAATAACTTTAAATGACTCTAGAAAACAATCTATGCATGACAGTCTTTTTGTTAGTATATGCAAAGATACCAAGAACGATGGTAAGTTAACACTTCTACATAGCTTAAGGGTGTGAAGGGAAGGTTAAACCCTGTCATACCTATACTAACCCGAATATTACGGAAAATATATATTTCTTAATACAAGTTGTACCATGATCCGCCACAGTGTAGGTAATTGTATCCTGACGAATCAGCGTAAAACTATATTTAAATAGCATTAGAATAATCAAATTTATTAAGTATTTACACAAAAATTTTGTTGCCGCGACGGTGTTAGTCGTCATTGCTAGTGACTTCTATACCATCGACACATGTTCGTATACTGTCCGGGTTGGTCCTTAGTTCACTCAGCCATCCATCTTTCCAGGGTCAGTATATGAGAACTAAGTTTGCTTGGGAAGTTTACTGGGTGTTCATCATCTAGATAGCCACTCTGCATAGACAATCGTTAAAGTATTAGCACCTTAGTCCCAAAAACTGCAGAAACAAAGATGAGCACTGTCTACTGGGCCAATAGGATCGCAAGCAGACTAACTTAACATATAAATTTCAACTATGACAATTTACATGAATCATTGTTATTCCAGAATGGGCGGCAATGGTGCGAAAACCACCGTCATAGACGGAAGCAAAGGTTCATCCCAAGCAGACACAATTGCACAGCTCTTAGGAGGAATCCCAAACTATGCATCCAGTCTCCCAGGCTTTGCTTCCAACAACAAATTCAGCTTCGCCCAGCTTCCTAGCAACAACAAACTGAGCTTTGCCCAGTTTCCCAGCTCCAACAACCCCAGCGTCATCAACCTGTCCCAACTGCAAGCCAGCGACAGCAACCTTGTCAACAGTCTGGCAACGGCACTCAGCAATGGTGGACAGACCAAAGTCCTCATTTTGAATGGCGGACAGAACCCAAAAGGGTCTTTCTCAACAAGTCCGTCTGTCATCAGAATCCCAGTGTCTAACATGAATTCCCATGGACATAACTTAGGAGGTATCAACCTAAATGGGCATAACCATGGTGGCATGGGCCCAGAAAGACAGAACTTGGGTGGTATCAATCCTCATGGACTTAACTTAGGTGGATTCAATCAAAATGGACTGAACCTGGGTGGATTCAATCAGTATGGGCAGAACATGGGAGGATTGACTGGTGGAATCGATCAGGGTATGAATGGATTGAGTTACAGTGATTTGGGATTAGGATCAAGCCTAACGAATGTTGCCCAGTTGCAGCAAAATGAGAGGCAGCCTACACAGCATGGGCGAAATATGCATGTTGGAATTGGGAATACCGATAATAGTGGCAATTCCAAACTGTGTGTGAATTGCCATCGACAACAGAACCAAAGGTCAAGATCAGGGCAGGCTAATTTTCAAAATGCACCCTTAAGTGTGAAATTTACTTATCGTCCATGACGGTTGATTTAGACAGGAAAATTTAGACATAAGAACAGATTATTTATTTGAAACTGACAAAAGGTTTGGGCTTATAGAGTAAAAGTTAAATGTTTGGAAACATTTTAGCATTCTGACATGAACTTTAATATATTTATTTGCAAGGTACACTATACGATTCTAACTAAATGGAGGATACATTGAATGCATTTTTTTTACTACACTAGTAATGCAAGTGTATTTATTAACTATTGAAAGTTAAATTATCTCAAATAAACTTTTGTGAATACATAATTTCAATTTTACCACAATGAAGAACAAGAAAATGATACATAAAATTTGTTATTTTTAAAAATTGTGTCGTTAAATCGTTATTAAATAAATTATGTTCTAAAATGTAAGTTTATTTCACCTTGCAAAGGGTCTTTTTTTGGAGACATTAAATTTTATATAGTGTCTTTAATCTTCTCATCATTCAAAGTAAGCATCTAGTGTAAAGCACCTTTTGTCATATGTCTTAATTATATATAAGAACAAAGCTACTAACATTAAGAAAACTAGATAAAATAAAAACTAATAAAAATAGTTATTAAGTTTTACAATTTTATTATAAACAATAAAAAAAGAATAATTTTTTGTATCATTGATGAGAAGGCTACGAGTAAAAGCATGCTATTTGATCTAATTGTAAGGTTGTATCAATGGTAATTTTATCTAATCAATGATAATTTTGATCTAATTGTAAGGTTGTATCAATGGTAATTGTATCTAATCAATGATAATTTTGATCTAATTGTAAGGTTGTATCAATGGTAATTTTATCTAATCAATGATAATTTTGATCTAATTGTAAGGTTGTATCAATGGTAATTGTATCTAATCAATGATAATTTTGATCTAATTGTAAGGTTGTATCAATGGTAATTTAATCTAATCAATGATAATTTTGATCTAATTGTAAGGTTGTATCAATGGTAATTGTATCTAATCAATGATAATTTTGATCTAATTGTAAGGTTGTATCAATGGTAATTTAATCTAATCAATGATAATTTTGATCTAATTGTAAGGTTGTATCAATGGTAATTGTATCTAATCAATGATAATTTTGATCTAATTGTAAGGTTGTATCAATGGTAATTTAATCTAATCAATGATAATTTTGATCTAATTGTAAGGTTGTATCAATGGTAATTGTATCTAATCAATGATAATTTTGATCTAATTGTAAGGTTTTACAATGGTAATTTAATCTAATCAATGATAATTTTGATCTAATTGTAAGGTTGTATCAATGGTAATTGTATCTAATCAATGATAATTTTGATCTAATTGTAAGGTTGTATCAATGGTAATTTTATCTATTGTAAGAAGGTTAAAGGGGACCCAAATAATTTCCTAAACAGATGCCAGTGTACTAATGATAGATTTATAAAATCTCACTCCTTTACAAATTCTTTTGACGGACTTCATGTTAATTGTATTGATAACAAACAGGAAAACAAGGTTTTTATTACAATACAGGTTTATTGTTTATAACCATTATTTTTCTACAGATAAGACTTTTGAAATTTTATAACCTACACAAAAACTTTCGATTCCAATTAAACTATGTCACGCAGAACAGAATCATAGGCCTTAATTTTAGATGATATTGACATATCCACATATTTGTCTCCAATTGTTACAATAACTCCACCAATGATTGAAGGATCCACCTGGGAGAAAAACTTCTTTTAATAAAGTACATTCTCATACAAAAAAGACAACCCTACCACGATGCATTTACAATTATAACACTTTTGTAGTAAGTATTGATAGTTAAGAGTGATTCATTTAACTCTTTGAATTCAGTAATATTAAAAGAAAATTGTTGCAATTATGTTTGCCGTTTAGATTTGTTAAAATATGAAACTTGTTTTTCAATGCTTCTGTGTAACAAAGCATTAGTCCAACATATCATTAGGCCAAAGAAAAGATTATTTAAACAATAGTGTGTGTAAATTTGGTTTTATAAAAAAACATACTGTACTGGAACCGATAGGATTAATTTAAGATGCGACTATTGTATATGAAAACTGTTTTGATTAAAAGCACGTTTCTAATGGGTCAAGCGTAAAAATAAACATTTAAGAATATAACAATAACATGTAATGAATATTTGGATGAAATTGCCATTAAAAAAACAAAGTATCATACAGGAACCAATTGAAACAGGTATAAAGCAACTATTCTCTGTGAAAACGAAAGACGATAAAAAGCACTTAATAAAAGTGCAATGAGCCTACACAATAAATGAAAACATCAGCGTTAACTCAAACAAAGAAAAAGTTAACTAGTTGTCTGGTTTGGCACCAATATTGCTCAAGTTGACCTCTTAATTAAAAGTTTGTAATAACGTTAGCTACAGCACACTTCTATCTAGCTTATGTATCTTACATTCCCTAGCATATTTCTATTTTATCATCTTTTGTTATCAGGGAGTATAATTTCACACAGTTTAAACATTTGAGAAAAATAATAAACCAATTAGTTAAAGTATTAAGAACCATACAGAAGAGATACAATAAAAAATCATTCTAGAGGAAAAAATATATATACTGCATTAATTTTTTTTATAATTAAAATTTTACCTTAGTTTCCAGAATAACCTTTTCATTTTTCTGAACAAAGCCTTTGAGAGTTTTCTCAAATTCAGCAAGTGTTGGAGCATCCATAGGCTTAAAAAAATGTAAAGTTTGTATGAGAATTTTTGTATAAAAAAATTAATAAATTTTTTTTTAGGGCAATACATATATTAGCTGTGCATATGCTATTCTAAATTATTAACATGGGGTTTTGCTAGTTAAGCTCTGAGAAACAATTTAATTAATTATGGAAGTTCATAGCACTTACTTTATAGAATCTTTTTTAGAAATAATTTAATGTTCTCAAAGAAACACCTTTATTAAATTTTAAAAGGAACTCTCAAAAGTAAAAATATTTTACATTAAAAAAATTGTTGTATATATTTTTAATTATGATACATAATTCCCCTTATGCTGGAAATTAATAAGTATTTTCCAAATATACATTATACTATAACTAAATTATATACTTAACAGATAAACTAAAGAAAACTAAACTATGCAATAAAAGTTTATAAATTTAATTACTAGGATACATATTCAAATATTGGTGTTTCAGCAAAGAGAAACAACTGTACATTTAATAGTTATTGATTTTATTAAATGAATAGTATTTATTTTAGATCAGTTTACTATGAAACATTTTAGATGAAACTAAAGAATTACTTCCAATAAATAAAATATTTTATTAATAAAAAATTTCCTCAATATTTTACTTAACTGATTAAGTAATATAAATTATAATGAATATATAATGTGTACTTTGGCAGATGTGATTTGACAAATAACTTCTCCTCGGATGTTACTCATTACATCATTGAAGCACTCAAGAACAGGTACAATTTCCTTTAGGCGGCCATTCTCAGCCATAGAAGCTAAAAAATAAATAAAAATTATAAGTTGTTACAAAATTTAATATAAACAAATCAGCACTTTAGATAAAAATGTAGGTAAGTAATTATATCAACTAATGTAATTTATTTAGAAAAAAAGAATCATTTCAAACAGAAAAACTAATGGAGAAAGTAAAGTGAAATTCTTACCTAATAAATTTACAGTAATAGCAGAATATTTCCTTTTTTCCAAAACTTTTCTCAAAGCATCTATATTTGTAATAAAAATTCTACATTAAGTATTGTGTTTAAAAAAAAAAACTGTTAAAATTTCAATACATTACACAAAGTACAGCAATCAATTCTAGACCATAGTAAAAACTAACATTAGCCAATGGGCCTACCCATTGGCTACATTACCCTACATTTTTCAATGGAAACTACCCATTGAAAAATTTATTTACGAAATGTAATTTGTAAAATACTCAATATGTAATTAAATTAATATTGCTTTAACTTTTATATATTAAGGAAAAAAGAAAGATTTGCTACTTACCAACTTTGACATGAACTTTCAATAAGGGATTCTTAATGAATTCAGCAAGTTTTACATCCTTTTGAATCAAAGTCTAAAATAAAACAATTGCACTTCTATATATTTATTGCCCATAGAGAAAAACAATTAAGACAACAATGATTTAACTGAAATAATATATTTTTATTTTAAATAAAAAAAAATTAAGTACTAAACTAAAATATGCAAGACATGAGTGGAAATGAATTTTCGGTTTTAACTCTGTAAGCTAGAGTTAAATACTAAAAATTACTTACTTAACATTTACTAATACTTAACATTTTGATAGTATATACTTACCCATTTAATTACAAAGAGCAATGCTGTCAGAATTTGAAGCTCTTTGGAACTTGTAAACATTAAAATAATGAAGACTTATGACATAATTAGGTATTTTATAACTAAAATGTTTGGTTTTAACTAACTTTTAACATAAATTAAGAAATTATGTTATGATTGTAGCTCATCCCGCATAATAACACTGATTAAATATTAAATTTTTTGTTTTAAATACGTTTGTGAAGAAAATACAAAGCTAATTATTATTAAACTGGAAAAAAACAACTGAAAAGCAAAATAGTTTTTTTTGGATCAGTTAAAAAAAACTGGTGGTTAATTTTAATTTGACGGTACTTCTGTCGCCAAGGGATTTGGCGCTTTTGTAGGGAGCGATAAACAATTATTTTTGGTGATGCGGCATTTTCTGGTGAAATGCGTTGTGGCGTCTTTGTTGTGGCTAGGTGGCGCTGGTTATACTTGCGTGGATGTTAGGCGCGTGGGATTTATTTGTTCTAAATTAGTTTTTGACCAATCGCCGGCGCTGGTAATACTTGCGTGATATTAAGGTTGCGCGGATGTTGTGCGCACGGAATTATTTTTATTCTATTAAATTTCTTTTTGTTCTATCGTCATTACGTTTGGGGTTACGTTTGGCTTTTGAGCATCCGATTATTATGGATGGTGCGTATTAAAATTCTGAATTTTTTATCGGTTTGAAAATGGCTGGACAGCTAGCTATCATTCAGTTTTGAAAGAATAAAACTAAATTTTTTTAGTTTAAATTTTTTGTTTTGCTTCGTAAAACAAAACTGCCCGGGGCCCCAAACCAATATTTAGGATTTCAATGGGCCCTACAATACTGCCCCATGTTGGATACTGATGTTTTTTAGAGAAAACAAAATTGCCCGGGGCCCCAAACGAGTATTTAGGCTTTCAACGGGCCCTACAATACTGCCCCATGTTGGATACTGATGTTTTTTAGAGAAAACAAAACTGCCCGGGGCCCCAAACGAGTATTTAAGCTTTCAACGGGCCCTACAATACTGCCCCATGTTGGATACTGATGTTTTTTTAGGGAAAAAATAATTGCCTGTACCCCCAAACGCGTGCGTACTGGATTGCCACTCATTCGTGTAGCTCTAGTGCGACAATAATTCAAACTAAACTAAACTGGATTGCCACTCGTGTAGCTCTAGTGCGACGATAATTCAAACTAAACTAAATTGGATTGCCACTCGTGTAGCTCTAGTTCTACGAAAATTCAAACGAAACTAAACTGGATTGCCACTACTAGCCCATTGTGTAGTGTAAAGTTTGTTTTGTGTTGCCCAAAGCAAACCAAAATCCTGAGTCTGTTTTTTTTTTCAAAAGTAACTAGGGTTACTGCATCGGCGGAAAGGAATCTGGCAATGCGGAAACACGCGAGTTTCGCCAAGTTGTTGTTGTTTCTGGAGCCGCGCCAAGCAGTACCGTGAAATTAAAATTTACCAAACTGGTTTAAAAAAAGTGGTTAAAACCATGGTTAAACACCAACAAAGCTTGTTATATCGAAATTTGTTTTAGTACAAGCAAAAATAAATTATATCAATATAAGTTGTAAGCATAAAAATAACAATTAATTACATGTAAATCCTTGATGTCTCTCTCAACTGCATCAATTTTCTTTTCCTTCATTGCTGCAGAATAGAGGGCTGTAGCATAACGACCAGGTACACCGAAAACTGCAAGGGGAGGCTAAAGGAAAAGAATAGATGAAATTGGAAACACATAGTAAAAGGGTTCCCGTTAGCACTTTTTGGACAATGCTCCATGTTAAAAATTTAAATTGCCTGATAAACTTATTACTTTTTCCTTCCAATAGCTGATGGGAATTTTTTTTTTTATCTTACGGGAAAATACAAAAAAAGTTACATTGTGTCCATAAAACTATTGAAAATATAGAAATGTGCTGCAAACAACATAAAATCTAAACTATATATGATTGGAGATTTTTCTTAAATACTTCTCCTAGCTATTCACCGCGAAATTATATACAAGTATTCAGGGGTGGATCCAGAAAGTCACCGGGGGGGGCACACAACAATCATGCTGGGGCGCAACTAGAAATAATTTCTGGGGGGGGGGGGGTCAATTTTTTTATATAATTATTAATTTTTTTTACTAGAATTATTTTTAATTAAAAATATTTAGATGAAATTATATTTAATTAGAAGTAATTTGAATTTATATATATATATTTTCTCCATAGTAAAATAAATACAGATTTTTACTATTAATTTTTTTTAATAATTACTAGTTATAAACTAAAATTAGTTTTTATTTTACATAACTGAAGTTTGTATTGTTAAATGGATAATTAATGCTTTATTTTTTAAATAAAAATTAAGTGCAATAAACAGGAAAAAATCAATTGGAATGTTTCACATGATATATCACTTGTTAACATTTTTCTGCGTACTGCGATGATATTATTGGTTGCTTCGGTTCCACTCTCATAAAGACCGATATAGATGAAAGAAACATGTCTTTCTATGTTAGCTTTCTTTAACAAATGTTTTAAACAACAAATGAAACAAACCATTGGAGCTGTTACCATCACAACGTGAAACAACCCCATTATAGAATGTTTTTATTTAAAATTTAACTACAAAGATAATTAAATAAATCACCTTATTGCTGTGCAGAAATTAAATGATTAGCTCCGGAATATTAAATTTAACATTTATTTAATTTGTAAAAATTTTAAATAAATAAAAATGTACTAAATACAAAACTAATTGCACAAAAATTAGTTTTTATAAGAAATTAAGTGTATTCAATAACAGGTTTGGAACAAGTATTAGCTAAATATTTCATGAAAGTAAATAAAAAAGGTTTATTCACAAATTTGGACCTGGATCCGCCAATGCAAGTTTTATACGGAATTTTTAAAACAAGTACCTTTATCATAGCAGCTGCTCTTGCTGGTGAACTGCTGAAGCATCGTGTCTAGGGAAGACAAAAAATATGCATAAAATTTTAAGGATTTACAAAGTAGTTTTTATATTGAACTCATTATTTTTAGCACTGCACCAGTTTAAAATGGTGTGTTAAAGGTGAAACTATTGTTAAGTTTGAGTCTGTTTTTTTTAAAACTATTTTTATACGATTAGGTTGCACGAACCTTGAGCCCATTTAGGACGTTTTTATTATACGTGATACCAAGTAGCTAAGTGATACAAGACATAACTATCAATTGTTTTTTTTTAAATATAATTATATATAGGGTATCTTCCACTTTTCTATATAGGATATTTTAGAGATCAATCACCTCATTGTCTAAAAGTGGGAGAAATTTGAATAACTGGAGTTATGTAGATTTATTGCTTGATTTTGTTACATTTTTCATAGTAGCGGTAAAAACATTGAACAGACGACTAAGTAAAAGTAAGACTGTACTAGATAACAAGGTATTGGAACGACAATTTAAGTACAAAAACTTATAAAGTTTCGATAATAGCACTTACAAAAGTTAATGCAGCATTATTAACAGCCATATTTGCAGAAATGTATATTAAATCTTAAATTAATGGTCAATTTCCAGATCAAAATAATAACTTTTACACAGCACTTCGAGGTCGTACGGTCAAGACGTTGCCACTTCCCATGAATAACCTTTTTATGGCTAAAGTCTGTATCAACCGTAAAAACCGAACAAACCGTCAACAACACAAAGAATATTCAAAACGAATTTGTAAGATCGAAATATTTATTTTCAAGTAAAATTATCATATTCATATCAATTAAGAATTACATTTGATTCGGTGTAGAGTGTAGAAAACACAGAAAATGTTGTTTTCGAAGTGGTTTCGAGTGTTATTTGGTGAATTTCAAGAAACAAAACTAATAAAATACTTTTTAACTTATTGAAACGAAATGTTTTGATGTATTTTTGCCGCAGTCTCTGTTAAGTGTTATGCAAATAAGCACTTTTTGTCTATTTAATAGGGTGTCCAGACTAAGTCATCACTGCAAACACCGACAACAAAAACACCGCAATTTGTAATGCATGCGCATCGAAAACCTTGCGCACGGTGACTGCACCTCAACTGTGACGCACGGTTGTTTGGTTTATTTACGCATGCCTCAAATGTCTACGAGAATACTCTGATTCGGTGTGTCTTGCACTGTGGTAACTTGAGAGAGAAAAACCGAATTTATCATTTGCACCTTTTCAAATAACCAAATCAGAAGCCTAAAAAGCTATTAAAAATTTCACTCTCGCCAAGTAACACTGAAAAAAGTTGCAAGTAAAAATCCAAGATAGTGCGACTGTTCCTATTTAAAGCCATGTTAACTTGTTGTAGGGTTGCTATTGTCGATAAAAAAACAAAGAAAAGAATAATAATAAAGGTAATTGAAGAACAATTGAAGACAACAAGAATCAAGACACTAAATTTCTGCATTTAGTTTGGAATTGGGGCAAAGTATATTTACTTGTGTTTTTATTCATCCTTTTAAAAAAAAAAAAAAAAAAAACTTATGCGTGATTTGAATGTTATTTTGACAACAGCAGAGTTTTAAAATAATATTTAAAATTAGGTGAACAAATTTAGATTTTGAAACTTTTAATGATGATATTAGGTTTTATTTTATTAGCATTAATATTTTTATGAGTAAGAAACACTTTCATTGCGATTATTTTATTAAAACAATGGAGTAGGGGTATACTTTAAAAAAAATTTAAGAATCAATTTAATACACAGTAATATAACAATGAACTTATATTGGTATAAATTATTAATAAATTTAATTTATTTACCGATCATGTATTTTTATTTATTTATTAAATTATCATTTATATAATATTTTGAGTAATTATTGGCTTTTATTAAAAAGAAAATGTAGCACTTTTTTATATGATCTTTTGATTCTGTGCTTGCTTCAAAATAATTTTTTATTTAAAATATCTAGTTCTTTTTTTTAAAGTATTTTTTATATATTGTAGAAAATTGTTTAATTTTTTTTTTCAATTTTTTTTATTTAACTCGTAATATAAAAATATTATGCGCAATTTCTCTGGCGTAGTGGTCAGCGCTACTTGCTCGACTTATTCCGTAGACCCGGGTTCGTATACGGATCCGGTAGGTCATGAATATATACTCAGCTCAGCCCTTCATTCCACCATGGTTCAACACAATAAGTACTAAGCTTGATTGATTGGATGAAAGTTAACTGAAGGTACATTATCGAACTAGCCACTTGGCATGGACAATCAATATCGCTTGCGTAAGCTTAAAGGCTTAGGTTTGGGCAAACTTTAATTAGTATAAAAAATATAAAACATTTATGAATTGAAAAATCTCAAAGCCATTTCCAATTCAAATGTAATAAAGTTAAAAATCTATGTTATTAAAACACATTTAATTTTTTCGTATCTATCTTGAAATCAATATCGCGCTAAAGCAAGCGATGAAATCTTTTTTCACCCCATTCCATGTTCGTAGCACAACACCGGCATCGGGGTAAATATCCAGACCAAATACATCCAGCGCATGCGTTTTAAAAAAAACACCCTACGATTTGGTAAAAAAACCGGCCGCTATTGCATCGCTTGGCGGTCGCCAAGTTGTCGCTGTAATGTTGTACTCTGGACACCCCCCCTAACAAAGGTTACGTAATTTGTTTTGCTTATTTAGATTTCTTGCCTACACCACCGCCACCTGCCGTTTATAGCTGTAAATTGACGTGGTAAACAACATTTATTTTTCATTAGTAATCGTTGAAAGTAAATTAAAGGATGTCAGCATATTTTTATGAATTGTTTATTTAAATTAACTAAACTGCACCATGTTACTTCGAATATCAGTTAATAGGTGTTTCATTATGAACTTGTAATCAACTGTTTGGAAAATGTGTGTGGATGTTTAGTTCTAAAAACGCATTGTCGCAGTAGGTAACTTTGTCCCACCCCTTACTACATTTTCTACCCATCTTTAGTTATTTGTTACATATTTTCTAGAAACACAACTTTCGTGTATCGTTTATTTCATTATTTTCTTTGCCAGATCACGTAGTAGCTATAGTTTCGATTACTTGTTTACATTTTCGACGCAGCCAATATGCATTTCCTGGTAAACAACAAAATATTTATTTGCGAGGTCGTTTATGACGTTATTGTTTTTTCCCAATGCACAATATTTGTTTCTTAAAAAATTGCTTTTAATAAAACCGCAAATTTTCTATACATTTCCTGAAATCTTTTCGAATGTAATTAATCAAATGATTCTAATTTGCGCCCTTTAACTGAACAATAAGGTGTTTGAAAATTATTATACTTCTGATGCAATAGATTGTTTTATCTGATAATGAAACAAATGTGTTTTTTTTTAAAATTCTTTTTAGTTTATTCAAATTGGTAAATTAAATCTCTGCCATTAGAATGTTTCAGTTTCTGTTTTACTGTTGTTAGAAAAACTATAACTCTCAAAGGTTATAATGTGAATTGTTCAAAAAAAGATGTATCTACCTTAATTTTTTTTATATAGGTATTGTAATTTGTATAAGTTCGATAATGGATACATATGAATTGTTTTAGTGCAGAGCATGGCATATCAGATATTGTGTTGGTTTATTATGTGAAAAAAAACAAGACTAACTTCACTGGTCCTTTTGCCCTTTGTTGGTTGTCAATTCGTTTACGATTAAGTGAACACATTTTGGGAATATCACAAAAAAATCCTGTAATATGTAAGGGTGAAGATGATAGAACCAACTTGTTATGTATTATAGACAACAAATGAAAACATAAAAATATTGTTTTGAATATTGTCAAGAATAGGTTCTTAATTTTAACAAAAAGTTCAAATATTTTATAATCTTATAAGGGATATTGATATGTAAAAATTAATTTTAAAATATTGTAATTAAGTTTATCAGCTCTCTTAAAGTGTAGAAATATGACTGTTTGGTAAGACTTTGGATTTATATAAAAAAGAATTTCAGCATAACATTGTATCTAGCTCATGCTACAAATTTTGCTATTTTTTTTGTTATTTTTATACTTGATTCTCAAGAACATATATTAATATTATCTATTCAGTTTAGCCTCCCAGCCATGCTAAATGGTACAAAATGCATAAATTTACTTAAAATAAAGATTAAATATAGTAGTTTATATAGCTTTTATATATGTGCTCATGAAAAATTTAATGGTAGCTTTGTCTGTGATACCTTTATATCTCAGTCAGATTCATGGTTGCAAAAAAGACCTGTAGTACTCTTAAGTAACCAAAGTTGATTAAATTGTTAATTAAAATTTACATTTTAATTTCACATGTGAAATCAAGTTTACAATTTAGCCAGTTTGCTTATCCCTTAGAGGGTTGTTAATATCTTATATGTACATAGATATTAAGTCAGAATTTGTCTTTTTTTTATAAAAAATAGTTTACTAATTCATTTTCAATATTTAGCTTCCACACTACGTTTATAACGTAAAAAGTGGAAGGTATTATAATCGTTCAGTCCGTCTGTCCGTCACCCACTTTCATAGCCCAAACTACAAATGCTACGGGCAAGTGTGATACGTCAAAAAATTTAGCACATCAAAATTAGAATACATTGAAAATTTCACAAAAGAATTCGAATTCAAAGTACTTCAATTATTTAAAAAACTGCAAAATTTAATGCTCATTTAAAATGCATAGGAAGCCATTTTTATTAGAATTAAATCACCATTGCCATTCGCAACAATCACTCGAGAAACTTTAATTCTTTTAAAAAATAAATTAAAATAAATTTATTTTTGCGACATCGATCAGTTTGAAATGACGTCAAATATATTTCACTATGAGATTCTTTGTACATTGATATGAAATATTTTAATTCTATTTACAAGCGGGGAATATTACATATTTATTCTTTGAATTATAAATTAATTTTTGCAAACGATAAGTAATAATTATTGAATTTTTGAAATAAAATAAATGAAACTAGCCAAATTTAGCAAGTAAATGTTTAATATAGAATATCAATGCTGTGTTTGTCGCCTTTTTACCTGTTAAACACAACTGTTGTGTTGAAGCATGTTAAGTGACAGATTCTGTTACAAACCTACTTTTTTTTGCAGGCATATATGTCGATGTATTATATAGCAGCTTGGTATTATTAGGCACATAAACTTCTATAGAAGAACAAAACAAAATGTCAGACAGAAGAGAAAATAGAAACAGTGTGTCTAGTGTTATAGGCTTCAAATTGCCTCATGATGTCAAGAAAGCAGGACTTTTACGAAAATTAAAGGTATGTTTTAATATTAAAAGTTTTTATAAACCTTTTGCTGCATTAGAACAGCGTCCACTTTGACAATGTAAATTTTAAAAAGTTGGATTATCTTCTTTTTTACAAATAGTAGCTAACAAATGCTTTTAAAAGGTGAAATATAACAGAGGAAAAATGAACAACTGTCCAATGCTCCTTTATTGGGAAGTATTAAATATATTTTCTAGAGACAGGTTACTAAATGCAATATTTCTATCATTGCAATATGTTTACATTGTGTCTCCAATGGCAGTATTTTTTTTTAAGAATGTATATGGTTGGCCATATTTTTGATTTAGTTTTGTGGTAAAAGTCGTCTGTTATTAAGGTTTTTTTCTGGGTAAATTAATAGCTCTTTTTCATATGATAAGTTATTTGACAACTTGAATTCAGTTTGTTAAGGTTAATATATTAGGAAATTGTGTGTAAATATTTAAACATTTAATAAACATATTTATATATTATCTTTTAATCCTACATTTTAATAAAGTTTAGTTCAACGCAATGGTTCTTTCTAAAAACTATTGCTGTTCCAATATTCTATTTTTCTTTTAGACAATGAAAAAGAAATATTTCGTCTTAAGAACAGACTCTGACAGTGGAGCTGCCAGACTAGAATACTACGACAACGAAAAGAAATTCAAGGCCGGCCAACCAGCCAAACGAAGCATTCCTATCAAAACATGCTTCAACATCAACCGCAAAGTTGACGCCAAGCACAAATTTGCCATTGCACTGTACACAAAGGACGATTGCTTTTCAGTTGTAGCAGATAATGAAGACTCTTGCGAGGAGTGGCTAATTGCCATGTTAGAGTTGCAGCTTGATGATCCGTGCATGAATGGAGGTGCTAAGTTAAAGCCGAAATTTGGTAAGTATTGCCTGTTTTATGTAAGTGTTTACCACTTAACACTTTCGGAAGTGTAAATATTATCCTATTACTTGCCTCATATTGTCTCTGGTAGATGCTAATTTTTATAACTTTCAATTACCTAATATGAAATATTAGGTAGTGAAAGTATTGCGATGAGTCAAAAGTCCGAGATAGATTTTGTGTTTTCTATATGTTTTTTTACCTTTAAATGGGGATGTACATAAATTATGTCACGCTCAGAGGGGGAAGGGAGGGGTATGCGCCAACGTGACGGATCGTGACATGGAGGGGGTAGGGGTAACCGCTTGCATGGCGTAACGATTGGAACATTTCTAATTTTGCAAGGAAAATCTGTTTTACATAAAATAAAGTTTTTGATAAAAAAAAATTGAAATCTTTTTTTATAAGAAACACTTTATTTCAGAAAGAGGATGGAGAGATTCTTATATGCAACAAGGTCGGCATTATTAGTCTCCTATATTTTACAGACCTTTTCGTAACGGTACTTCGTAACACGAAAAATTTCGACACTATCTTGATTAGAGGACTGGCAGCTACCTGGACGAACACCAAAAGACCCAGAACTAGACTAGACAGTTGCGATTACTCTCAGACCCCCCCTTTTTTAGAAGACATGTATGTCCCTAATGCATTGATATATAGATTGGTAATTGAAAGTCAAGTAGTGTTACACATACCTTGTTTTGTAACTTAACTTGGTGTACTATGGTTTGTTTCATAGTTTATTTGTTATTTTAAATAATCCCAACTATACCTTTAAAACCAACCATACCATCTCTGTTATACTTTGTTCAAATGATTGAGGGAAGAAATGAAAATATTGAGTGGTTAAGCCCTGATTATCTTGTGTCCAGTTTTACTGAAGGGATTTTTACATCATATTTTATGTCATGCAGACCTAATGCTGAGACCATGCTGACTTAATGTCAAAATTGTTGTCTTTTTCAAGATATTTTGCACTTTTTTCATGTACATGTATTGTTACTATTTTAGAGCATGTATGGCAAGTGACTGTTGGGGACAAATCCCTTGCTTCTTCTCGCAACATGAAAGGTCTATATAGACTTTGTTTGACACCAAGTGCTTTGGCGTTAATAAAAGTGGATCAAACAGATAAACCAGAGACCCTTGAATTCCCCGTAAGTTGAAGAATTTCTTCTTAATCCTGCTCATTCAATGCTTCAAACTGACAATAAGTTTATAAATTATTATTCATGCAAGTCTACCAGTTTTTTTTCCAAGTTTAATTGTAAATCTTCTAATCTATTAAATGCTGTTTCAAAATATTTTGGCCTGCATATTACCTTACTCAATCCTGTAATTTTTTAAGAATATAATGCTACCATCAGTAATAAGAAACATTTTCGTGGTAATCAATGAAGCTTTTGACTAGCTCCTTTGTATTTTCGTATGTAGCAAAATAATTACTAATTTAAAGTGTCAACATATTGTGTGTGTTTTTAATGTTTAATATTTTGTCATAATTTCGTACTGAAGGACAATATTACAAACTGAGAAACAGACCTATAATAGCTTTAGCTTAGTGTTTCTATTACAATTTTGTTTCTAAATCGGAGGGAAAGTTTTCATTTTTTAGACATATTATAAAACCATAACTATTTATTCAGCAATCTTTTTTCATTGAACGATTGGATTTTTTTTGTGTTGCAGTTGATGGGGATTCGAAGGTGTGGCCATACAAATAATTACTTTGTCATTGAGCTTGGACGATCTTCAGTAACTGGAGCTGGTGAACTTTGGCTGGAAACTGAGGATGTTGTAATTGCTCAAAATATGCACGAAGTCACACTAAAGTAAGCAAAGCACAATTTTTTTTAATATGTATGTATTTTGGCTAAGGTTTCAGATTAGATAATAACTTTTGAAAATGAACTATTAGAACTCTAGGCATCTTAAATTGTTACATTAAATAGTTTATTGCACAAGATTGGGAAGAAGGAAAACGGTTTAAATTTTACAATTGGAAATGTAGAAAAAAATTGGCCTCTGTCTTCATACAGGCATTTTTATGCATTTGAATGGAGATATTATGATTATGGATCAGGTTATGCATTCAAATGAAGTTTGATCTTTTTGAATAAAGATTTACTTAAATTGAAGGATGTAGTTGCAAAACTTTATTCTCCAAAGCATGAATAAGGTATTTGGTCTATCCCGTTAATTGGTGACTTCGTTCAATTGAATTTACTATTATTAAATATCACCAATGAACAGAACGGACCCTATGTATTAGTTTTACTTGGGAAAATGTGACTTTGCAACTACATCTCCCCTTTTCAATTTCAGTGCCATGAAAACCTGCCGGGAACATGAAGACCTGGGTCCGTTGGCTAGGCCCAGAAGTGCTTCAAACAGTGAAAACTCTAGGCCTATCTCGACAAGGCGCCCAGTGGCTGTTGTGAACCCCCAGACAGTTCATGTTGGTGTAAGAGACAGGTGTGATAGCATGCCATCCAGACCCAGAACGATTAGCGAAGGACAGGAAATAAACAATCGGTTAGTGCCCATTGGTTTGGTTTTAAGTAGTTATATTGTCTTTCTTAGTTATATATGGTTGCATTGGTTTTATATAGTTACATTGTCAGCCACTAATTCATAGTCTTGAGTTTCAAATTTTGGGTAATGGATTAATGTTTATTGGCACTATTCGAGGCAATTTAATGCCAATTGATTCCCCTGTGGACCAATAGTCCTGTGATAACCAAGCTGATGATTTCAGTGAACATGAGTAGCCATACTGGCTGCTAAAATTATGACTGTCTACATTAGTAGAGGCAATATGTAGTGATTCTAGTTCTACTGATAATTTGTGGTTTTATGTTGTATTTTGTGTGTTATGTTTGGTTTTTATTGTATGTTAATTTGCTTAATTTGGTGTGTTATGTGATGTTTTTTTTTATTGTATGTTGAATTTACTGATTTTGTGTTTAATGTCTACACCTTTTGAGAAAGCTACGTCTAATAATATCGGACATCAATTTAAGGGTCTATTTGCAAAACACACGTTCTCCAATATATAAGTAAGATATTGGGACCAGCCCCTACATCTTAGTTATCTACTTTGAAGAATGTAAGTTTTGCAACTACACCCTTCAGTTGATTACACCTGAGGTACATTTGTTACTTTATATCTAGTCTTCCTATTAGTTATTGTATAATATTTTGTGATGTTATAGTTATCATGTTATGTGTTGTATAAAATTTTTGTTTGAGGAATTCCACAGAAAGTGTTTTTTTGTTGTTATTTTAGGAGTTATTATGCTCCACCCAACTACATGATGGACTCTTTGCGCCCTCATAGTGTTTTTTCCAGAACAATTTCCTACTCACCCCCAGCCATGCCTAACCCATTAAGGTACCTATTTTACCACGATCCTTTGTGTGTTAATTTTTGTTTCCCAATGTATTGAATTGAAACTATCGCTGAATAAAATTTTATGATATTGTATACGTTTTGAGAAAAAGTAGTGCATTTTTATTGTATGGAATTTACGAAATCTAATCTGAAGATATTTAGAATATTAATAATCATATTCTCTTCCAATATTATGGTTTTTTTTTATATCGTATTCTCAATGCATTTTTGCCTTGTAACATGTGTTAAGTTTGCAGAGTGAATAGTGGACTTTGCAGAAGACATACAAAAGAAGAACATTTATTCAACGATAGAGAAAAGAGATATCCAAACTACAAGTCGATGGAAAAACTTTAGAATGACCAATTTGATCAATCTTTACAAATCATACGATGCGGCTCGTGCTCAGCATGAGACGACATCGCGCGCTAAAATGAAATGACGTGACATTGCAATATAAAATATTTCCATATTTTAACACTCCCCCACAATGTCAAGTCATTTTTCACAAATTTGTTTCACGTCTCCAACACCAATAATTTCCAAACACTTGAGATGTTTTGAAGGACTTAAGGGCTTAGTTAAAACCTCTGCTCCCATTTCTTCAGCTGGTACATGGCAAATTTCAATTTGCCCATTTTTCAAGGCATCTCTCACAAAATGGTGTCTGATGTCAATGTGTTTAGTACGCTTATGAAATACAGGATTTTCGGCAAGTTTTATTGCCCCCACATTATCAACAAGTAAGCGCACTTTTCCTAAGCTGTAAGAACAAAGTTCACCTAACAACTTATTCAAATATATAGCTTCTTTAGTCCCTCAGAAAGAGCCATGTATTCACTTTCGGTAGAAGAGCGTGCTACTGTCACTTGCTTACGACTTTCATACGAAATCACACTTCCACTCAAAATAAAGCAATATCCTGTATATGACCTGCGGCTCTCTTGGCAGTTCCCCCAATCAGAATCCGTATACCCAAACAACGGTTTATCATCTGTATGTCTATATATCAGACCAAAATTAATAGTTTTAATTAGGTACCTCTAAAACGCGTTTGGCTGCAGTCCAATGCGATTTATCATAATAGGACAAAAACTGACTGAGTATGCTTACTGTGTTTGCTATGTCTGGGCGTGTGTAAGTAGCAAGATACATTAGTCCGCCTACTAATTCGCGATAGGGAAATTGCTCGTCGCAAGTTTCGGCTTTTTTAAATTTCACTGTGATATCCATTGGAGAATTTGCGGTTTTAGCATTGGACATCTCAAAACTCTTTAACAATTCGTTGATATAACTGGATTGGTTCATGGTCACAACTCCATATTCCTGCCGAAAATTTATGCCCAAACAGTATTCAGTGATTCCAGAATACTTAACCTCAAGTTCTATATTTAAATGGCTTTTAAACTTGTCAAGCATTTTAGAATTTTCTGACATGAATAAAATATCATCTACGCATACTGAAATCATTGTTAGCCCTTTATCGTCTTTTAAATAATAAACACAGGGATCAGCAGTCGATTGTTTAAGTCCAAAATTCTTTAATATCTCGTCCAATTTTGTATTCCAGCATCTACCGGCTTGTTTTAAGCCATAAAGGGATTTCTTAAGAAGAACTTTATCTCCCTTATCCTTCTCACGGAGTATTTCCGATGTTTTTAAGAACAGCGCACTATCTGACTTTTCATTCTTTGCAATATGTTCTAGAATGTGGACAAAATAATCCGGGCATTCCATAAAAACTTCCTCGTCCAAATTTCCGTTTAGATACGCGGTAGTTACATCAAACTGATGAATTTTTATTTTCAAATCAGCTGCCAAGGCCGACAACAACCGAATGGACACTGCCTTTGCTACCGGTGCAAAAGTATTTCCAACCTCACCAGGATTTTGGGAAAATCCTCTGGCGACAAACCGAGCCTTGTTCTTTAGAAGTGTTCCATCCGAGTTATACTTATTTGTCAAGATAAATCTACCGCCTATACATTTCTTTGAAACTGGCCTATCCACTAACTCAAACGTATTTTTACTTAAAATGCTTTTTACCTCCGTTGCCATAGCACTTAGCCATTTATCTCCATCTGAGCCCTTTAAAGCTAATGACATAGGTATTTCCGCATGTAAACCAAAATCATTTGATTCCTCAGTTTCTGCAAAACGAACAACTTCGCGATTACGGAGAGAAAGAGTATTCTTTGGGACATCCTTGTTTTCATTCCCATCTACAATTTGTTTATCCTCAATTTCCCTTCGTTTAGTTTTACAAGCCTGTTCAATGACTGGGGGTTGGACAATTATTTCTCGTTCCAACTTTTCACAATTGCTTTCATCCAATTCTAAATCACTCAACAATTCACTTAACTCTCCCACTGGATAAGTTTCAGTATTTTCGAAGAACTTAACATTTCTAGATACAACAACTCGTTTCTCGTCTGGGAAATAAATACGGTAAGCCTTGCAACCTTCCTTAAAACCCACAAATATTCCCTTTTTGGATCTAGGGGCAAATTTATGATGTGGCTTGTTGTCTAAATAATATGCTGTGCAACCAAAACCCTTGAAATAACTCACATTAGGTACTTTCCCATTCCATTTCTCGTGAGGGGTTTTTCCATTTAAAGCGCTTGTGGGACACCTGTTCTGAATGTATATCGAGCAATTAATACATTCGGCCCATAAACTTAAAGGCAATTTGGATTGAGCTAAAAGGCATCTCCCCATTTCCACTAGAGAACGATTTTTTCTTTCACAACACCCGTTCGAGCTACTAGAATATGGAGCCGTGACTCTTCGCTCAATGCCACTTTCACTGAGAAAATCATTGAAATCTTTATTTATATACTCTGCTCCATTATCACTCATAAACACCTTTATTTTGGCTGATTTTTGATTTTCCCACAAAGCTTTAACTTCTTTAAATGCGCTTAAGGCTTCACTTTTGTGTTTTAAGAACCTTACAGCACAGTACCTAGTACTATGTTCGATGAAAGTGATAAAGTAGCGAGCTTTACCTAGACTTTCAATTTTAAAGGGACCACATATATCGCTCATGACAATATCCAAAACACCCGTTTCTTAGGAGACTTTTCTAAGTTTAACCCATTAACACTTCCATTTACACTGCATTCAACCAAATCTTTAACATTTAAATGCCCCATACGTGCATGCCATTTCAGCAAGTCTGCACTTTTATTTTTGCCACCATCAAATGAATCTGATGCATGATTTAAATTATATGTGGAATGGCTTTCATCAAAATCTCCCTTCAGATAATACAGATTATCTCTTTTAACTGCTATCATGTTGTCATTTGTTTGAGAATTAACAATATTTGCAGTATTGCCATTAAATATAACATCATACCCACGATCGCACAATTTTGAAACAGATATTAAATTAGTACGAAGACTAGGGACCAGTAAAGCATCGTACACAATTACATCTCTATTCGTACCATTTACCTGAGCTCTGATGACAGCATTTCCACGTCCTTTCACAGTTGCAGTGCTGTCGTTAGCTAAGTTAACAGTTGTTTTACTAAAATTTTAAGTTTCAAAATCGCTTTCATTATTACACATATGACGAGTGCAACCAGAGTCCAGAAAATGAAATGACGTGACATTGCAATATAAAATATTTCCATATTTTAACAACATGCTTATGATATTTATATTGTTACCAGTTTTTAAACACAATGTTTTCAATATTCAGCCCTGTGTCAGCTACTTGTTCTACAGATAGTGCAGGAAGCTCCTTATCAATTGATGAATTTGATGCTGGTCAACAAACAGATTTCACATTTAGGTAATTAAATGTTTTTTTAAAACAATTTAATTTTGTAGTTTTTGTGTATATATAAAAGTTTGGCTTTATATTACGAAACCTGTTGCCAATAGCCCATGTAGGTCAAGTTTGATGACCTCCCGGATTATGAAAGTTTAGAATGAGACATGTATTTTCAATTTTTTTTACCCGAACATTTCGTCGACTATCAATTAATACAAAGATTACATTGGTCATAATAACTTTTAGCTGCTGTTTTGATCAACCATATAACTTGATCAGAAATGAAATATTTTTTTAAATATTTGTTTCAGTCGTTATTCTCATAGTCATCCTACAGATGCAGCTTTGCACACAGAGCCCCCTATTAAAGAAGAACAATTAGATGATTATGTTCCCATGTCAGTAGGTTGGTATCAGTTTATTAGTATAATTTTGTGTTTTCTTGTGTTTATGAATTTTTATTTATGGGGTGTGAGTATTGATATTTCAACATTGACCTGTTTGTGAACCTGAATAAATTGCAGCAATTTGTTTTTGTATGAAAAAAAACCTAACAGATATAACTTAAGCTTTTCAAATACATAATTTTTGTATGCATGAAAGATTCAGCCTCCAAAAGTGTATTTGATGGGTGTAGTTGCAAAACTTGCATTATCCAAAGTATATTTAAGATATGGGGTACGGCCCCTTTTCAATGGTGACTTTTGAGGATCATAAATTTAATTGGACGAAGTGGCCAATGAACAGACTGGACCGGACTCTATATCTTAGTTATACTTTGGAGAATGTGAATTTCCCAACTACAACCTTCATTTGTTAATCTTTGAATAAGGCAACTTTGTCCCAATCTTTTTCAAGTTTAAATTTGCATTAAATACTCTCTGTAAAAGTGTGCTTACCCTTTTCATATCATTAATTTTTTTGTATTCTTTTAATATATTTTTTATTTGAATTGTAAAATTTTTGCGTAAGGCTAATCATCTTTACCATGTAGCTTAGTTGGATCTATCTTGCTACCTGATTGTATGTTGAAACGAAACCATTTTGCTTTTTATTTGATAGGGAGTGATAATTCTGACAGCTACCTCAATATGGCACCTATGTCCTCATCTGTTCCCAATGGTCCCAGTGTATTCCTACACTTAAATTCTTCAGACTCTTCCCATAGCAGTTCCTTACCTCCTATTGCCCAGGCCAATGATTACATGGAAATGAAATCCCCAACAGGTAACAATATTGAAAACATTTCATTGTCCCATTTATGTATGTTGCAGAAGAAAGACGAAGAAATAGAACATTGTTATTGTGCTGTATTTGAGTTATGAAAGACATTAAAGATGTATTAATTCACAATGTATAAATGTTGTCAATGATATAAATCTTCAAAATTTGTAAATTAAAAATGTTCTTCTTTTTAAAATAATATCAAAGAATATTTTTAATTGCTCATACATTAAAAGTGTTTGTATGGCTTTAATTCTAAATACTGTCTTAGGCTATTATTTATTTGAATATTAACAAATAATATTTTTAACTAATAAATCTGCCTACAATAATCCTTCGTAACTAATAATCCCTCCTCTTGTGTGCATAAAATAAATAACATCGAAGCAAATACTTGTAAAAATGTTTCAGGTTACCAAAAGAGCCTTAATTTATTTTTTAGTCTTTTAATAGAAGACTTGACCATTTATTGAAAACGTTCAGTTATAATGTAATTTAAGTAAAATTAAGTAATTAAATATGTCAATTTTATTAAAAAAATTATTAATGTAATTTTATACATGAATAATTAAATAAAAAATGATGCATTTATGAAAAATGACGTTATATTAAGCAATTTTTATTTATTTCTTTTTTGCTGACACCCTAATTTACACTGAATAAGCTTTTAGGAATTAAGGAAAGGTCCTTAAATTTCTCTACCTTTTGGATGTATTTGGCCGTAATATAAATCTTTTTACTTAAATTTTTTTCCACAAATTATCAATTTCCATGCAGAGGGATACATCAACATGAGTCCCCTTGGTGCAGCCATAGAGAAAACCAGGTCTAGTTCCTCCTTGGATACTTCTGTCAGTGAGTCAGCAAACCAAAAGGATGGCTACATTCACATGGCTCCCATTCGAGACCATACCTCCCTGGTTTCTTCGACCGGTCATTACGATGGGTATCTAGACATGGCCCCTTTGTCCTCTTCTCTGCCAAAAACACTAACAGGTAAGTTTGAAATTCGTTCTTGAGTTTATAGGGTACTCACACATTTTTCGTTAAATTTCTTGTAAAACATCAAAAAAGGACATGCATTTTACTTAGACCTTAAAAACTCAAGGTACAACTTTAGTCTTTTGTTGCATTTGTTAAAAAGGTTGTAAAACAACTCTATTTCCACCTCAGTCTAGATTTTGTAATCTTGTTAACTTGTAGGATTTGAAAAACAATCATAAATTGGAATATTCTCTAACTTTATACTTTGAATGATGCTTGTAATATTTAGCCTTAAACTTTTTTTTATGTAACCTTAAGAAACCCTTATATTTTACTGAATGTTCTGCAAAGGAACCAAGGTTTAAGTATTGAAGTTTTAATGGTCCCATGGAATCTAATATTCAAGAAGTGGAAGTTAGCAATAACCACTATATATCCTGACTTCATCTACTTTTTCCTATGACTAATATTTTAATACTATTAGAAATATTTTTCTTTCAAATGTTTCACACATTTTTGAAAACACATTGAAACATTTGTGGGTTTTTTAGTATTAAATGGATTTTGTATTTTGAAAGAAAAAAGAATAAAGGCCATTGTAAAATCCTACTGTACAAACCTGTTTTCCTGTTTATAAAATAAAAGATTTTTTATAATATTGTGCAAAAAAACTAACTTTTTCAAATCAATAATCGTGTCAAAAGTGATGCTTTTAACAAAATCGTGTTTCAGAGTTATTTTTACGCACTAGTGCGACAAAGTAAATAAGAGCATTTGATTGGTGTAAAATTCTTTATTTCAGCGTGATATTTTATTCGGTGGCTTTGTGATTGGTGTAAAATTCTTTACTTGAACATGATTCTTTATTTGGCGTCTTATTCCCAATGCCAATCTAAGAAATACTTTTTGCACATGATTTTAAAATAATCATTAATATAAATAATCAGCTTCAAATCATTTGAACATGATAAAATAATTAATAAGCCTATCAATAAATCCCAATTTAATAAATACTTTTTTTTCACGTTATTATAAAAAATAGTGTATGACAACACGTTGAAAATAGCCTTTTTTAAACTCGTGAATTTATTCAACTCATTTAAAAAAGCCTTTTTTTTCACACTAGTTGCATAAATAACTATTAAACAATTAAAAAAAAGTTATAAGTTTAGAGGTTTTCCTGCTGATATATATTAAAATAGAAATTAAAAGTAATGTTAACTAGTTTTATTTTTAAACTGAATTGGTATGTAACATTTTTTTCTTACTGATAGTACAGTAAAACTTCTACACCAGACCACCCCTGTTAAGTAACCGCCTCCATCGGCGGCCATTTTTCAAGGAAGCGATTTTTGCTCCTATATACATATTGCTAAATATCCCTCTAGAAAAAACCAGACAAGCCCCTGGTTGTGGTTTCTTCACCAAAAATGCTCTTGTTTTTTCAAGGATAAATTAAAAATGTGGCATTGTATGCACCTCTTTCTACTTTTTGATGACCTTCACATAATAACAAGAATTCTGAATGAGGAAAAGTCTGAATGGAGAAAAAAAAGGGATGCATACCAGTGAATGGTCATGCATTTTGAATAGTCATTCATTTTGAATATACTATAAATTAGCAAGCCTTTGTTTTGATGGAATTTAAGAGAGAGTAGTTTGCATTAGGAGGGGGTGGGGGACTACATAAAATTACTGTGTAAAAACCTGTTATCGGCTGATGAGCACTATTTACTGACAAAATTATAATTGCTTTTTTTTCAGCGCAATTATAGAGACTGTATTCGTTAGATCAAAAATTAAAGCTCATAGTGACAATTAGTATTTAAAGAGTGTCCAGCAAAATTTTATAAGTGAACGGAGAAAGTAGGCGGATTCATTCATTCCATTTTAGTCTATACAACTGGCTCAAATACCTAGCTATCTTTTGATAATATAAATAAAACCCACAGCCATATTAAAGAAATTCCAATTGTTTTTATCCCATAATGTTACCTCCAAGCTAAATCCTTTAGAGAAAGACAAAGACATACTAAACTTTTACACTCTAGGTGGATAAGTTTAGCGGCTGACCTGACAATTTGACTAGTTTTTAAATAAATTACGAATTTGATGTTAGGTGCTCTTAGATTTTTTAAAATTAAAATAAAAGCAATGTCATTATCAAAATAAGGATTTAATGTGTATGATTTGTAAAAGATTTTTGTTTTTGTATAGTTTCTTTTTAACAAAATACAAAAAAGATAAATAATATTTGTTTGTACTTACAATATTTAATTACTAGCAAATAAATACCCGTTCTTCGCACGGACTAAAAGAATATCAAATCGATCCAAGTATATGTGTAATTTAATTTGCTATAGGATAATAAGCTTTGCCTTTGTTCCCGTTCATTATAAAGAATAAAATCCTGTTACTTATATTGCTTTAAAATTCCAAAATAAAAATACATCACTATAAAATGCACATCCTCATATCACAAAAATCTTATTTCACGTCAAATCCTCCATTCTGTTTTTTAAAAAAAAAAAAAACATTTAGCTCATTGGCACGTTCAATTATTTTTCAAATCATTAATTTAGTTTCTGAAGGTAATAGCAAGAAAATAAAAGCAATTTCAATTTTAATTAATTTTTGTGTTCATTTTAATTTCTTCTGTCGAATGGCAACACGAAAGGAAAAAAATGATCGGATTTGAGCGAAAGTGGTGTATTTTTTTCAGAAAATTAAAATTTTCTCTAAAAATGGACCAAATATGAAAAAACTAAGCCTCAGGTGCACACGTTGGCATTAAAGGGAATCTATCTTAAAAATTTCGAATTTCTGAGGGCAGTATAAGTAGGTCTTTTACGATCCACACACATACAGACACACAGACAGACTCTTTCTTTTATTATTATAGATAAATTAAATTTATAAAATACAATTTTGTCTTATACTGATACTTCTAGAAAGGACTGTAATCCCTTAACGGACCAATTTTGTATGGTTCACTCTCAAGAAATTTTACTGTATGTATTACTTTGCACCATTCACACGAAATAATTCCAATGAATTTTATTTCAGTTGTTACTAATCAGAATGGTTTATCTTCACGAAAAGACAGCAGTACAAAGCTAGCTGAAACTCCTGCTTCTTCGCCAAGTAGTACAAATTTAAAAGATTTTCCATTAGATAAGGTAACTTTCATTTATATTTACTTATTAATTTCCTGTTTGTTTTAAACATATACTTTTACCATTTTTTTTGTGTGTGTAATAAGCATCTGCTATGTTTAAATAAAATTACTTATCTAGATGTGCTGGCACTTTTTAAAAACAATTTTGTGTTAAGAATATATTTTGTTGTGAAAAGTAATGGAGGAACCAAAAAATTTCCTATGTTTTAATATATAATTCAAAAATTGTATTGTCTAACTAATTTTATAATAGTGCTTAATTATAGCTAAAGTAATATTAATGCTTTTTTTATGTTCTAAAATTGTAACTGTGATTCAAGTATTCTTATGTTTGTATTATTATAAACACTAATACAGACAAGATGTATTGAAGTTATTTTGCCAAAACAAATTTATAAATTACAATAGAAGAAAAACTGTTTTAAATGCTAATTTTCTTGAATTATCTTCATAATTATTCAAGTGGAAAAAAGATCTAAAGAATTGGGTAATTACCAACTGAAGCAAAAGTCGTATAACAAGGTAAAATGGATAAAAGTCTTAGAGGAGATCAGAATTTTAATACAACGACCAATTCCAAACAATTTCACTTCAAGGGCTGTAGTGCCAGTGATAATCTATCTAATACACTCTTAATAATTAGGGGTTGGATTTTCTAAAGGTTTACATCCTATAAATATATTGAGCATCAATAAATCAAATAAAAAAATATTGTATTTGGAGGATGCTAAGACATGTAGAATCTGTGATCCACCATCCTAATGTTAGACTTTTCTGGAGACCTCTTAAATGTAGGTTGTACGGAAATAAGTCATCAAAATCAATTGGTGTATTTTAATCACTTAAGAGATATTATGCTTATGAACTTGTCCAAGAAAGACAGTTTTTACAACATTTAAAATTTTTATAAAATTATTATGCTTATATAGTAAAAAAAAGTTTCTTTAAAATGGAGGAGGTGGTAGTTAATGGTAAACTGCAGTAAATGCTTTTTAAAATACTTGCTATTTTGAAATGTATTCTTTAAAAAAAAATGTGGTGCTTGAAAAACGGACTGTCCTTAGACATGTTTATAGTTAAAAAGAGATAGAAAATAACCTGAAATTTTAGCACTTAATTGAATTCATACCCCCCTGATGCTAATATCAGTATGTATAGCCCTAGAACAACATTGAATCAATTAAATTTTCTGAAAATTGCATTGTCATAAAATAACAAGAAGTTCTAAAAGAACTAAAATAGCCTACTTTCCTGTTACTTTAATACTCACTGAAAATCTTATCGAGAAAACAAGTAGGTTTTTAACAGTAATTGTCATAAATAACTGTTTCTACACAAGATTTATACACAGAAGAAAAAAAGTCGGCAATCACAGCATCCAGCTATAATTTAAACTTCTAAAAGCCAAAATAAACTATTTTCATTAATTTTCTTTCGCAAATTAACTTAATATTTTATCATCTGCTTGATATATTTGTGGTTTGAAGAATAATAAAATATTAATTGATAACAAAAAAATATGAAACTCTTCCAAATTGCACAAAAAATAAGAAATGTAAATTAAAACTAACTAGAATTAAATAAAAAAATATGCCTAGCCGCTTTCTTAGTAAACAATGAAAAAATTACATTGTGCTAAATTTTATGACCTCATTCCCAAACTTATTTATTATAAAAATAAACTGTTTAAAATATTATTTTTAAATAAAGTTTCTCAGGTCATTGTTGACATGGCAACATCAATTAAATGACTTGAAATTAAATTTCAATGCTAATTTAATGGGGAATTCGCCGACAGAGTGTAGTCAGATGTCCGTCCGGACGTACAGAAGGATAGACATAAAGTATGAAAGTTGAGTCTCTATGGTCATACCTTTCTAACAGAACAAGAATTTTTAAGATCCGGCAAATAGAACTGATTTCAGAAGGGGGTACGGACAGATGGACATCAACAGCATGTCGATACCTACTTTTTAAATTTTTTTAAGGGGGACCAAACCCCCAAAAATTTTCAAAAATGACATTTCAGTGTTTTTAGTGTTTCTTAAAATATGAAATCTTAGCGTTTCAACGATATCTTGCATATAAGTTTCGAGTACTGGGAGTATTTTTATATTTTTTTTAAACAAACTTTGTTAGGTAAAACTCCAGTCATGTTTTATAGGTAAGAAACCACTATTGTTTTAAACTTTAAACGGTTATATCTCAAAACTTACTTTTTCAATGTTCATGTACCTTTTTCTCAGTCTACTGTAAGTATCAGCCTGAAATTTTTTATACTTATTTAAGAAGTTTGTTTTTAAAAACAGCTTTAGGGATTTGACTATAAATATCTTACTTTTTTTTAAAAATATTATTGTTAAATACTATTGATGTTTTTTTAGGTAAAAAATATGTAGTTTCACTTAAAAAATTATAATTTAAAAACTAAACAAAAATTTTGAAAATGCCTCCATTAAGGTATAGTTAAACATCCATTTAACAACTGGTAAAAATTTCATTAAAAAGTATCAAATAGATTCTGAGAAAAAGGTACATAAAAAATGTCATTTTAACATGGGCTTCAATGGAGGGCTCCGGTCCCCCTTAATTCTATCGAATTTAAAAAAAAAGAAAAGTTGGCTGAAAATACACTTAAATTCTAGGTGAAGTCTCTCCTTGCCGATGCTGACGACTCCTCTTGCGATTCCTACATTCGTCCTGTGCGTGCATATTCCATGGGCAGCCGTCCCCAGGTTGGTGATGACGATAGCTTTGAGTACTCAGATTGCTTTTGCGTGCCTTTTCTCAGAATGTGCGGTTTCATATAGAGCTTTTTCTTGTTTGTTAAGTTTGGATGTTATATTGTCCTAGTTGATATAGTTTAGAGTTAAAATATGGGATTAAAAAAATTTTTAATCTGAAAGAAGGCATTATTTTTTTCCAGAAATTAAGAGTTTTCAGGATATATATTAGGGTGTCTCGATTTCTTCATTTCAGACAAATTTTTGGATTTGAAAATGCCTGACCTCTTAAAAGTTTTCTTTTAAGACCCTGAATATGGAATGACAAATAATTTCCCATTTAAACAATTTTTAAGTATCCCACACTCCCTTCAAAATTTTAAATTTTTAATATATTCAACAAGAAAGTGGATTTTTTTTGTATAAGACAGTTTTTCGAATTTGAAAACACCTGAACCTTCAGACGTTTCCTTTAAGGACCCTAAATATGTGTTTAATACAATTCGACATTTAGACAGTTTTTAAATAAGCCACACTCATTTTGAAAAATTACCAATTTTTGACATGAAACTAGCTGCTAGCCTTGAACTTTGCATTCAAGACGGTTTTGAATCTGAAAACGCCTGGCCACTACCAATTTTTATTTAGGACCTTTATACATAATAATTTCCAATTTGGCAAGTTTTTATTGTCACACACTCAATTGCAAGTTTCAATTATTATTAGTATAATAGAAACTTGTAATCGAGTGTGAGATATTTAACACTTGTCCAAATTGAAAATTATCATTGAATCCAAAATCAAAGTCCTAAATAGAAATTTTAAGGGGCCAGACATTTTTAGATTTGGAATAGTCTTGAGTGCAAAGTTCATGGCTAGCGGCCTAGTTTCATGTCGAAAATTGGGATTTTTTTAAAAGCAAGTGTGGGATATTTAAAATATAATAATGTCAAAATGTTTTACGCATATATTTAGGGTACTTAAAGGAAACATTTGAATGGGCAGTGTTTTCAAAGCGAGTATGGATTATTCAAAATTTGTGTAAATGGGAAATTATTTTTCATTCCATATTCAGGGTCCTGAAAGAGAATTTTTGAGAGGTCAGGCGTTTTCCAATTCTAAAATTTGTCCAAAACAAAGAAATCGAGACACCCTCTTTGCATGATTTGTTTGCTTGACCGTTGGATTGGAAATAGTCTTTTTCAAAGTACTAATCATCAAGTAGTTTGCACATGGTACAACTGGTCTGAAATTGTTAAATTTCATCATTAAAACTGTCCAAGGTACCGAAGGGGTTTTAAATTAACCCTCTACTTATAAAAGTGGCGAGACAAGTCTGTTTTCAAATGTCTTGATTCTTAGCATGCAGCTTTGCTCTTTGAATCTGACATAAAATGAGGGTTGAAAATGTTGCATGTATATATATTTTAAACTTTTTTCTTGCACCATAGTCCATACAGATGATGGAAAAAACTCCAAGTTACTTTCTACTTAGTATTTTTTTTTTGGTTCTTCCAAAAAAATTACTAGGCATAACATCCAACAAAGACAAACAGTAACAGATGGCTGGGTGATTTTTTTTCTGAAATTCGAATAATCATCAACGCTTTGGATAATTGGAGTTCTACTGTTTATACTTTTTACCAGGTGCAAACCACTTGTATCAATATTCACTTAAAAAGTTTATTTCTGCTCTAACTGCTTGTTCTTTTTTTTATTTAGTAGTTCTATAAACTTCTAAATAATACTTTCGTTTTGTTATGTTAAAATTTAAATTTCAGATTATTTGAGGAACAAGCTAAATTTATTTAATCAACTACCACCTTTTTCTATACTAACCAATGTTTTCGTCTATACTAATCTTTTACAAGGCATTACATTACGAAAGTGTTTTTTTTATGGGATTCCAAAGTTCAGATTATTCAATACTTGAAAGAAGAAAAAGAGTGTTTGTGAATTCTTATGCTATTGCCAGAAGAAATATTTTTTTTGTGGGCCGGCATAGTAAAATGATCTTGCAGGTTGTGAAAGAAACACCACAGTTAGTACAAAAGTTCGTTTTTATGTGTCGAACATATTCTGCTATAGTGCCAAGCTGGGATTCGCCCATACCACCAATAAGTATGACGTCATCAAGATGTTGTCATCAGGAGAGATTTAGGTTAAGTTATATGCTTATAACTCCATTTTTAATTTAAATATTTTTAATTCTTATACATCATTAATTTTTTTTAATGTTCTACAAAAATGATAATTGACATGTCTTTTAGTAAATATTATTTCAGTCATTTAGGGCCAACTTGATAAAAAGGAGTACAGTTAGCAATATGCCCCTTATGATAGCATAACATCAACATTTTCCACTTTGAAAACTGAAAGTATAATTGCTAGATGATAAAACTAAAATATCTTATACAATGTGCAATAAGTATTTAACAATATTTGCAGGATGAGTAGTTTTAGAGTTATGGAAATAATGTTCTTATTTTCTAGTTTCAGCATATTATTTGACATTATTGAATGTATGCTACAATTAAATTCTCAGATGGGAAATTACTAGGATTAATTTTGTCCCATGCACCCTTCAAGTTGGCACTAAATAATTTTTAAAACTATTTTTACTACAAAAACGTGTCAATTATTTTGGTAGAATGTTTTAAGAGCTTTCTTATGATAGATGGTTTTTAAAAATATTTTAATAAGAAACAGTTATAAGCATTTAAATGGCTTTATATTTCGCATGGCTGCCAGCTTGATGACTTCGTAGTAATTAGTGACATGGGTATATCCCAGCTTGGTATAATGTATTCTATATGAATATTTTGTATAAAAGGAGCTTTTATACAAAATTCGGTACTTCTATCACAATCAAAAGATTCTTAAGATATATAAACATATACCATTGTACAATTTTTTTTTTTTTACCCCATTTACAGGTTTTTTTTCTCTAGTCATTAAATATTTATGTTTTAAAACAGTGAAAGTGAATGGCGTCAATTCAAATTAAATATTCAAATATATAAAATTCAAATATTTAACCTGACTACAAATTCATATTTTTTACAGCAATTTATTTTGCTAGACAAGTTAGCATTTATTTTTAATTATGATTTTTATTATAGTTGAATAAATTAAAAACTAAAAACAAATAGTAAGAGCTAAATTGACACTTTTGCTTTATTACTAATGAAATTTTGCTCGCACTCTTGTTGTGCCCCCAGTAGCAGAACTTTTTGTATGCAGCATGACGTTTTAAGGAAAAAATTTGGCTGCAAGGAAAAAGACCCCCCCCCCCCCTCGCGACATTATCAGAAGATTTACCGTACACCGGCAAGCGGCTGTTAAATTAATGCTATAATTTTTAAGTTTAATTAATATAGTACAATCATGACATATAACATATTCAGTACGGGAAGCCATTGCACCTACTGGTGCACTGCACAGCAGGGATCAGCCTGGGTAAAAAAATTCTAAAATGTAGAAGAAAGCTGCAGCAAAATGCTTAAGAAAAATTAGTTACTTATAAATCAGCGTGTGTCACGCCAATTAAATCACTTGAATTTATACATAAATCAATCTTTGTTCTGTTAATTTTGTTTAGCAGTATAGCTTAACAACACAATGATAATTATTTTATGAATCACGACGCGGCAAATTTAAATTATTTAATAGTATTCTACTACATTTATTTGTAATTTTTTTAATAAAAATTAAAAAATAAGTATATTTACTTTTATTTATGGTGTTGGATTATCTTCAGATTTGTCTATGAACATGTTTTTGCTGTTCATTTGGTATTAAAATCAAGTTCTGGTTGTTTAAAATCCCCTACTTTTGGTCTTTCATTACATATCCTTATTACCATGGTTAATACATTTGTAAGAAAAAAAATATTCATGCACTTTTCCAGAAAAATTCAAGAACTAGAAATTTACTAGCAACATAAAATCTGAATATAATAAGAGTGTATAAGTCCATTTAAAAAAATACTAAAAATATTCTAAAATCAGAAACCTCAGTACTAGCAGAAGTAGAATTTTTTTTTCAAACGCAAACAAAAAGTATTTCAACATTCAAGCTGGTCTTGTGATCACGGACTCCGTGAATTGGAAACTTGATCATAGAACTTGATCTGGTTGTCAGACTTGGCCTGAACTTGAGCTACAAAAGTAACAAGATTCTCTTCCGATCACGCAGAGCCAGAGAACTGTCAATCATTCTGATGCAACGTGACGTTATCGGTAGATTTCTTTAAAATTACTAGGCAGCAAAATAAGTAAATCGGGAAGCATTATTGGACTATTTTAATGGGAGATTGCACTGCACTGGCTGGCCGAGATTTGACGACAGCTCAGTATAATCTAATCTGAATTCATCTTCCCATTTTGATTAAATTTAGTATTTTCATTATTAGAATCGGCTATTTGAACTAGTTGTTTATTGAAATTTAAGTTTAGTTTCACCGAATTACGGCAATGCATTTTCGCGACGGCCAATATTATTTTTTTTCGCATTTTCGTGCAACACATCGCATTTTGCGAAAAAATGCCAGTCTAGATTGATCCAGCTACAAATTAGTAGGTAGCTAATCCTTAACCTTTTTAAAATTATCTTAACCCCTCCTCACTTGAGTTGAGCCGGTTCGTGGGGAAGAAACTACACGTGACGCGGGGGGAGTTTCGGCAATTTGGCCGCAGACCCCAAACCGGGCTGCAGCATTGCTGCCGTGCTGCGCGGTTTCTGCTATCGGGGTTGTGCCTCCAAGCCATAGCTTGGAAGGCAAGAGCTTTGAGTACTCGTGAGGGTGGATGTCTGACTTCTATATCGAGAGGGTGCCACCTCCTTAATTTTTAGGCGTGTTACTTTTCTCAGACAATCTGCATCCAGGGTATTGCGCTATAAGTGCCTACGGGACTTTCGAACACACAGATTTAACGAGCACGTTCTCCATATATACTCGGGCTAACACAAATATGTACATGCCTTAACCAGGATTCAAACCTGGGCCTATTAGCTTTACAAGCAGGGGTCGAAACCACCTTAACAGCTGGGCGCCTTCACCTTTTTAGGCAGTGCCTAAAAAGGTGAAGTTTTGACCTTTTAGGCAAAATCACCTTTTTAGGCAGTGACGCCCCTTAAATACAGGCCTAAAAATTTGCTACACAAAATGGATTGATACGAAATTTTACTTAAGTTAAATATTTCGAAAAAAGCATTATCATATTATTAAAACATTTGGGAAACAATTTTATCTAATTCTTCCCTCTTACTGTTCAATTAGTATCTTCAAATTTTTGCTGATTCGGCAATTTTATTCTTTAAGTGAATGACTCACTAGGGTAATTGATCAATATAAGGTGATGAATCAGTGACACATGTGTCAAGAAATTTGTTTTCTCCTTATTTGCATTTTTACACACTGTTCAATTGTTGTACTTTCAAGCAAGCTTAATATGTTATGTTATATTGTTATTATCTGTTCTTTTTAAAATTTGTATTCATTATTTAAATGCAAACATTCCTGATAGGGAGTTGACATAAATTGCTTAGTCCAGGCTCCAGAGTTCACATTAACCTGGTTTTGTTTGATTCATTTTTATCTTAAACATTGTCTTTTTATTGCTTAAGAGTAGATTGAAGCGAGAAATAATCAAATTGTACAGAAATACTTTTTTCTTTAGGGATATATATTTTAAAAGGCTTTTCATGTCTTGTACCATCAAGAAAGATTCAATAAAGTGGTACATGAATGTAGCTAAATGTTACCAATGTTATTTTTGCGGCATGCATCTAGTTATTTGTGTTCAGTGTCACCGACTCACCAAAATTACTAGCCTTTTACAACCCATTGTCTATCAAAAGAACTCCTGAGGTAGAGATGGGTTATTTTGGCTTGTATACTACTGCATTAGTTGTTAACTTGATTACTGCTGGGAACTCGCAGCATCATCTGCTGGCAGTCTTTCTGGAGGTTTCCTACACTTTAGTAAAAAAAAATAATTGATATTAGTGTTTTCTCTGTCTCCTACTGCAAGACCTTTTTTATCACCTTCAAGATTGATATTTTGAAAACATATAACTGAATGCTCAGTGATGACCTATTATAAGCGCATCTACTAACTGGCTAAGCTGTTATGTTGAAGGCCCGTACTCACAACAGTTGAAATTTGTCTATTCTACACTATCACAAAAGAGTCAAAGTTAGTCAATCAGAAGAGTAATACCTCTAAGATATTACATAATATAAACTTTCCTTTTGAATGTATTAATCTTGAAGTGGTTGAGCCACCCCATTTAACTCATTCATTTGGAACTAATAAACATTAAACAACGTTTAAAACAACCCTTTTCTCAAATATGTAACCATCTACAGGCCAGTATCCCAATTGAGAGATTTGGTATGATGGAAGTATTGATTCACTGTACTCACTGAAACAGGCCTCTTAAAAATCCATGTTTGTATGAATAATTTTTCATATGTATGTCAGACTTCTAATTTTTACCACTGGTTGGATGTAAAGCTTGCAGAACCATTTTTTAGCCTTTTTCAAAGGGCTTTAATACATCCAATCTGGCTTGTAAACGACTTTAACTCTGTCAAGTGATCAGGATAACACCTGAACAGGCACCAAGCCTTAAGAGCACAGAAAAATAAACTTGAGCTTTTAGCTACTTATTTGTGAAATTTTTATGGACGATTTGCTGGTTGCGTTTAAAGGGTGATGGTTCTCTGCTATTTGTAGACTGCTTTTGACTATTCACAACAGCAAGATTGTTTTGTTACTTTTTAGGTTATTCATTTGTCTGTTCCAAGTTACATGGAAGGGCTTTAGAATAGTTATACTTAAATTTAAGGATTGAATAGTTTGTTCATGTCACTTTTATGTGTTACTACTAATACTCCTTCTGGCTCTAGATGCTGTTAATTGAATTCATACTGTATTGCCTATTATAGTTATTAGAACGCAGGCTTTGATGATACTTTTTTCTCGTCTTTCCCTCGGCTGGTTGTCAAAGAAATAGCATTATCTTTGCCCTCCCCCTCCCTCCAGGTAACCAGTCAAGGGGACACGAGAAAAATGCGTCTTCGAAGGTTGCTTTGTAATTGGAAAGACTGTAATAAAGTTTAAATATGAAGTTTGGGTAGTTAACCCTGTATCTGAGAACCTTATATGTTGCTGAAAATATGTCAATTTTTACTCGCTGAGAGATACTGTCAAAAGTTTTGGTTGAGGATTATAATTGCTGTCAAAATAACTTATATAAGGATCTTACTTATATCAATAAGTAGTTAAAATCTGGTCTAAAAAAACAAACTTCTATAAATCTTTGATTTTTTTAAATTAAGGAATGTAATATTGTAAAAAATATAACTGTATTTTATATATCAATTTAATAAAAGCATATATTCTCTCTTCATTTATTGCAACACACAGCCATGTAACACATTGTAATAAATTTAAAAAAAGCTTCAACAGCCTTAAACTTAGAATTAAACAGCTCTAAATATTTTTTCTTAAACCTTGAACAGTGAAAAGTGGGGCTATGAACATTGGCGGATCTAGGGGGGGGGGGGGCAGAAAATGTAAAGTTACACTGGATATTATTGAATTTTCTATCAAATAGTTGATAAAGTCTATTTTTTCATAATTTTTGGTGGGAAAACGTACATTTCACATTTTGAATGACGTCATAATCTAGAAGACACAAATCTGTCAAGGTCATGATATTACACAAAGTTAAAGAAAAGAAATAACGAAAACTAGCCAATCGCAAAATTCGGTGCGAATAAAGTTTTGGAAATAATTTTTTTTATCTTTATTTATTTGGAGGGTGGCGCCGGTTATATACCACACGTGCTATCTAACAATGCATATTTTTGTAAACGTTTTATTTTTTGCTTTTTCGCTTATATTAAATCCAAGTAACAATAAGTGTACTTCAACTCGGGAGTTTTTCGTGCCTTTTTCTCATATATTATACATCCAATTTCATAAGACGATTGGATTATAAGAGGAAGTTATTAGCTTCTATATTTAATCAATAAGTAAGTTCTTATTTATAAAATTTGCTTGCAATTGAATCAATGATATTAAAAAACAAAAATAATACGTAAAATTTTCTTAGTTGCTGCTGATTTATAATATTTGTGAAGGTGGCATTTTAAAGACTCTCTTGTGGGTTAGTTTAGTTTGAATTATCCTCGCACAAAAGCTACACGAGGGCTATTGGCGACGGGCGTCGTAATTTAGAACCACAGTTAAGTGACGAGTAGACACAGTAGCGCCCAACGCAACTGTTAAGGGCGACATCGTACACAGCGTTGGGATTTTGGAGCATATTTAACATGAACTTCCACTATACGGAGTATTATTCGTCGGACATTTTTTTTGGCTGCACGGGCCGTTAGTAGGTCGGCAGTTATTTTTGCGATGTTTGTAAGCAACTTGGGCACATTTTCCCCTCTTTTTACTGTTTTTGTCTGAATGCTTAATACGAATCTAGGAAGGCATAATTAGTTCTGTTTTCCGTAAATTTTAATTGCTGTTTAGTGTTTAAGCCATGGTTTATGAAAATTAGTTATATTTATATAACTATATAAATGCATGCAATTTTAAAATTGATTTCACATTGGCGATTCACGCCTGTAAGACGTCGTAAAATTAATTAAAAATATGAATTAGCTTCGGTGAAGTTTTAAATATTAAATCATTTAATTATTTAATTGGTTAGCTTTTAACATGTCGTATGTAACTTGTTAGTTTCTACAAATTGTTTATATGTTAGCTACATCGAATCTTCGAAAATTTGTGTGAATTAACTTTTTTTTTTACTTTCATGAAATATTTTGCTAATACTTGTTCCAAACCTGTTATTGAATAGAAATACTATTTCTTATGATGTCACGCTCTCCAAACTGCGATTTCATTGGTTGCTTTGTTTTCTTTGACAAAGTGTTGAAACAAGCCCATACACTAATTTCTTAAAAACTAATTTTTGTGCAATTAGTTTTGTATTTAGTAAATTTTCATTATTTCTAATTTTTACAAATTAAATAAATGTTAAATTTAATATTCCGGAGCTAATTGTTTAATTTTTGTACAGCAAATAAGGTGATTTATTAAATTATCTTTGTAGTTCAATTTTATATAAAAACATTCTATATAATGAGGTTGTTTCACGTTTTGGATGGCAACAACTCCAACGGTTTGTTTCATTTGTTGTTTAAAACGTTTGTTAAAGAGAGCTTGCATAGAAAGAAAAGTTCCTTTCATCTATATTGGTCTTTTTGAGAGTAAAACCGAAACAACCAATGATATCATCGCAGTTCGCAGAAAAATGATAACAAGAGCGTTACATCTTGTGAAACATTCCAATTGATTTTTTTCTATTTATTGCACTTAATTTTTATTTAAAAAATAAAGCATTAATTACCGATTTAACAATACAAACATTAGTTATGTAAAATAAAAACTAATGCAAGTTTATAAATAGTAATTAGTAAAAAAAATTAATAGTAAAAATCTGTATTTTACTATGTAATAATCTGTATTAATTCTAATTAAAATAATAATTATAATAATATTTAATTATAACTTCATCTAATGCTAGTTCGCGCCGCAGCACGATTGTTGTGTGCCCCCCAAGGCAAATTTCTGGATCCGCCACTGGCTATGAATCATAATAATTATATTTTTTATAGCTTAGTAAGTTTATTATTTTTTTAATGACTAGGGGGCTCCGCCCCCTGCTCGCTATCTCTCGCCAACGAAAAAAAGGCATCGAGGCATAAGGGAGACACACCTTCCCAAAAATTTTGGACTTCTAACATCAATATTTCATCATGTTATGGCTGTTGACACTTTAAAAGAGCTTACTTTTTTTTAATATAGAGAGAAGTAGTTGTATTATTTATAAGTTGCATAAAAACAAATTGTGGCGGAACATGACCTTTTGGATAATTCTAATCCATAGTAAAATTAAACTTCTGATATTTTTATGAGTAAAAAAAACTTAAGTATATTAGTTTTAGATATTGGTGTAGGAGTTTTGTTACAAATGAATACATTCAGTCATTAAAGCCCGCCAATTAGAGCACCACTTCCTGGAATTACTGAAGAATTATGTTAAGTAATCAAATTAAACAATGCAAAAGTATGTTTAAGTACAAGATAGGGGGGGGGGGGAGGTAAATTAGGAAGAAAGAGAAAACAGAATTTTAATTGAAATATTTTGAAAAACTTTAAATCAGTAGATAAATGTAAATAAAATATTTAAGAAGCGCATATAAGCTGATTGCACTTGTATTAAATCTAAATTGCTATCATAAAAAAAATGAAATGTTATGAAGAATTATATGATATACCTACCTACATAAATCTTGTTGTAGTCCTTTTACTTAGATTGTATCAGGTGAAGGTGCCAGCATGGCAGAGTGGGTTGGGTCATTACGTTATATAGAATACATTCCTGGGCTTTTGTCATTAGCTTAGTACCTTGTAAACGGATTGTGCTGGACAAAAAAAAAAATCTTCTCAATAAATAGTGTTGTGTACATGGAACTGTACTTGTTAAATCTGTTGTGGGGCACAGTTTCAAGGTTGTGTATAAGGCTGGTTTGAGTGCCAGCTCGGGTGTTGGCATCTCCACTTAAATGCAGTTCAAATTCTCCAATAGTCTTACAAATATCTAGTAGTGAGATGTTAATTATATCAAACATCAATTCAATTTAACCATTAACAGAAGCACAAAGTTATCTTGAGTGAACTTGAACAAAGAAAAAAAACAACAACTTGACATCTAAATAAACTTGCAGCTTAAGTGTGATATTTATTCGAGTCAAACTATTAATGCTCAAGCATGACATTACTGCCGTCGTAAAACCGGTTTATGCAGCCGAAATGTTTCACTAATAATATGTACCCTGTATAGAGGAAGTGCAAGTTACATATGCTTCGAAGTTCTGACGCTGTGTTAATGTGTTCCCATTAAAAGTTGCATGGGTGCCTATTCAGGTGTCGGCTCGTCATTTGACTGTGTGCCGCTTTTTTTCATAACAATGCCCAATAGCTATGTTGTAGCTCTAGTGCGACGTTAATTCAAATCGACTTCAGTCAAACTAAACTGAAGATTTAACAATATACTTTGAATTATGATAGAGATTTTTTTCACAATTTTGCAAATAAAATTTTCAAATAGTGAAGATGTTTATTTAAAACAAATTACTTGTTTCTTTGAAGAAATATTATTTAACGGTAGTGATACTCTATCGAACGACAAGCTTTTTTTCTTTAAAATTTTTATCAGTAATTGTAATGCAAGATTGTAGGTTTCCATGTAAAATATTTATTTCTTATTAAATAAAAAACGAACAAATTTACCCTTTTCCAGCCCAAAAAGTCCCTCTTGCCACTGCAAGTTGACGGCTCTCGTATCCGAGCCTACTCTGTGGGTAGCCAGGCTTCAACACGCAAAAAAATCAACACGCTTGACCGAGAACTGGGAAGTCTAATGGACATGGACCCAAGGACAGGCACCAAGTCATCAAGTGCACCACTCCTACTCAGCACCAGACCACCAAGAGTCAGGTATACTTGTAATAATGTTCTGTTTATTGCTACAAAAATCCAATTGAACCCTTGATTATCAAATTGGGTTTCATATCTCCATGCAAGCTAATTTTTACTTGCAGTTTTTATAAGTTGTTACGGATAGATTAGTTTAATAGTACCTATTTAATTTTAGTTTAGCAAACATGGCATTTGTAAAAATTTGATTGCAAAAATTGTCTAACTCTGCAAACGTTGTTCGAATTGGGTCCTCAAAAATATTTTTAAAAAAATGCCTTTTTGAAAAGCCTAGCAGTTTAACTTCATGGATTTTAAGTTATTCTTATATGCTATGATCAAATGTAAAACTTATAAAGTGGAAAAATGTGAATGTGCATTTTCATGAGCGTAAATGATAACCCAAGAAAGATCGACATCTTACTAAAACACTTCTGAAATTAAAATTTATGTGTACTTTAATTTTCAATCTAAAGTAATTTTGTAGCCTATTGATATTTATTCAAAATATATAAGTAGTAGTTCAAAAAAATGCTTATGAGAAGTTCCTGTTTGTAAATACCCTTTTTTTTAATCACATCCTATTTTTAATGTATCTTTATCCTGTGTAACAGGATAAAGGAACATTCAAAATAGGATTGGACCACTTAACTAAATTCCCAAGCAATCTGAAACCTCTTCACTACTATATTTCTATTGGGTGTACCACACTAATAAGGGCATAATCCCAGGCTATCCACTGGGGATGACATGGAAATCACTAAAATATTTAAAGCTGCTTTGAGGCAATGCGGGTTTGATCATTTTGGGGGTTATTTCCTTTCACATTCAAGCACCTCAATTTAAGATTGACTCAACATTTTTTTAAAATGAAAGGTCTTCCACAAGTCGTAGTGAAGTCAAAGAAGACCTCATGGAGATTGACTACAACAGGGCCAAGTACACATCGGGCGGCATCGACCTACTCGACTCCAACTTCACCATTGAGCCCGTGGGACGAAGTCGTTCGGGTAGCTACTCGACCTCGCCAAGCAATGCCCTGAAGTTTCTGCACGACAGAGACAAGGCAAAGTCCCACTCCACAGGACACAGCTGCCATTCCAGTAGAGACGATTCCCAAGCCACCAGCGACTACCTTTCTATGTCTCCTGTCTCTGACCACGGTAAGTCCCTGTCACGGTCGTCAATCTCTGTCAGTCCCTCGGCTTCCCCTTCAAACAGTATGCAGAGAAGGAGCGAACCTCTGCATCCACCCGGGGACTATGTGAGCTTGGATCCATCCTCCGTGGGTCAAACCTATAGTAGTGGTCTGTTGAGGACCTCCTCTACCGGTGGGTCTTTCCGCAGCCAAAGATCAAAAAGTCCCAGCTCGCTGTCCTCTCCTGATGCCAAGACCGCTCTTAGTCAGATCAGTAGTCTGAAGCCAGCTGTTTCAGACTACATGTGCATGGACTACAACACGATCAGCAGTCAGCCGGCTGCTCCAGCAAACAGCAACGCCTCAGACTATTTCTTCTGCGGTCCATCCACCACTACCAAACAAGACAGAGAGTCCTCCCCTTCATCAACTGCTGCATTGCCAAGAACGCCGCCCCCCTCCCCATCCTATGGTGCTATTTGCGGTGCACTGGCGGGGGCACCCTTCATGGACAACCTTGTCCGGAGACTGTCCCAACCGATTGGCCCTCTTGCCGAAACCCAGCCAGGGAACTCTCCTCCACACCCTGGTGAGGTCCGTCTGAACTATGCCTCCCTGGACCTCCCCCCTTCTTCTGAAGACGACGTTCCCAAGCTCAGGAAATCACTGGAGGGCGATGCCAAAGAGGCTTCGCCGACCTATGCACAGATAGACTTTTCGTCGCCCGCCAAGCAAAAGTCGTTCCAAGACTCGGAAAATCTGAGTCACCTGTGAGGTTTTTTTTCCGATTCATTGACCCAGTGCCTGATTACAAGCGCTATAATATTGAGTTTATTTGGATTGCTATCCAAGTCAGTGCATAGTTATTACATTCTTCCTGGTGCAATATTGCAATAGAAAATGTGAGTTGTAGATAAATGTTATTGGATTTTGTCCTGCCATAGAAAGGGATCAATGGTTTATATACTTGGTTAAGTATGATTAATTCTATCATTCATGAGTAGCTATAACTAACATGGTATAGTTTGATTATCAAAACAAATTAATAATCATATTTTCAAACTGTTAATTTTATGTCCTATTCTTTGAATATGTTCTAAATTTGATTTTCAAAAATATCATCCATGTCTGGACAATGAATTTTGGAAAGGATTGTTGTGAGATCCTTATAAAATTTTAAAGACCCTAAAATCATAAAACTATTTTAGAGTAATCTAAAAAAAAATCTTTATTTTATATGAATCATGAAAAAACCCTAACTTTCATTCATAAAGGCTTATTAGAATATCTGATTTTAAGTTCAGTCATTTAATTACTTGGCTTTAACTTTTTAAATGGTCCCACTTGGCTTTAATAATAAGTCTGCGTAAAAGTAATTCATAAACCTAGTTTTAAAATTAAATACTTTTATGTAAAAATCTTGGTAACTTATTAAAAGTATGTCTTTAATTTAGCCCTAATTTTTTTTTTAATCAATGCCAATTATTATATTTGTTCTGTTAAAAAACATACCTCAAAGGTTACATTCTATTTGTCTATGGATAAAAAATTAAGAGCCATAACATCACTGAAACTTAGTTGTATGCTAATTCGTTTTATTTTCTTTACCTCAATTTTTTTCTATGGTAAGACACATTGATTCCAATCTATTACTTACAATTTGCTGCAGAGTATCGAATGGGTGACTGCTTTGTTTATTCACTTTGTACATTAAAATCATGAAAACATAATTGGTAGCTTACAGTCTGAAGTTAATTTTGTTATACATAGCTTACTTTTGAAATATTGAATTCATATATTTAAAATGTAGTTGCCTTTGTGTTTTCATTAATTAATATTCTCTTTCAAAATAAAAGTTCATTAAACTTATGTTTTTTTGTTAAATTAAAAGTTTGTTACATGTTGAAATTTTATTTATAGTTAATTTTTTTAGATTTAATTATATTTTTATAGCTTTATATGTGCTTACAAATTCATTGATAACATTTTTCTAATTCCTAGATTCATAAATTGGTTTTTAATAAACATATTAGCAAATAGATAAATTTATATGCATATTTTTCCTACTTTTTTAATTTAGATTTACTTTAAGATCCTTCAGAAAAAACATATCCTTTTAAATTTTATGTTAATAATAAAACAATATTGGTGCCTTTTCATCATAATGGTCCCCTTTTCTACTTTTATGGTAATTTTCGATATGCTAGTATTTTATAAATATATTCATAAGTCTTTATGTTCAAATAATTAGAATGAGTTAAAGACATTAATTGATAATTTCAGAAAATATTTAGGTATTAGGTTTCACCCCATATTTTGGTACTGCATACTTTTAATGTCCATTGGATGAATATAAATTTTATTTGTTTATTGTTAAAGGATTTACCTAATGTTTATGCTTCTAAAAACTTATACTTAGTTGTATCTTTATATTTCTTGGATAAGAAAAATATATCAATGTCAGTACAAACACAAAACGAGTTATTCACATGCAAAAAACTTTCTACTATAACTTTTAAGATTGCATTTTTTAAAAACTTGCCATAGTACTGGGTTCTTTTATTCCTTTTAAGAATCATTAAATTTAAAATGCTGTTTATCTGAATCAACAAGAGCTTTTAAGTAGTTTTTTTTACAGTTTTATGCCATAGTAACATGACTAGTAGTAACAGTTCATTTTTAAACTTTTAGCACAAGTAATATTCAGTCTTTTGACTTAAGCATTACCCGATTATTTGATTAGTTTATAGTTTTATTATTTTTTCTTAAAAATGTTGATTGGGTATAAATATTTTATTCCAGCAAAAAATTAATATGTTTTATATCACAACCAATTTTGTTTCCGTCACATTTTTATTTTTTAAATTCACATCTATTTTTAATATGTACTTGCTACTTAGTTAGTTTTGTTTTTTAAACTGTTTTACTAGTATTGCATTGGAATTTTAAGTACAAATTAAATTTTGAGAGAAAAGAGAGAAGAATCTTTAAAATGAATAAACTATTTCAGTTTCTGCTGTATTTTATTTTTCATTAGAGTTTATTTTAGCAGCCATTATCCTGATAAAGTAAAAATAAAAAGGCATTTTAAAAACTGATTTATCAGGTGAATAAATGATAATAACTCATGTCAGTTTACAAATTATCTCCTATGTACAAATTTACCTACAGTTTGAGAGAAATAACCATCAATATTTCTGCTGAAATATTTTACCTCATAAATGACATTTTTAGAGTTGACAGTTTGACTGTAAGAATTGTCCTATACGCGTAGAATTATTTTACATAATGTTATAAATTGTTTGTTGATATAGTTGCTAGAGCTATGCAGTAGTTGCTGTTTAAAGAATTTTTTGAAGGTGTGCTAAAATTTAAATTTTTTATAAAAAAAACATAGGTGCATATACATTTTAACGAAATTATAAATGCAATATTTATACAGAATTTCGTGGTGTTTTTCGTTTTGTTACGACGTTTTGCCGCGAAGTGTGTATTGAATTATGTAAATACTAAATGTGTATTTTTACTGAATTTCAATCAATTATTATATATTGTAGAAAATTGCATACATTTATTGTAAACTATGCAAACACTGCCAGTGATTTCGTTTATGCAATTGATTGAATTTATAGAATCTTTCTTCTGACGAAAATAAAGCTTATTTGCTTCATGTTTTATGTTATTATTGTTCAATGTTTTTTCCAGATTTTTTCCTATTTTTTTTAAATTAGAAATAATTAAAAAAAAAAATGGTGTGAAATGTCACACGTTTTTCATTTACCACTTAATAATAGATATTTAATACTCTATTTTTGGATGTCCGTTCCGCATGTGCGATTTTTACTTTCAATGACTTAATATGAAATATAATATAATATTAATACAATGTACTAGGAACTTGTGTACCACATTTGGAGTCAGTAACTCTTTTAGTTTAAGATGTAAAATGGTTTTCGGACAGACGGCAGATTGACAGACAGACAATAATTATTTAAAATCGATTTTTTTTAGAATAAACACTCTTCAAAACGTGTTGAAAACCTAATACATATCTCCATTTCGTATTTTCGACACTATTGCAATACGTGTATTTAGCTTATCTTTCATATTAATTTGATAATTGCCAGTAATAAAAAACATGGTATTGACATGGTGGAGATTTCAGTTTGTCTGTCCTTATACTCGTTTAAACTTCCCTTCTAAAACGGATTTTTAAAATTGCTTTTTGTTTTAAATGTATGATGAAACAGACCCGATCTATCTTTTATTTTTTCGCCTGTACTATAGTATAAGAATTTCTGCGAATATTAAAATAACTGGAAAGTAGGCTATTTTCAGCTCTTTCAAAAACTTGTTTCCTAACTTTGTATCTAAGAATTTTTAAAAATTATTTTTATTTTCCAGTGCCTTCTGCGATAAAGCTCCTTTCTATTCTAAAATTAACAATAACTTAGTCACAATAATCGACTTGACATTATATATATAACGTCACCAGAAGCACGATGTGTGTCGCCATCTTTGTTCAATCTAATCAACTAATTGTAGAAAACTTTTTCTGATTTTGATTTTCCCCAAGTTAGAAAAAGTTGTGTGTTGGTAATTTTATTTATATCAAGTGAAAAACAAAATTTATCTACGGGTTCCATTTTGTCCGTGAATTTCAGCAAAATTCAATACAGAGTTAACATTGAGTGTTTCCCTAGTAGTTTAGGGGAAAAAACATCCTTTTTGCCCTGAACCCAAAAGTTCTGTACATACAAAGTATTTTGATTGATTCTATTCAATTCAAAGGTGCCCAATTCGAAAATCAAATGGCGTTGATACTTTGTTTTAATTTTCTGTTTGTATGTGTCTTCTAAAATTGGGATTTGTTCCTGTTATTACAGAACAATAAATAAATACTTCTCAAAATCTTGAGGCTGTATTTGATATGACGTCATCAAAATGGCGGCCAACCTTTAAAAAAAACGGGCACTTATTTTATATTTTGAATAATTATGGACATGGTAGGCATCAAATAAAAGCTCTACATGTTAATAATCCTTAAAAATTGTATTTTAAATTGGTTCAAAAACGATTCCGAACCATTATTTTGAACTGGTAGAATGCGACCATTGACTGTTATTCGAATGCATCTCATGATGATAAGAAAATTAGTTATATGTTCCATTTTTCTTATTGTGGCAACAATATCTGTTAGTAAAAATGGGAATTCAACTAATATACTAATGCATTCGTATAACATTCAATGGTTGTATGCTCCCATTTAAAATAACTTTAAGCTCAAAAATGGTTCGAAATTTGTTGTTTAACCTGTTTAATCAATTTAATATCTACTATTAATGAATTTTAACATACAACGCTTTCATTTGATGCCCAACATGCTTATAATTATTCAAAAGTACCTGTGATAATTGAGAAATAAACGAGCGGCATTTCTATGCTTAGTTTGCGATATTGATGACGTCGTAGATACAGTTGCGTCAAACATTGGCTTCTTTCCCACAAACAAATCACGCTCCGCCTCGTTCGAATCATCCATGGAAATCATCTGTGGAAGTGGTGCAAAGTGACAGTTACTGTTGCAAACCTTTTTTTTTTGTTCAATCGCTGCCACTGTGGAGTTCATATCTGTAGGTAGTTGTATTCGACCTTCCCCATGTTTAAAGGTATCTGCACTAACAGTCGCTCTATTACGGCCACAAGTTACCTCCATAAAAACAGGGAAACTCTTTTATTCATTGAGGTAAGATGTAGGTAATGTTTGGCGGGATTTTAAATGAAGTCGCCTGAAAAAGTTACTAAATCGGGAAATGTAGATCCAAATACAGTCACTTGACACTAGCTCTACTAACTTAGACAGAGTAAAGACACTTTTATTTGTGACGACACCGCGTTCCCCAAGTTAATTATTAGGTCACCAAGGAAGGTAGCAATCTCTATTCATTTATCGTTTGAATTTGACATTTTCCTCCCAATACGTTTTTCGAATGACTGTGTCAAAGATCTTCGAATGCACTGCGGGTCACCTATTTTTGTCTAGAGCCAAAATTCTTACCATTATGGCTCTCAAAAGTGGAATATAACGATTACACACTAAGCTAGTTTTACATACAACAGTTTCCGGAAGAGTAAAACGAAAATAATTTTGAAACTTCTTAAAATGCCAAACTGTATAAAATATAAACAGAAACTAATTGGGGAAAAACTCAACACCTTATCATTATATCACATATAAATATTTTGCCAAGCGTTTGGTTGGGTCTACTTTTAAAGCAATCAATGGACTCACATTACAAAAACTGGGTTTTTGTATGCATTTTTATTTAACGACATTCCCACCTACCTCTTAGTTCCAAGCTTTATACCTGTGCACCATAACGCACTGCCAGATGCTTCTGAAATCAATTATAAAAACTCCCAAAAATAGAGTCGGCCATTCAAGTCGTTTTCCAGCATTTTTATCGCAACCGCACCTGAGCGAGAAAGTAATATCCTAGGGAATAGAGAGAAAGAGGGGGAAAAAAGTTCTCTTTGCTTTACTTTTTCCTAAAAGGCAGAGGAAACCATTTTCATTAGATGAGATTCCAGTACTGAGGCGTTTCCCTTTTTTTTTTGCTGTGCATGAGCACTTTTAATCGAATGACTTTGTTCGATGTCGCCTTTTCCGGTTTTTAGAGAGTATGGTAACTGCTTTTCAATGTAAAAAAGCAACGTCAGATTGTGCTCGTAAACAGCGCCCTTTTTTCGTAGGTTTGGTCGAGGTCCATAATTGGAAAGGTCTTGTATGGTCACAGATCTTTGTACAATTCCAATAAATAGGGAAACTTTTGACACTGTTTTTAAATAAAAGTATACGACATGTACTCACGAAAACTTACCAAAAAAATACAGAAGAAAGTTATTTTGCCATTCAAATAATTAATAAGTATAATTTTAAAGATATTAATTAGTTATAATTAAAACCAAATTTAGTAATTATTCACAAACTACAGATGGCAGCACTAACGGTTGGTAAATATCTAAACATTTTTTTTTGTTTTAATTATAACTAATTAATATGTTTAAAATTATACTTATTAATTATTTTAATGGCAAAATAACTTTCTTCTGTATTTTTTGGTAAGTTTTCGTGAGTACATGTCGTATACTTTATTTAAAAACCGGGTCAACATTTTCCCCATTGGAATTGTATAGAGATCTGTTACCACACAAGACCTTTAAATAACTTTAGTCAACAGAACATGTATACGTAGTCTATATCTGACTTATACTTATCAAAGACAAGTTGTAAATGCTGCAGCAAATAGACGCTGATGTACTTCAAATCTGTCCTCGTCTCATATTATCTGGACTCCCCGCACGATGTACTTCTATTCGATTGCATTAGATGTCTACATCATCACTTGACTGCTTTCATGTTCCTGAGTCTTTGACCTTTATGACCTTTACTGAAATGTGCAGCTCTAGTATATCGCAACCAACAAATTGGATGTTTCCTATAAGGATTTTTCAAAGACGACTGAATGCGCATTTTCACACAGGAATATCTCGAATATTTCAGTGTGATTGGTGAAAGCTACATATGAAGTTACTACTTATGCCTTAGGGCGAGCACATATCTCAACTCAACCAACCAATCAAGTTACTATTTTGACTTACAAATTTAAATAAACACTTTTGAGGGGCCCGGATGGCCTAGTGGGTTGGATCGCAGCCCATTACGCTGACAGTCTGCGCGCTGTAACGGGTGCGGGTTCGATTCCCGCCTTTGCCATGGGTGTACCTTCTCTCTGTGTCAGTAAAAATTCCGTCTGTGTCTGTCTTACTTAAGGGGAGTCAGATGGGTGTTTGGGTCAAAAATGTCGATTTTCTGTTTTTCTTTTTGTTTTAATCTGCATATCTTTAGCTTTAATTTAAGACCAAAATTATCGATTTCTGTTATTGTGGATTTCTTTTATAAGCATTTTTGAGAAACTCTGAACACCATTTCTTACATAAACCTTACATTTCTTTTGCGTTTCCTGAAATATAAGGTTTTTCAACAGTTAGGAACATTTTTCTCAGGAACTATAAAAGATATCAAAATATTTTGTTTTATTATTTATTTCCTTCTAATAGCTCTTTGATTTAAACTGAGGAATTTTAAATATATCTGCTCAAAAAAAAATTATTTAACTTTAAATCTGATTTTTTGGATTTTTTTTTTATATATACATATTTAAAAAAAATCACTGTAAAAGATTTTTTTTATACTTTAAAATACCCTCAGTTTAAATCAAAAAGCTAGGAACAAAATAAAAAAAAGTTCATAATGATATCTCATATAGTTAATGAGAAAAATGTTCCTAAAGTTAGGAAAATTAACATAGGCGAGATAGAACCATCCGACTCTCCTTAACGAAGGTTTATAAGCGGGTCTCTGATCAAGCACACAAACTGGAAAATATATGGACCAACCAACTAAAAACTTTTAATGCGGACGAGATCTGCGAAGTTTTTCGATCAACCATGGAAATAATATTCTTGTCCTAGTTTATGAAATACTTTGATCACGCTCTAACGAGACATTTTCAACGAATATGTTTAAGGCAAAATATTGATTAAATACTTATTTTGCGTCCTTTTTCTTTTAACAATGAACTAGTTGACCTTCTTCTCTCGTCCCAATGAAATAGTTAAGGCAAGTTGCTATATTGAGGAATTTTAACCTTTCAAACGGCCTGGAAATAGGCAAAAATGTATACAGTGGTTTCCTCTTTATAATATTTTTTAAATAACCCATTTATTTAGAAAATCAGTAGAAATGCTAGAAAGACTTGTATACAAATTATGGAAAAAGCTGATTTTAACTCTCAGAAGTTTAAGTTCGAAAATCTTACTAACTGGTCATTGCACCCCTAACTAAATGTCCCTATATCGCGCTTAATTGGATAGGCAATTAGGATATGTATGCGGTCTTATGCATAACCTATGCTCTGTTCATAGAACGTTCAATGCATTGCTTTCCAATGTACCATTCTAATGTAACCATTGACAGCAAAAAACTAGCCGTAGTCCATATTTAACCCGACAAAACGCGCTTGGGGTATTTTAAACCCGAAGGATTTTTTTTTAGAACTCGTATCCTTATGTATCTGATTTTTTTTCAAAAGTGTGTCAAACCTTTAGATTTGATTAGAAGGTCACTCGATTACCGTATGTCCTAAATTTGTCTTCAGTAGAGATACCCCTAAACAAAAACATTTTTGAAATTTGTGGTCAATAGCCGGCGCCAGCTCCAAGGTTAATAGGTAATGACTTCTTTATGTGAATTGAAGGAAAACAAATGTTTTGAAGAGTCCTGTTTCTTAAAATAATGAATAGCATTAATTCAAATGTCTCTTAATCACTTTTTTTAGCACAACTAAAAAAACTGAAATTTCCGTTTCCTCGAAAAACGTCCAAACGTGCATAAATCATCCAATTATAGCCGAAAGGTGCGAATTATTTTTCAAATGGAGCTCTAGGGAAATAACCGTTGATAATAAAAACTAAAGAAGAAACTGTGGGTTCGAGCTTGTTCTTTCAGAAAATGGCGCAAAGGGATTTCCCCCCTTCTCCAACAAAAGTCTTCAATTATCGTCTGTTTCCTTCAAATAATGACAATGAAAGAATCCCTCCATAATTACAGTTCGACCTTTCGAAGATCTTCTTTGGAGGGAGGAAAAGATTTCGCTTTTCATTTTTCAGGAATAAAAAAAAAGTCCTGAAAGGAAAACGATCTGTTTCCATTTAATCTTTAATCTGACTTCATTAACAGAACGTGTCATGCTGTTAATTAGAAGAAGGGGAAATGGGGACGCCATTGTTTGCTTTGACTTAGAAACACTTATGTTGTTAAGGCCAGGATACTTTCTGCCCTTGGAGAAAATGCGAAAATTGTTTAATTGGAAAAACGATATCCCCTATTTTTCCGCAGGTGGAATGAATTGTGTTTGACATTTCGATAATTACTCGTTTAGCTAAAGAAATTGTATTCGTTTCATCATTTTATTTGATAAGGATCAAGAAATAAATATTTACCTAACCCACCTTTTCTTAAGCAAAAAATGTATGTATAGACTAGTTTAGTTTAATTTAGTTATTTATTTTAACACTAAATTAAATGACTTATTTATGAAATAGGGTAAGGTTAATAGTTTTATATGTTCACAGTCTTGAATATTCAAAATTAATATTTATAATATAGTATGAATATGGCTAATTTATTCACTCAAGCATGAGATCCTACTATAGCCTGGTTAAAATATTATACGCTACTTATGCTACTTTATACTAGTTGGACTCCGGAAAATGGACTCCGGGCTTGCAATTTTTTCTTGTAATTTTGTAAGTTGGTGCTGTAACTGAGCTAGCCTAAGATCTGTCTTTCTGCTTAGGGAAAAGAACATTTACATTAATTTACACAACTAAATATCCCAAATATCTAACATAGATTCTGAAATCTGTGTCAACAAACACGCCACTAGCCAAATAATCACTCCGATGACTCAAAATACAAACTTTTTACAACCCGAAAGCAAACTCAGTTTAGCAAACCAAACGGAGTTAGTAGGAAGTACTATGATTTTTTTTCTCGAAAAATAAAAAAGAGATTCAAAACCTTTTATTCAGCAGTTATAATGTAAAAGCTATTTGCATAACTTTTCGAAATAATGCGTTTTCCACGGTTTCCACGGAAGCGCACCCGCAATAATAAAATTCCTCCCAGTTAGATAAGCGTTCCGGATCTTCCCTTCTCCCCTCACAACTAAAAACTACTTTCCGAATCTAAATTATGTATATCTCTCTTCGCTTAGTTATTTTTGTACTTTGGGTACTTTTTTTCGTGCTTCTATTCATTCTTTCTCCTAGGGCAATCGACATTTAAATGCGCCCCAGGGGCTGATATATATAGAGAGAAAATACTTTTATTTCTGCCGGTGAACCTTATCTAAACAAAAACGCGAATTGAGGAGTTTAGTTGGAGAACGTGCTAAGTGACATTTTTGAAAATATTGAGATTTTTGTGTCAATGAATGTATTATTCCAGCCTTTAAAGAAAGCAAGTTTCCCCTTTTTCCTAAACTTACAATTAAGTATATTTTTAACGGTTTGTAAGAACCGTTTTCAACAGATCTTGGTGCAACTAAAAACCTTTAAAGCTCATTTTCTCGTTTTCACTTTTTTGTCACTTAGCACGTTCTTTCACTAAGCTCTTCAATTCGCTTATTGAAAGAAAACATTTAGCGGTGGATTCTTGTTAGGAGGAAAAGAGACTATCTTCGGGAATATAAAAGTAGTGATTGCAAATGCGTTTGGGTGTTCGAATCTACACCGTCTCCGGTGGTACATCGGATATTTTGGAGTTGGTTTATTTGTACGATCGGAACCCGATAATTTAATTTCGTTTTCGAATGGCGCCGCATGTGGCGGAAGTTTGGAAATTGCTTACTTTGGGGGCGCCTTGGACTAATGGAATTAGAGGGCTCGAAGCCTTGCATTTAATATTAACGGTATTTATTTTAAGAAGTTTTCCAGATGCACAAAGAATAGAGAGTTTTCTATAAATAGTTTCAAATTATTTTGTTTTACCTGACATGACAAATTGAAAAGTAAAGTAAAGAATAACAGTGTAAAATTTTACATTTGTAAACTTTGTATCGTTTTGTCCGACATCGTGTGGCTAAATCCAGTTTCAATTTGAAAGCATTTAAATTGCATTGTTAATGTATGAGACGTATTAATGTATGGTAATGATATAAACAGCACACAAAAATTTCTTAACAAAATAATATTTAAGTAGACACTTTCAGCTGTAGAAATCTGATATTGTAACATTTTAGTATTTTTTTACTAGGTCTAACTTGGGTAAACATGCAATGGTAGTTGAAAGTTGCGGATAAATATTGATTAAGTTAAAAACTTCTGAAAAATACCACTTTCTATGTCCTGGATAGCCATCACGCTATCAAACCCTGTCACAATGCCTCGTAATTTATATACGAGGGAAAAAATAAAACTAGGGGTGTGTAACACCATAAGACCTTCAATTACCCCTCATTAAAGCAATATATTTAACTGAAACTCTACGTATCATATAAGAATTTCAATTACTTTTAAATCTAAAAAGCTCTATGGCGGCTACACTTTGCTCATGCGCGATCTCTCAAACCTTATCATGACACCCGACAGGTATTAGGAATTCATAAACCAAACATGAAGTTCTGTCGCTCTTTCCGTTCTTCAGAAATACCTTTAAAACCAAGCAAAAGTCTATGACAGCTATCTTTTGCGCATGAGAGGTTTTCTAGAAAACTCTTTTATGGCGTCTTAAAACCATTAACTTGTGCAATTCGCAATGCACAATTAGTTGTGTTACGATACAAGATTGAATTGAACTGTTTGTTATCGCTTGTTGAAAAACAGTTAAAAATAACTCTCTCTCTCTCTCTCTCTCTATCAAAAACTTCATCAACTTAATTAAGTGCTCAAAACTATGTATCATATTAGTGACTGCAAAAAAATTCCTCACCGTGCACTCCACTTCAGCTCTATAGGACACCATTCACTTTAATTAGAGCTTGCAGGTAATCCAAATCCAATTTAGGTTTATGACTTTTAACAAGGAAATATTAGAGTTATGAATTTTAATTATGGATTATGAAACTGAGAGAGCTTAAGCTGAAAGTTATTCGAAGTCCGCTTTAATGGGAAAGGCAAAACGTAATTTTTGTAATAAAAATGAATTGCGAAATCTTGAAGGAGGAATTTGCCTGAGAACATTTTAAATGAAAACGTATATGATTCAATTCTAGAAGCACTTGCATATTCAAAAGATATAATTAAAATATAATACATAGCTTTTTTTGTACCTAAAGGGTTGTTGTGAAATTGTTTCTGGAAATTTCGACTGTCAAAATAAAAATCACTACTCTTAGCTACAAGATATCGAAACATTTCATTCTTAACCTTCCAATAAAACGGAAGCATTAACTCTTCTAGAAACTGTCAGTTTTTTTCCCCTGCAAAACAGATTAAAAAAAATCATAAATCTTATAATTTAATTATCTTTTACTTCTAATAGAAAGTATTAAAGTCTTTTAGAACTATTAAATCGAAAAATAAATTATTAACAAGTTTACATTTCGGACGATTTGGTTCGGTCGAAACGCATGCTCAGAACTTATTGTAAAAAGAGTTTTAATGTATTTTTGTTTGATGTTTTATTTAAAAAATAGTTTCAAATCTCCTAGCAAGAGGTTTGCTTTCGATATTCTGGTAGGTTCTCTCGCTGCTGTTCTAAGTACATGTTTTTTTAAAAAAATAAAACTGTTTTCTTTGAGCAATTAACTCATTAACGACGATTTTGTGAATGCTATTAACACCTTCATTTCCGAACAAAACTGTTAAATTAAGTTTTTGTTCAATTAGTTTTTCGTGTAACTTAAATTTGTTCCACATAAATTATTCGATAATGTCTGCGGGGTGTGTCTGGGTTATATTTTAGCTTCCACACTACGTTTATAACGTAAAAAGTGGAAGGTATAATCGCTCAGTGCGTCTGTCTGTCTGTCCGTCACCCACTTTCATATCCCAAACTACAAATGCTACGGACAAGTGTGATACGTCAAAAAATTCAGCGCATCGAAATTAGAATACATTGAAAATTGCAGAAAAGAATTCGAAGTACTTCAATTATTTAAAAAACTGCAAAATTTAATGCTCATTTAAAAAGCATAGGAAGCCATATTTAATAGAATTTAATCACCATTGCCATTCGCAACAATCGCTCGAGAAAATTTTATTCTTTTAGACAATAAACTAAAAAATATTTATTTTTGCGATATCGATCAGTGTGAAATGACGTCAAATATATTTCACTACGAGATTCTTTGTACGTTGATATGAAATGTTTTAATTCTATTTAAAAGCGAGGAATATTACATATTTATTCTTTGAAATATAAATTAATTTTTGCAAACGATAAGTAATAATTATTGAATTTTCGAAATAAAATAAATGAAACTGGCCAAATTTAGCATGTAAATGTTTAATATAGAATGTCAATGCTCTGTTTGGCGCCTTTTAACCTGTTAAACACAACTGTTGTGTGGAAGCGGGTTAAGTGACAGATTCTGCTACAAACCAACTTGTTATTTATTTAGATAATCCTAAGCAGAAAGGTCAGGAAAATTTTCTTGTCAATCGTCGTTAATGGGTTAAATTGAACTCAATCGTGTGCTCACAATCAGTACATATTTTTACCACTTTCTGATAATTGTTTATACTATTTTCTAATCGACATGTTTAAGCAATGGCAAATATTGGCGTTTTAGGATTTTAATGAAAATCTTCAACCCAAATTGTTGTGGATGTAATTTACTCTTGATACGTATTTAAACACTTAGTATTTATTATTAAAATAATAATTCATTATTATACTTGATGTTTATTTTTACATGCAAAATGATTATTCAAATACTAAGTACTTGTTTTTATTCTTATTGCTTATTTTTGATGATCTTATTTAATACCATACTTTCAATAAGCAAAAATTGATAGTGAAAAACATATTTGAATATAAAAAAAGAACAATAATACTCTTAGATACCCTTTACAGCTTTTAAATAAATAGTTATTGAATCTTCGACATTTTCCCCCACCCAAAAGCTCTCTTCCTTCGACAAAAGCATCGCTTCAAACGAGTACCATTACAAGAAGAGCGATTTCATATCGAACAGAACGAATTTCCTTTTTTTGACGTAAAGGAAAAGTCATTCCTTTAGAAAAAAAGTAAAGACAAAATTTCTCGACATCCTTGGACATGTTCAATTTAGATTTGTGAAAAGATAAAGCGGATAGAGATTTATTTTATGTATTTTCGAACGCGGCGTTTTGTTTGCTTCAGAGAGGATTTGTTTGAATAACAATTCTGGATAAGTTTCCGGAAAATATATTTTATTTGATGTTTTAGTGATAATTTTTTTTATACAAATCCAAGTATTTCATAAATTTGATAAAAGTCGTAACCTTTTTGATTTCGTAAAAAGTGTACTTGATATAACTTATGTATTAAATTTTAACTTAAATAGACGAACAAGAGAACATGGTCAGAAATTAAAAAAATCCAGCTTGAGAGGGGAGGTAGGAAAACATCATTTTTACAATTTAGTTGTCAATGCGTGGAATGCTTTTTGCCAGATTGCGTTGTTTATTCAAAGAGATTAGAAAAATTCAAAAGGAATCTTGACGATTATTGGAGACTGATAAAAAATTAGACCAACCTTGCTGGGCCTCTGGCCTTTTGTGTCGACAATTTTTGTAATTGTATTTGTATAATCAGCTTCACGAGTGTTTTGCTAATTGGGAATGTATTAATTAGGGATGAGTAAATTTGCATAATTTATGCTTTCATAGGAAAACGTTTCTAAGCAGTGAATGTATTGTTTACGTTAATAACATCAACTTAAGTCAGCAATTTTAATTGCCTTGATAATTGAAGAGCTTAGTGGAAGAACGTGCTAAGTGACATTTTTGAAAAAATTGAGATTTTTATGTCAATGAACATATTACTAACTTCTTTAACGATAACAAGTATCCCTTTTTTCATAAAATTTAAGTTTAGTATATTTTTTACGCTTTACAAGTACCGTTTTCAACAGATCCGAGTGCAAACAAAAAACTTTAAAACTCATTTTCTCGTTTTCTCTTTTTTGTCACTTAGCACGTTCTTCCACTAAGCTCTTCAATTATAAAATACCGCACCTACAAAAACTACAACAAATTAATGCATCAAATACACGTAAAATATTAATTAAACAAAGTGACCATATGTTTGAAATTCAAATCAAAGGCAAATCCAATCAAAAGTAGCCACATTTAAAACTGAATAATTTATTGTAAAATAAAAAAAAGAATATTTTTAAATTCTACATCTTCATTAAAGATTTTTTTATGTTTGGCACAAAGTGAGAAAACATTGTATTACACTAATTTGTACCTTTGATATATTATACCAAATTTATTTATTTGTTTATTTCAAAACTTTTTTAATAAACTATGTTTTTTTTAATTTCCCAATGATTATTACAATCGACGACTTATTAGATTTCAAAAGCAACTCATTTATTATACTAAACGTAAGCACAACACTTAAAAAAAAACGAAGTGTTTCAAATTACCTTAATTTTATTAAAATATGGTAATAATAATGCCAAACAATATATAAATATGAGACAACAACTGGTTGATTAACTTATTATCTTCTTCAAGATAATAGATTCTTATTATCTGCACAAGTTGCCACAATATATATTTTTCTTTTAACTGTGTTTTTCCTTATTGCTATTATTGAGCGACTCAACAAAGGGATTGGTCAGATTGAAAAAAAAAACGCTGTAAAAACTTGTTTCAAGTGATTAATTTAACAATCGTCTCCTCTTTCAGAAACAGTTCTCAATAATGAGCAAATTGTTTTTTCCATTCTGCTACGATAATTGGAAAAACCGTATTAAAGGCTTCGCTGCAGTGGCGGCGTGCTTTAATGGAAGACCAACTTCTAGGGGCTCTTTTCCCGCTTGGGGATACGAATGCACGGTGTTATTTTATCAAAACTTTTATTCTTTGTTTATATTCTTTTTTTAATTGCTGTTCTTCATCTTATTTATTTTAGAATACTATTACATATGTTGATATAATAAAACGCCAATGTATAATAGTTTTTTTATTACAAACTAATATGACTATAATCATATTTTCTTTCAATTTGTCTGTGTATTTCATCTTAAAATTTAATACGAAGGATTTAATTGCAAAACTCAAATTCTCCTAAGTATAATTTAGATATAGGGTCCAGCTCATGTATTGGCTATTTCGTCAAACTGAATTTACCATTATCAAAAGTCGCAAATGAACGGACTAGACCCTATATCTTAGTTTTACTTTGGAGAATGTGAGCTTTACAACTTCACCCTTCTTAAAGAGGTTATTCGTGCAGTTGATTGTACTAGTCATATGATAAAGAAAAAATTTCTGCACTAAATATATGTTAAGTGTGTTGTAACATTTATGTCATACTTTTTTCTCACTAAAAATCTCTAGTATTCATTATAATGAGTGAAATTAAAATTTTGTCAATAACTTCATTTCGATTTTAATTTTTCAAATTTCATTTCAATAGAAAATTTAACAATGTCGCTAAGTAGCTAATTTGATGATTCCGCGTGAATAAAAGTTTAAAATATCCTTATTGTATTAGAAATTCGCTTTATGTTTTATGAAACTGAACTCAAATAAAATAACCAGTTTTTTCTCTGCGCCTTTTACACGACAAAGTTTGATGTCAAATATGAGAATACTTTATTTAAAATAACGTTTAAATATAACTGGTAATTATTTCATTAATATCCCTTCTAGGAGATTTCGTAGGGATTTCTTTAACCAATTAAACAACAAGAAAAGAAGACTTTTTACCAGAGGATTCTTCTGGAAATGAACTTTGTTTTTTCCCTACCTCATTGGTGGAACTTTCTGCTTCATCTAAGGTCTCATCAGCTTCTCTAAATTATCTCACAATGAAAGCTTTTAAAGCGACCATGGTAAAAAGTTTTCATTTTCAGGGTTTTCGTATAACCTTTTTTTACGTTCATTTTAGCAAGCGGCGGACTTTCCGAAAAGTCTCTTGTTTCAAGGAAAAACTTGTGTATAAATTCATACATAGAAGAAAATAAGTAGATTTTCCCATATTTGTGTTTTTGTCGCAATAACGACAGTCTAATGACATACATGAATTGTAAGTATTTTTTAAAATTATAAATATTCTTTTGAGGGCCAGTTAAGTATAAAGTTTTGCCCCCATAAATACAGTTAGGTAGTTTGGTTTTTTGATGACAATATGTGCCTAAGTAACTAAATCTGTTTCAGATATATAGTTAATTATAGGATTTCTTTATGGCCAAGTGACTAAAAGACTTTTCTTCCTAAACATAAATAATGCAGCCCTAGGCTAGAAATAGGCATCAGAATTTGTGTTCCATATCCTAACAAATAAAAAAAATGCATTCAATATTCTCTTTTCTTTCAGGAATCTTCGAAATACTATTAAATATCCTTTGAAATATAATTATTATTTATTTCTGAATAGCTCTCGAACAAGCAATTCTCAATTATTTGTTTATGTGATATTAGAATGTTAGGAAATTAGCTTCAAGACCATACTGTTTTCAAAATTTTCAAAGTTTTACAATTGAATTCGATACAGTACAATTTTAAAAAAGCCCGTAACCATTGGTAACTATATATTTATTCAAACATTCCTTCAGAGAATCTTTATTCGATTTTTACTGTATTGTCTATTAGTTGAAAGGCAACTACTATCGAGCATGTCTTGAACCTATAACTTTTTCTTCTATTTAAAAAATTGCTATTTCATGCTTTATTAATACAACTGTCTCAACTGTCTCAAATATGCTATATTAATTAAATAAGAACAGTAGCTAAACGCTTTTAAATGAGAATAAAACAACTTTATTCAGGAAAAATGGAACATTAACTAAATCTTAAACACAGGTTGCCATATTATGTTTTCACGTGGATGATAAATAAATATATTTGAGTGACACATTTTTGTGTATAAATTGGTTTGCTAGTTTATACTGTTTTACTGCAACAACATTAAATAAATATACTACAGGGTGTCCGTAAAAGAATGTCAGAGTTTTAATGGTATATTGCAGGAGTTTATTTTATACTAAATATAACAAATCATACATGACATTGAAGGAAAACTAACTTAGTTTTTCCTATAAGTGCTCAATGTGTGCTCCTTTAGTGATAGGGCACACATCCAAACGAAAATGAAATTCTTCCCATACTGTCTGCAGCAAGTCCGGAGTAATGGAAGCAACAGCCTGTGCAATTCTACCTTTCAAGGTTGGTAAATCGTGGGGTAGGGGTGGAACGTAGACCTGATTTTTACGAAGCCCCAAAGGAAGAAATCAGAAGGCGTGATGTCAGGTGAACGAGACTATTACAATTTGAAACTCGGACATTCTTTTACGGACACCCTGTATATCAAAACTATTTTTATTTTGGATATACGACGTTACTTTACATCCTCATACATGAATGAGAAATATTGCATCATTTCGAACAAACCTCAAAGGAATGACTAGTAAGAACCTCACTAATAAGTGCACCCATAGAAGATCGAATAAATAGTCCCTAATGAGTGTTAATTACTCAACAAACCATTCAATTCATGCCCGTTCTTTTATCCTAACTCACAAGACCAAGTATTTAAACATTTTAAATATTCATTGATTAGAATTTTAGAAATGCTACAAGTGATCTATTTGCTTTTTCACGAACCGGTGCACTCAGGAAAAGAAACATATGCATCAATTACTTTCCGCTCAACAGTTGAACAATTTATTACGAAAAAATAAATCGACGAAATAAATTCCGTCATATCCAGAAGTCAACCAGAAAAGATCCACTAGTTGCTGATTCTGCGTCATGGTTGCCTAGGTTACCCGCAATCAGGCACTTTCAACCTTCTCTTCATCAGCCACGAATGCAAACTGCTTAGAATTGCTTTTTTTAACCTTATATATCTAAGTTTTTTTTCAAAGTCTTATCTCTATTTTCAGAGCTAAAAATAGTTATCCGAAGAAATTTGGTAAAAAAAATTTATTTCATATTTTATTTTTTTCATATATTATTTAATATTGATTATTTTACTTTCAGAACCTGGAATCGAATATGTCAGTTATTAAAATTTTTCTCTGGTTATCTAAATTTTTCGAATATTTTAGTTCAATTGTCATAAATATTTTCTCCATAGAGTTCGATTCTACGGTCCGTTTCTGCCTGGACACGGGCAGCTTTACGGTAACGGATTGGTTAGTTTGTAAATTAACTCATGAACAAACCAATTAGTTTTCATAAGAATTGTCCATGTCCTTGTGGATATGAACCGTAGAATCAAGCCCTACCAATTTGATCTTGATGTTTAGTTATTATAGCCGATCTCTATATCGATCTTAGATGTTTAATTATTATAAATATTTCAATCGTAAGATTTAATAGGGTTGTTTCACGTCGTGAATGACAACAGCTCCAGCTAACTTGTTTTCATTTTTTCTCCGGCATTACTTTTGTTTTGGTATTAATTAATGAGTTTTCTAAGAATATTTTACTTATTAAATTTTTTAAATGCCTACGTCTTGTTGTACAGTTGGTTGTTTAAATCATTTTTTAAAGAAAGTTTGCATAGAGAGAAAATTTTACTTTCATCCATGACAGCCATTCTGAGATTGAAAACAAAATAACCAATGTAATCTCAGGACAGGAAAAAATGAAAACAAAAGCTTACATCATCTGCAACGTTCCTATTGGATCTTGATCTCGATGACTCTCTAGTTTAATTACTAGCTCTAAGTTTAATTCCTATACTCGATCTATATAATGATCTTTTGATGTTTAATTATCATAAATGTTTTCAATCTTTAAGCTTTAATTACATTCTGCCAGTGTAAAATACAATAGTTTTAAGCAATAAGATCGTAATTTTTATTTGTTTGAGCCACAAAAAAATTATATTGCTATAATTGTAATGCTAGTGCTAGATTCTTTTATTTAAGTTTATCCGTATGACGAGAACAAAGTCTTATCTCGCACTGGTATGTATAAAGACATTTCACTGAGCACTAAATTAACATACGTCTTTTTGTGTCATGTCAGCCCAATAACTCATTTTCTAAAGATTTTTATTTATATTTTTGCATTATTTATTGAACAGTCATTATCACAGTTATGCATAACTGTTATGAGGTTTTTCAGATGATGTAATTCTCCTGTTTTTATTTTTGGTTTCCTGTGATTTTATTGGTTGTTTCCATTTCACTCTCAAAATGAGCGTTTCTTCGTTTACTGTTTTAGAGTTTTATTTTATTCTGCCCTATTTAAGAGCTCTTTTTGTGCAACTTGTTTTTATTCGTGCCAGTATTTATTAAACTTAATCGTTTTTAATTCGATTAAATTTCAAGTATGCAAAGCATTACAAAACATCAACGTTGTTGGAAAACTTCAATTTAGATGATATTTTGTCTTATGCAGGGAAATTAAGAGAAATTGTGGGACAATAATACAATTTAACGGGTTTCACGAACAGAGAAAAGCTTTTGCTCCACTGAAAGAAAAGTCTGCACACGACATTCGTTTTAGTAAGGTAAGAAAGTATTGTATTGTTAAACAAATGCGATTCCAAAAGGACCTAAAATGGAAGCAATATCGATAGAACTGTTGCCACTCACGACGTGAAACATGGACATTGTAAAATTATATTACAAAATTGCAATATTGTCAAGAAATCAACCCATCCAAACATATCTAAGAAAAAAAATATCCCATCTCTTTTTTGTGCATTTTTACGACCTTCGGAAGTCCTCTCGAAAGGTCGTTTCGACTAGGCGGAAAAAAACTCTTCTATTATTTTCCCCCTTATCTCCTCTTATCCCCTTCTAAAAGGAAAAAGAAAGAGTAAAAGATTATTTTTTCTACACTTGGTTGTGGCACTTTTTACGAGGGGTGCCGACTCTTTCCAAGCGTGCTACTTATATGGCCCCGTAAGAAAAGAATAGAGATCGGGGATGTTAAGCATAAATATAAGTGTTATTTTGCTACTGTTGCTCGAAATGTATTAAAAAAATAGTTCTTTTTAGTTGAATTTTAAAGACCTCAGTGCACAATTCTTTTCTTGTTAATGTAAGTTATTGAAGAATACTTATTCCGATTTTTTTAATATTTCAGAACTTTTAATAACAAAATATACTTTTTGATAATTGTTTATGGAAAACCTATGTCTTTCCTATAAGTAGACTTTAGTTGTCCATTATTATCTTTTAGTTGAAAGAGAATCAAATCGTGTATTGTTTTCCCTTCTTTATTTCCCCTTTTTCTGGTATTCAAATTTATATATATTTCACATTTAACAACCGCTAAAGTCTCTGCAGTTTAATTCATAAAAAAAGTTTTCTAATAAAAATACCTCATTCCTTTTATAATTCCTGAAATTTTCTTGTATGTGTGTTTATTTTTGAAATCCTGGCATCTGCGTATAGAACAAACCCACAAGAAACAAAATGTAACTAATAAAATTAAAATACATAATTAATACGCTTCTAATTTTTATGAACATGGCATCAAGAAACCCTTAAAAATTCCTTATATATGTCTTAAACTCGGAGTTGGATTTTTGGCACAAACTTTTTTTCGGAAAAATAACAGAAGCATAAAAGTATATTAGTTTAAAATGCAGGATTCTGTATATCCATTTGAACAAATAATCTTTCTTATTAAATTCAGAATTGGTAAATAATGCACCTCTAATTTATATGAAATTTTTTCAGAAAAACCGTAAAAAGCATCATAACTCCTCAACACGTATTTTAGTATAAGCTATTTTTTTTATTAAAAAATATTAGAAACAGATGTATACATGTTCAATTGAAATAACCTCTACGAACCGTTTCTAATAGACGCCCAGGATATCGGCACTGTATCGATTTTGACTTTATATCGGTAGAGAGCGTTGCTTTTTTTTATTGGGCGTGGGGTGTCTCGGAATGAATTGTCCAATTAAAGGGGGTAAAGGATAAGCGAAGAGAAGATATAAATTCGGGGAAGGTAGGTACGCAATCACGCGATGGGGTGTATTTTTTTTATGTTTGTTAAAATACAGGAATGTAACGTTGTTTTGTGAAGATTGTAGTATAGGCCATCAAGTTGTTGGAATGGAGAAAGTAAGAATAGGATCTTGGTATATGTTTGAAATATATAAGATATGGGCGAGATTGGCATTAGTTTGTGTGTATGTTATATTTCCTTTGCTTGTATATTTAGAACTTAAAAAGCTATTATATTTGTAGATAAGTAAAACTTTAAAGTCTATCAAATTTTTTGCTATCTATCAACTATTTAGAGGATATAATGAATAATTTTTGTTAGAACGAGCAATTAGTATCATTTCAAGTTTTTTTTAGGACAAAAAATGTATATAAGTTATTTAAAAGGGCACATAATTTACAATACCTTGATGTTCTTATGTAGTTTTAGAAAATGTTGTCTAACCATTTTAGAAAGTTTTCTTTTTTTAATCCTGTACAGTTCCTTGCTATGTGCTAGAATAACGTACATAACAAAAAAACATTTTGGCTATAGTTTGTTTATCTTTGAATAAAACTATTCTTTAATGTTGTTAAGGATATGGCCAATGTCCCGACTCCCAACTTATTTTATCACATAAACGTTCTCTTTTCTTGCGTAATTTTAGTTAACTATTATTTAAATATTCATTTATAAAATCGCTTTCCATCAATTAAGGACTTTTCTTTACCTAATACTGTAAAAGTTGTTTTTCCTTTCTATAAGTTATACAGTAGAAAAGAAACTATTTAGGTTTACATTTCCTACGTCTATTTTCATAAACGAATCCTTCAGAACGTTAAAGCTTAGAATATTAAATAGTTTTCAACTCAATTGCAGACTTGATTTATAGCCTTATAAACCAGTTCTTTGAAATCAACTCAATCTATCCATCATTCTTTACGAATGATCTAATATCATTATTATTAAGTCGGTCTAGATTTAAATTAATTTCATCAATGAGTTAAAAGATTTAAATAATGTCTTAAATTAACTTTTTTGAATGCAAGTAAGTTATTTTGTGAGTTTGAATACTTAAAGAGTGAAATACGTATAAAAACTAACGATTTACTCCTTAGACAAGCTAGCTTTCCAATTTCTAGTGCCTGTAGAAGTTGTCTTTCCTTGGTATATGTGCATGCGTAGAAAAGAAAACAATAAGGATATGAGTGCACCCTCACAGTACCATCGGTTTTGGTTCAACTCTCATAAACTTCTCTAAATTATCTCACAATGAAAGCTTTTAAAGCGACCATGGAAAAAATAATCATTTTCAGGGTTTTCGTTTAACCTTTTTTTCGTTCATTTTAGCAAGCGGGATTTTCCGAAAAGTCTTTTGTTTCAATGAAAAACTTGTGTATAAATTCATACATAGTTTGTAAGAATGTTTAAAAAATAGCTGAAAATCATTACAAATGCTGTTAATTCATATAGTTAGCTTGTCATTATTGTAATGATAGAAGGAAGACCGAGATTTAATTAATTAAATTTTAATTTCAATTACCTAATAGGAAATATAAGGTAATGAAAGAATAGGGTCGAAAATCCGAAATGGAGTTTTCCCGTTTTCTACTCGTTTTAGAGGGTGTTGATTCTAAAAAAAATGATTTTTGAACACTGGTCCGCCTTTGTGTCTGAAACCAATCTACAGCTTGAACCAAAAGAGCTACAGACTTCAAATTTGGTACACGAGTTTCTAGTACCCGTGGGACTCCATAATAAGGTTTTCGAGAAAATTGCGCATGTGCAGGGGTTAGCTGCCCTAGAACTTTTTTGGATTTGAAGGTATTGCTGAAAAACGAATAAAGCTACAGACTTAAAGCTTGGTACTTGAGTTTCCGGTACCAGTCGTATGTCATAATGAGGTTTTGATGCTGAAATGGAACCTTTAAAGTTTTAAAGAAATTGAAATTACCTATTTATTATATTTAATATTTATTATTTAATTAGGGTGTATAATTAACTTTAAATGAGTGCTTCGATTTATTGAGTGGTAATTGAAAGTCCTGTGTATCGTTACAAACCCATACTTTCAAAAACTATTCAGTATGTAGGTAACCCTTTTTATTTCAAGAACAGTCACTCTGTCACTCTATTTTTGCAATGGTTCAGAGATTTAGATCTCAATACTTTTTTTTCTTTTCTTCGAAGAAACAATATGCCACAGAAATACTATTTTTAAAAATAAATTGAACTCTCAAAGTGTCCAATGACAACAACCGACGTACAGTTATCGTATTAACGATTGGAAGCGAGGTTTCACTTATTGGATCTTTCTCAAAAGACACATGGAAAATGTGTGCGTGACATTTCTTTGAAATAAAAGGAGAAATGCGAAGTAGTTTTTCTAGCTCAAAAGTTCGCTTTACCCGATCTATCCTTCTCTTTAAGAAAAACTTTGTTTTTTCAGGACTGCATTTTGAATGGCAACACCACTATAGTAACACTGGGCAAAAAAAGTGTAAAAATAAATCAGGTTATACACTTGAACTTTTACGTTTGAAATTTGAGGAGAACTTTTGTAAACTTTTAATTGTATGCAACTTGTTTGTAAGTTGTTAAAATTAGATTTCAAATATAAAAAATATATGTTATTTAAAAAAACTCGTTGCTTTGTTTGCTAAGTTTGAATGTAATAGTAATTGAAAGATAACAATATTTAAGCATTTCATTTTTGTAACTTAAAAACTATAACTCAATTTTAAAAGTGGTTTCTATATTTGTGTAGTTCATTTATAAGAGCTTTCCAATGATGTTATGCCTCTAGTTGTTCTCCAAGTGCTATAATTGCTTATTTATTAAGATCTTACCATTAATTTTGTTGTATCTTATATTTGATAATATGTCATTAATTTATTTAAGAAGTCTTAACCATTAATTTTTTTGTTTGTATCTTATATTTTGATAATTTGGCAATTTTTCATATCTTTAAAACATGATGCATAGCTTCAAACCCAAAATTATATTTACCCAATAAATAGAAGATAATTTTCGAATTTGTAGAAAATATCAGAAGGTTTGTAAACAATATTAACCTAGTAAACAAAAATATTATATCCTAAAATATAAAGTAAGAATATTATAATTTTCTTTTAAAAATGGAATAAAAATCAATCACTGCATAAGCCTTGGTATATCGAATTTTGAAACCGGCCCTTTTAATTGATAGTGGGATTTCCAATTAAGCTTGCCAAATCAGTTTAGGAGATCGATACACCTGTTGCCAGATGCTTCTTTCTTCCTTCTATAACCCCAACCCCCCTTTTAAGTAGAGAGAAGCAGACTGCGCAAGAAATAGCAAAAGAAAAAGAGATTTTTTTTTTTATTTATTGAAACAGGTTTCTGCGTACCTTCTACCGCAAGTATCGTTTGCATTTCTACTTTGGAGAGTGTTCTGTGTCATTGTAGAATCTTCTGCGGTACGGGGAATGTTATTGAATATTTTCGTGTAGGTTGTTTAAGTTGTAACTTAGATGGATAAGTGGTTTTGGGTGAAATTTATTTGAAGGTAGTGATCGCATTAAATACTGTTTGAAAATAACATGTTTAGTAGACCATGGTGCACAAGAGCAAAGAAAATGATAGGAATTACTCAGTGAACGAAAAACGATCCCAAACGAGTTGTGACCTTTTTAAAACCCAAAATAAGAAAACTAAAAAAAGTAAAGACTTTTTGCTGCTTTTGGAAAATGTATACCATCGTCAAAGATATAAATTTCATGTACAAAAAATCACAGTTGTTAATTAAAAAAAACAAGTATAAATAAATGAAGTTTAGATTTTACTTAAGGACAGTCAAATAGCTTTTTTGACAGCCCATTTAGGGGAGACCGGGGCTAGTTTTCCCATGGGGTAAGAAATGAGCCGTTGGGGTGGGGGGGGGGGGTCTCCAACTGTCTGCCTGGTTTATGAAGCAACATGTCTTATGCCATTCATAAGAATAATTGTTCAGTTGGTGTAGTAAAAGTTTCGTTAGAGCTTTTTTTTATGTTTTTTTCAAAGTTGAGTAATTTTTTATGCTTACATTCAAATCTAAATTAAACGCAGTTTCTTTAACTTACAGTTTTATCATTGCGTATAATAAAAGGTATTTACTATCTCTACTTAAGTATGTATTTGTTTTCAAAATAACTTACACCTCTAATCTTCAAGGCACTATTAAAGTCAAAATATTAATTATTTAAAATTGTTTACATAGTAATAAAAATAAAGCTGACAGAAATCGTACCATTCTGAAGCGATATACGTTGCTCAAATAACTGTGAAGAATGGATTTCGCAGCGTAAAAGCATCCAAAAACTTAAATATTCGCAATATATCGTGAATAATTGCACTTCAAAACATTAATATGGCATGTTGCACCCAAATTTTTAGTAAATTAGCTGACTAAAAAAAAGAAGCAATCTTCACAACTTCAGAGCATGTGATGAGATTGTTTTTGCAATCATTAGCAATTCTTTAGACAAGCCCATGGAAAAGAGGACCAAACTATAGTTACATGAAAAGGAAAGTTACACAATTTGTTTGATTTTAAAAGTGATTAAAACTTTATCCATTAATAATTAAATAACTGGATGACCTTTTCTTTTCAATTTTGTTTTAAATTGATGTTATGATAATTCCGATACCTGGTGAAAATGGGATAACATGGCAAAGCAATTATTTTGAAAAAGTTGTGATTTCAAAACTAATGCATTAGTTCTATGGGACTGACAGTCCCTCTTAAGGAATAGTGACTTCAACGGGCTTTAAAGAAATTCCTTTGATCTTACTTGAGGACAGCCAAATGCCTTTTTTGACAGCCAATTCGGTTCGTTTTACAAAAGTAAAACGTGTTATTACTAAAAATAAATGTCCAATAATTTTTATTTTTTTCAATTGTTTAGATTAAAGGATAGCAATGTCAAATAATTGTTAATTTCTAAGCAATTTCTATTGATGTATTCAATTTATATTGAATGTTGGTAAATTTACAGGAAAAGTTTATGCATAATTTTAATCTGCTAATATTTTCTAATAAAATATTATATATGTATATACGTGTTTATAGTGAAACTTACCATGTTTAGGCAAATTGGGCTTCGATGTTGTTAAAAAGATGTTTGATGAGTAGTTTTTGTATCGTTTTCAGAAAGTTTTAGTATTTTCATATAACATTTAACACAAATACAAAACTCACTTTCGACAACAATGTCAGTTACAACTTTGAGAAAACGACGAAACACGTTGTCAAAATAGGAGTCGGAGGTTCCGTTTCTTTTTGGAATCGAAAAGTTGAAATAGTGCTTCAAGTTGAGTTTGAATATAAAACACTTTTATAAAAAATATTTATAAAATATGAATAGACATTGGTATTTTTGCAATATCGCACTGTAGTACAAACCTTTAACTCACATGCTAAATTTGAAACTTTTCAATCGTAAAAAAGTCATACTTTTATTATAAAATGAAAAATAAGAAACTGAAAGGACGTTTAGCTTTAAAAAACCACCGATGTATTTAGTTTAATAATTCAATATGTATAATTCTTTTTTTACACAAAAACAACAGGGCAGATTCATAAAAATATTAAAATAAATATTAAGTTACACTTTTTTTGTAATTCTGATTCTTGGTATAAACATTTAACGTGAATGCGAACATTAGGATTATAAGGTCTAAATTATTTTCCAATTATCAAAAACTAATGCGGTTTAATATAAAAGTTGGTAAATGTAAAATATGTTATAACTTTGAATGTACATATTTGTATTAACTTTGAAATTTAACGTTGAACTAAATAAACTATTCAAATACGAATTTTTGAAATCCAAAAAAATATATGAATTAAATAATTTATTTAATAATTTATCTAACTTAATCTACTTTTTTTTGAAAATGCTAACCGTTGTCAAACATAATTTAGTTTTTTTTGCATTATTGGATTAGAGAAGAATTTGAAGTACCAATCGATGTACAAACGTAAAAAAGATGTATATACAATTATTTTTAACATGTTGGCTTTAAATAATAAGTTATTAATTAATTTTGAAATTGTAATTAGTATATACACATCTTATTTCGTTTACTTATAAGTTACTCATCTTCAAATTTTCTACTTTTTTTAATAATCGTTTAGTATTACATAAAATTTCTGTTTACTCAGTAAAAAAACATATATTTCCAAGCCTAAAAGTAATCACATAATTTTTTTTTCAAATATAAGTTTAAAACTAAGTGCATTAGCAAAATACGAAACCCAGAATAGTAACTATAATAATAAACGATAGATATATTTATCTAATCCATTATGATGACTGAATATAAAAAATAAACTTTTTAAATTGAATAAAAAAGTTGCAAAAGGTCTGAATATTCCCCAGCATCGAAAAATATTCATTAATATTTCTTTTGAAATGAATGATATTTTAACTATTACTAATGGTATTCAGATAATAATTGAATTTAGATTACCCCAAAGTTTGCAATGGCATTGGCTGGGCAAAGTCATTTATTTTATTTCAATTTTGAGCATAAATCACTGAACTAAACTTTTTTTTATACGTATTATAGAAAAGATAAATGATTATTCGAATGCATAAGAAAATTAGTTGAATAAAAGATGAATATAGAAATTGCGATGGTATATTTCTTTAACTTTTTTTCTGATTTATCCAATTTTAACTACAAATAATAGAAAATAAAGATATTTTAAAGCAAAAATGTATTTTATGTTTTCGAACACAAAAATGCAGAAGACAAATAGCTTTTAATTTTCTTAAAGATGGAAGAAAATTATCTCATTTAGTTGTAGAAATTTTCTTGAGGGATGGGCGGGGGGAAGTAATTGGGAGCTCTAAAACTTTTTTTTAAGTCCAAAAGAGAAAATAATTTAAACTTTTCAATAGACTGTTTAATATTGTTAGTCTAGGTAGGAAAGTGGTATGTAAAAATTTGGAGTAAGGTATTGCAGTTGTTTTGAAGCACATCGTAAATGATTCGAAATTTTTTCTTTTGTCAAGGGTTAAAACGAAATTGCTTTATAAACCATGAGTAATTCATACAAATATCTCCATTTGAGCAAGTCTAGAGGAATAATAACAACTTATATTTACAGTATGAAAAATCAGGTACCCAAGTACAATTTTGTCCTGTAATTTTTGTATTTAGAAGTCATGTTATTACAAACTCATACTATTCTTTAAATTACAATTATAGATTAAACAAAAACTTCAAACAAAAATTATTATTTTTTTTATATGAAATATAATTTTTTCCCCTAATGAGACCTTTATTTCTCTAAGGATTTTTGTTACATAAGACTCATCCTCAACTGAACCAGAAAATTTTAATAACGATACTAAAATTCAATCAGAAACCATCCAACACTATTAAAATCATAATACATACTTGAAAATTTTAATGTGTTTACTGATCATATTTACTCCATACTTCCAGTAGACATGCCAGTCTAATATTTAATGAGACAAGGCTTTTCCCAACCGTAATATACCGGAAATACGAACAAGCTCTTACCTCATCAACCTTAATACTAAAAGCTGGGATGTTCTTTGGGTTTTTACAGGTGCCATGGGTAGCATAAAAGTCTTTTTTCTCTTGAAAAAGGTCTGGGTGCAAGGCCTACTTTATGGAGTTAGTAATAGACTCCCCTCCGACTGTATATCCCATTTGCGACAGACAACAAGAGCTCTAAAGAAACTCATAACCGGGATTTTCTTATGTTTCTTTTCTTGTTGGTTTGAGATGTTTGTGTCCTTTAGGGAAAAGTGTTAGTTATTATTTCCTGATATTTTTTTCGGAGCGCAGTTGGCAAGGTGCTTCATACCCGGCCATTGCCACAAATAACTGCGGACCCATAAACAGCCTGTGCAGCTAAAAATTCAGAAGAATAATACCTGAGTAATCACACACATGTCTGTACCCATATCTCTAAAGGTATAAAAGGTTAAATAAATTTAGGATACTTTAAAATTAAAAAAAAAGATATTAAAAATATTTCCTACGAAATGTAATGAGTTATTTAAAAAAATCTTTTGATGCATATTGTGCATAGAAAGCGCGTGAGATATTTAGACGAAAGAGGAAAATGTTTACGTCATATTAAAAAGCAGGTAAAAATTGCCATTTTGTTCCTACTTTTAACTTCCTCCTTCTTACACCTAACTCCCTGTTCTTATAAGTAACTAGAAATTTTATGTGCACCAAAGCAGAATATTCTGATACATAAGGCATACTAGAGCATGACTAGATTCCACCTCTAGAATTGAAAAAAAAAACCTTAAAAAATTTAAACACCATATGGCGAGGGTGAGAAAGTTTGGGTTCTTAAGCCTCGAGTCCAACTAGCTCAGTAAGCGGCTTAAAGATCATACGGATGTATAGAGTTTAGAAGAATATGGAGGTGCTTGGCATGAAAAAAGCGAAGCCGTCAGAAGGTCGCCAAGTAACCCTAGTAAGCCTAAACAAACCTCTCACTCCAAATTTTGAAGCCTTCTAAAAAGTTGACTACCTAAGCAACCCAGCTTTCTTCCTAAACGGACGCCAGTAAGTTCTATCCTCGCACTTTTACTAAGTCGTTCGTTGAACGCAACCTATGATTTTAGAATAACTTCAAAATAATCTTGCGGCAAGGATAAAACTTACAAAAAAGTATATATTTCTATGAAAAAAACTCAACGGTTTCTTAAAACCTTTTCCATTTATTTCTCACAATAGCTACTGATGTCACAGCCACCGTACAAATTTTTTTTAAAATCAAATACAAATTAATTATACAATCAAATAAACCAAAAATTGTTGGCTCGCGAAATTCTCAACGTTAGTTCATTCTCAAACGCACCATTTTATTCTTTCGAAGGCTTTAGTTAAAATTGACTGTTTGTGTACTTGTAGCTGTAGCAAGAGGTATGAATTTGCACAAGATGGTAGAAATTCTCTTCACCGGTAAGAAAATGCGTTATAATGGGGTTGTTTCACGGAGGATCTGGCATTAGCTCAGCGGTTTTGTTTTCATGTCTCTCGAATTACCGTTGTTTTGGTATTCGGGAGTAAGTTTTCGAAGAGAATATTTTAGTTGTTAATTTTTTTTAAAATTCCAACTTCTTTCAATGCAAGTTTTCCCTGATAAATGATTAAAACAACCGACAGCACAGCAAAAAGTTATAATTTAAAAAAATAACAACTAAAATAACTTATTCTTAGAAAACTCAATTTCGAATATCAACAAAAGTAATTTGAGAGACAGGAAAACAAAACAGCAGAGCTATTGCCAGATCCTCCGTGAAACAACCCCATTGTAATTGTTATAAGAAAGTCATAAAATTGCAAAGTCGATGTAGTAAGCCTATCAAACTGCACTGTAAAATAGCTCCAAAAAATTCAGCAAGAGCATTTGTTTAGGCTTACTGCAAAAAGATCGATGGCTTCACTTGACAAACCATTTTTTAGATTGGTTTTTGCACGGCAGCATCTCCATCTTCTTCTTAACTCTATGTACAGATGCACTGACTCAAGAAAGATTCTGACTTAGCCCTTTTCTGCTCTGAAAACTCCAAACAGCAGGAGGTTAGAAATTGATCAGAAAAAAATCACTGTTTCAGAGAGAAGGGGGTTCAATTCTAAATTGGACAAGGGCTAATGTTGCTGTGAAACAAACATATGCTGTAGACTTTGGGGAAACTTCTTAGGTCGTAGAAAGAATATTGCCAGGGTGCATAGAAACTTGGATTATGGTTGTAGAATACGAAAGTAGAAAAGCTGCTTTGGAATTGACACCTAGAGGTATGCACTATTGGGCCTCTCTGTTGAGAAGATTGGTATGGTTTAGAAGGTTTTTTTAAAGAATTTTTCTGGACACAGAGAGAACACAGTACGGCTATTGTGATATTTAATAAAGTGATATTACTGATTATCGTTAAAATTTCTTAGATAAATTTAAGCTAACTTAGTTATATTTAAATTTAAAATAGAGAAATTAGTGTTAATAAACTCAGCTAAATGTATAAAGTCATTAAATTAACTGTAGCTAATAAGATAAATATAAATGCAGCTACTTTCAAATTAAAATAAAATCAGTAATTAATATTCAAATGAGCTCAAACTCTTTTCATATTAAATTCATGTTGCGAGCATATTTTACATTTAATTTTAAAGTAGTTGGTTCAATTGCAGTTTGATTAAATATTCTCTTTTATATGTTTGTATAAGTTTCTTACAAAAATTAAATGTATCTGGTGTTGTGATATAAAATATATAAAATATTAATTGAAATTATCTTTTAATCACGTTTTCAATTTTTGATTTTTGTAAATTATATAATTCTTAATAGTGTTTTTTAAAAGAAAAATGGACAACATCAGATATTTCAATATGTAAATTGGATTAAAAAATTGTATCTGTAATTACATAATTTGAATAAAAAATTGCATAAACTTTTGAAATTTACGTTTTAAACCAAAATACCCAAAACTTCTTTCATTATTACAAAAAGATTTTAATAATAAAAATTGTATCTCAATGTAAAAAAAATCAATTACAACAGTTATTTTTAAGAAAGGTTTGAACTTAGGAAAGCAAAATGGTTAATTATTAATCTCAAATTTTAAAAAAAGCATATTAAATGTAGCTATTAAAAATCAATAATATATTCTCAAGAAAACCTAGTAAATATACTCTTTAAAACGACGTAGAATACGTAAAATCATCTTTTAACCGTTTTCAGTTTTTTTTTAACACCATCCTCTTTCTCTTCTAACCTTTCTTTTTTCAAAAGATTATTAATTAAACAAAAGAGGTTTCCGTCGAAAATTTTAATTACATTTTAAGAGTGATTTATAATTCTTTCATTGCTTTTGTCACCTGCGCTCACGAGTTTAGGCTTGCTCTCCTTCCATTCACCGCTCGTTTAACGAAAAATAACGTTTTTTGTTCTTAGATTCTTTTATTTTTTGCCCCTCTAATTATTTAAAATATTTACAGGTGGTGCCAAATGTAATTACCGCTTTTTCAATTAAAATTATCTCCTTTAATTGAACGAAAAAATGTTTTTTATAAAAAAAAGTGGCAGGAAAATTGGATGGAGTTTTAGATGCGAAATTAAAATCATTAATGCTTGAAAGCGCTTGAATATTCATTTTCCAGTTTGTTTGAAATAATTTCGATGTACAAAATTATGTTGATGTTTAGTTAGTGTCATATGTAAAATGAAAATGTATATTATATATTTTGTTTCAATAAAATGGAAAATTATATATCTTTAAAAAAACTATAGACATATTTAGTTTACTTAAACAGGGGGGTAATAATAAAAACCCTTTGATTTTTACTTCTTTAATATTGGATATGTAACTGATGCATAACAAAGGCACCAAATGATTGTATAAGCAGGAAAAATGTAAAACTTTTTAATGCGTTTCTGGATAATATGTGTTTAATCTCTCTCGTAATATCTGTTTAAATGATTTTTAGTAATATTTTTTAAAGTATAAAATCATCTCTATTTTACAATATTTTACAACGGACAAAGGGAGTTTTTAGCTATTCAAAATATACGCAATTAAATATATAATACAAGAAATACGCTGTACAAGTATAAATTAAGTAAGAATCATCAACTTTCTCTTAATAAAAATCATCCTCAAATTTCCCTCAATTGATTCCTGCCATTTTTAGGCCTAATATATGAAGAGACTTATTGCAAAATAAAACTAACCAAAATTATAATTAAGAAAAAGGGTTCGGTTTATTCAGTGGCGACTTCGTCCAATTGAATATACGATGGCCAAAAGTCGCTAATGAACGAATTCTATATCTTAGTAATATTTTGAAGAATGCGAGTTTTGCAACTAGGCTCTTCATGTAAACTTGCAAGCCAGTCGAACGCAGAATGTTGAATGTATTCCAAACACTGTAGTAACAGATACCACTCCAAGCTTTACACGAGAATCACATTTACATGATTTGGTGTCACAAAGCTGTAACTAACACTTGTCTGGTGCAAGGTTCAGTTGAACTGTTTGTTTTTTTCGTTTTTTTTCCTAGTCTTTGTACATAGTTTTATATCATCTAAATAAGCACGATTTTACTATTAGAAAAATTTGGGTGACCACTCAAGAGTAGGGTACTACTTTTTAGGTTTTTGTCCTTCCTGTCTCAAAGTGTGTCCGAATATGTGTAAAGTGTCCTGTTTTTTTTTGGATTTGTATTGCAAAATGTCTTGCATTTGTCGTGATTATTAAAGTTTCTCTTTTGAACTATAAGCGGGATATTGTTTTACTACGTTATGTACTTTCAATTATTTTAATCAACTAGTTGCCTCTCATAAACAATGGTGTACAAGAGCTTTATTACATGATAACTGTAAAAGTTATTAAGTAATTAGTTTAAATTTTTATTTGTTTAAAACGGTTTAAGTGGTTTGAACTATATTACAAGACTTTAGTCGATTACAAGATTGAATGACATTTTAATTTCAAATCAATGGTTTTAATTAGACTGTTCAGCTAGTTTGGTTCTTTTACAATGTACTGCCCTGATGTTGAAAATATCTGGTCACCCTACTCTGGAGTTGTTGTTTTAAAATTTATTGAAATTGCAAAGTCGTCACCTATATAAATAGTGCATGTGCAGCTCTGGGAAGGCTTTAATCCAATCAAATGCAGGTTATACAATTCACGAATGCTTATGACAACTAAAGTTTTATAGCTCAATTAGCATAAATTTTAAACACAAATCAATGGTTTTAATTACACTGTACAACTATTAACATTTCAAACATTAAAAAAAACAGTTTTGATACATTTTGTGTTACGCACAAAACCTGTAAGTTACAACTATATTCAAACAACGTAACTCTCTCTTTCCCATACACTAAAACTTCTAAAAATATTCATTTCGATCAAATTTCCAGAGAAATGCATTTTACATCCGCTGCTATTACGAGTACATTTGTATTTTTTTGTTTCTTCAAGAAAATATAGCATAACTCTGTTTGGATATGCGGCTGGTTCTATAAAAATTCTGCGATACATTTACAACGATTTTTGTGTGCGTAGATTCAAGAACATGCAGCACCAACCACTTTTTTTACATTGAACATTTTCTTTTGATTGTTTATTTCTTCTTATGCTTTTCTATATCCTATTTTAATATTTTTAATATTGGAGACAAAACACAGTATACACAGTTTAAGGCTACAATTGGAAGGATTGTACGCTTTTGGTGACTTAATTGCTTGCATTTTTAAAATGATTTTTTTAACTAAAAAGTACATACAAAACAAAGACACGAGAACCTTTAGTAATGACTGAAATTTGTGTTATAGCTTCCTTTACAGAACAAAAATTTAACTCTTTGTCTACTAACTGGACTCATTTGTCCCAACAAATGTTTAAAAATTACTGATGGGTTGAAAAGCACATAGAAGCTCATTGTAACATGTAATAGTTGTCCAAAAAAATCATTTTTTTTTAAATTCGTAGTCAAAGGGTTAAACTGAAAAAGGATCGATTCACCGAAAATTTTCTAATAATTTTAGAAAATATAATTTGATTTATCGGTTTAAACAATTCAGTTATAATGACATAAAATAATTAACAGAATAATGAGTACTAGTATTACAGAATGGCTTAAAGTACTTAATCTAATTACATCAATAAGTGTTCGAATAAAACTTAGATGAAATGAATTATATTTAAAGTTTCCAAAAATATGATTTAATCTTAAATAAAATAGTTAAACATTCTGAAAACATTTTCCAATCAGAATAATTTATTTTAGAATTCAATTACCTTATATTTTTTTAACAAATACCTTATAGCTTCCTAAAATACCAGCATTATAAAGATTCCTTTTGCGAAATTTATTGCATCCATTTTAACTGATATTATTTTCATTGTCAAGAAGAGCATTCCGTCAATCGTCTTGTCTAATGTACCTCTTCAATCCCCACGAAACAATTGGCAGAGGAGTGAAGGGGGATGGGGCACCTTAATTGCTTTAACGCCACAAACAGACGAAAAACAATCGATGTGGGCCCCGACCCGCCGCCCCATGAATTACTCCAATGAATTCAAACCGAATTCGATTTTCCACTCTGCCATTGGTGAAGATTCGGAAGAAAGTTAGAAACGGAAGTGCTAGTTATTGAGTCCCTGTTACTGTATTTGGGTTGTAGGTTGTCGGTAGGTATATTTTTTTTTCGGTTTGTGTGCTTGATCACAGACCCGCTTATAAACATTCGTCAAGTAAAACAGACACAGACAGAATTTTTAGTAGAGAAAAAGTACACCCAGGGCAAAGGCGGGAGTCGAACCCGCAACCGGTACAGTGGGCAGATTGTTAGCGTAATGGACTGCGATCCAACCAACTAGGCCATCCGGGCCCTTTGGATTACATGAGTATGTTATTCATGTTAGGTTAATCGCTTTTGGCTGTTTCAGCCTCCAAAGAGCTTTAACACAGCCAAATCACACCTTGTGATTTAGATTCACTGTCAAGTGACGAAGTGGACACCTAAACTGGCACCCAACTGGACTTTGGCTCCCTACGGCTGACGCCGTAAGGAATTTTGACTCCACAAATTTAACGAGTGCGTCTGTCCCACTGTACTCGAGGAACCCCGTAATTTAGTCGATTTTATTATGTTTTATAATTTTTGCCAACAAATATCCGTCTATAGGATGTGGCCGGTTTAGAACGCTGGGCTCCCCTTTGTATGAGAGGCCAATGCCTTGACGACTGGGCTACTGAGCCCCCCTGAGTCAGAAATTTGTTGAGTTGAATTATCGCCACACTAGAGCTACATGAGGGGTATTGACGATGGTCGACATAATTTAGAGCCACAGTCAAGAAAAGAGCCGACACCTGAGTAGGCACCTAATGTCACTTTTAAAAGCGACATCGTACGCAGCGCTGGTAAACGAACCTTTTATTAAAGCTATATCTAGTGACTGCATGCAGATTCATGCAGAAAAATTTGCTTTGAAAAATTTACTAATCAACCGCAATAAATATATTTTATCAATTAAATTTTAACCATAACGCAGAAAAGATGTTTAATAATAAGAACATAATTTCCATTCCCAGCTCTCCCTTCATTCAATCGGACCTACTCCCCCCTCCCTTTGTCTTTATTGAATTCTGTTCCTCTTTGCAAAGTCTGGAACAACAATAGATGCATCCCCCCTCCCTCCTTCCTTCCAGCTGATAGAATTTGCACTTCATTCATTTTCTCATGGAAAGTTGGCCGTTTTCGAAAAATTACATTAAATTAGCATTCACTGCTGACGCTGCCCGAATTTCGAATATATATTCCTCCGTTAGTTTATGGCTGACGGGTAATTACTCATTTCGTTCGGTAGAGAGAAATTGAGAATTCGAGAGAGAGGAATCGAGGAATGGTTAGCGGGTGGAAAAGGCGGAAACACATTCGAGGGCCTTGGCTGGAAACGATCACAACCACATGTTGCTCTTTTGTGAGGTTTTTAGTTTACCTTGAGCGCTTTAATAGGTTGGATTATATGGGAATTATATTTAACACAGAAAACTGTTCAAACTAATCGTAGTTATGTATTAGTCATTTGTCAAATTTTAGAGATTGGAATAAGTTTGAATTAAAACGCGTGAGAAGTAAGTTGGAAATGTGATGGATTAAAAGTGAATATAGTCTTATGTTGCTCATTTGTCAGAATTTGGAATTTAAAGGAGGGTGCCGTTTTAATCTTTAGTTAGAAGTTATATTCTGTATTTTATACACCGTAAAATTTTGGTGTTAGAGTGCTCGTATTTAAGTATTTATAGAGTTAAGGGTACACCCATGGAATGACGGGTTTATAAAGCTAGTGTAGTATCGATTTTTAATCACCCATAATTTTTGGTTGAATTAACATCCCAGTAGAGCTACACGAGAGCTTTTCTAAAATTAAAAAAACATAAATAAAAATGTCCTCAAAAACAAAAACTAACTAAAACTTACTGAAAATGGATGTGTTTCAGTTCTTGAGTTCAACAGAAATGCTGAATGAAAATTAATTCTTTTATAATCTCCTCGATTGGTGAATCAATGTCATGTGTGAACAGAGCACCGATTAGAGCACTGTTCGAAGTAATACAGGAAGGAAATCCGTTACCTAAAACAAGCCGATTGCGTAACAAAAGGAAAGGTCTATAGTAGAGTGCATTACGTCCACAAATTCTAAATTACAAAAATGCAAGTATAAAACTTAATATATTTATAGAATGTGCAGTAAGTGTTATTTTAATCCCCAATCAAGTTACTGTATGAATTTCAAAACTACACTAAACCTAGGTCTATGCATACTAATGGCACAAAAAATTTCGAATTCACTTTTAAGCATTTGTTGCAATAAAATGCGGGATTCATTTTGAATCCATATTAAAAGAACCAATGCCTTGTATTTCAGCAGGAAAGAAGTTCTCTTCTAAACGTGAACCCACTACCAATGAACAACAAAAGCGTCGCATTTTGAGAATGCAGACGGTGGATATTGCATTCGAGCTGTTTTGCATCTTGTCTGATTTCTTTCTCTTTTTTAAGATTGTTTTTCTTGTTTATTCAACAGATGGCGGGTGCGAACATCGGAATGCTAATGTCGCGGGTCTTAAATGGCGATCTCAATGTTGTCTTTTGCAAGATGGCGTTAGAAGCTTTAAAAATCTTCAGATTATACCTGTACGAATACTAGAGTCAAAAAATACAGAATTGTACTGTTGCGTACAGGAACGAATCTTTAAATTTGTAGCTTTGATGAGTAAGAGGACTCTTTTTTTCACGGCCGGAAGAAATTTAGTGCCAATTAGTTGCTTCTCAAGGCCAATAGCGTACCACTTCATACCACCAAGCTATTTTAGGTCATTAGCTTGGTAGCCACTGCAAAAAAGTCTTGTAGAACATTTCTGGCAGCAAAGTTACCTAAAATTATCTGTAATGCCTCGGACAAAATCTGTTGGCAGAATTTTTCCGTAGCCAAGTATACTAAAAATAGGCGTGCTTAACAGATATTTTCTGTATTGCTGGGTACGTTAAAGAAAGAAAACGCACATAGCCATAACCCCGTATATGAACCCTCGTTGACTGCTTAGGAGCCAGACACATTAACTACTAAACCATCGTGGCCATGGAAGTATTTTACAAAATTTTCTTCTTATAATCAAGCAGAAAAAAAATCTGTTATAACAGGTGCAATCTTTATCAGTGGTTGCAGGTTTATCTGTTTACAGAGCAAATGTGTCTTTTGACAAATTGAGATGAAATTTTACAGTAAATTTCTGTAGTTTTAGAAAACACAGAAATTTTCTGTGGGAAAATAACAGAAATATTCTGTTTTTAATAGGGTTTTTTTGCAGTGTAGATGGATTGCGATTACGATTAGTCTACTTTAGTAGAACCTATATATATATATGGAGACTCTAACCTGTACTAATGCTGGCGAAAATAACTAAAGAATAGCTGAAATGCTGATGTTTAAGAGATTTAATAATGTTAAATTATTTTTCTTTTCGATAATTGAAATCGTGCAAGTATTTTTTTACTTAAACAAAGATATTTTTCATTAGCAACAAATCTGTGCTTTTTTTCAATTGGTATTTTATTTGGCAAGAATGTAGAGTATATTTAAAATTCTAAATAAAATAATTAATGATATTCTTAATTAATTATTTTTATTTGGAAAAGTGATTAACTGTTCTTTTTATTGATTTTACTCTTTAGAAGCCTTCAATAAACAAATTTGAATCGATAAAAACTGTATGTAACAGAAAACCATGAACAGAGATATGTTTCAAAAACATTTTGCCAAACTCACCAGATGTAGGCTTATGCATTCTTCAAACTTCGAAACAACCTAAGCTGTAAGCTCCTACATTCTCATAGTAGGAACGGCCATTAAGTAAACTCGAATAAGAGGAATTTCAAAATGCGTTTTGGGGACCCTTCAGACAATGTGCATCCACCGGGAATTTTTTCAGAATCGTGAATTCTGATAAATATATTTTTTATATTCGTGGTATATATTAAAAGAATATGATAGTGTTAAGAGGAAAATAAATTGTAAAAACTTGTTGAATGGGGAGGGGTTTGAAGGTTTCACTTTCTAACAAATTTGAAGGCGAATGTTGATTTCGATGCATTAAACACATTAGTTTAAAGAAATTTTAACTAACAATTGGTTAATTTTAAGTAGTATCAATTTTAAAAATAAAAATTTTAACAAAAAATATGGGGATAGCATATAAGTATTTCAATGATTTTTTTCTCTTTAATTGCTATTAACATTTCAATTTAAATATTCACGATTCTATGCATAGATAACTAATATTTTTTTCTCCAAATGGTGTATTCAGTATTATCAAACCAATGTGTGGTATTTAGTTTGAAGTTTTTAATCTGACTTGCAGAAATATTTTTTAAAAAATTATTATATGATATTATTGTATGATTTTTTTTGTAGTTTTTGGACAGCTGGAGCCTGAGGAATAAGCAATTTGGTAGAAGTGCAATCCTTTTTTCACTGTATGAGATTAAAATTCAAAATTTTACCTAAAAATTAAAATTCTTTAAATCGTTTCAAATTTTAGGAAAATAGATGACAGCTTCATACTTGTACATTTAAAATAATTACAGAATTTCTATTTTCGAAAAAAAAAATGTGCTGATAGAACACCTAACAGTCAGGTAACGAGTTTATGGGTCGGTATTCCTTAGAAGGGCAGCTTATACTTCCTATTGTTCTGATAAATTTAGAATTGGTAAGGTGGGTGATAGTTGTAAAATATTTTGGATCATAAATAAAAATGATATTTTTTTCAATTAAAAATGTTACTGCAGCTCTAAGTTAAATGTTACTACAGCTTGTCAAGTTAGTTTGCTCGAATTTTTCAACTTCTACATTATATTTTCATAAGAAAGTAGTTGAAAAGTTGATATAGTAAACTATCATACTATATAAAAATTACTAGGAAAATAAACATTCAATCATTAGTTTATTATTCTAACAATAAAATTTTTAAAGAAAAATACTAATGCTCTAAGTGCTGTTAAAATTTGTTTGCAAGAACTTGAGAGTTCTTATTAATTTTATAATCGTTCAGTCCGTCTGTCTGTCTGTCCGTTTGTCCGTCACCCACTTTCATAGCCCAAACTACAAATGCTACGGACAAGTCTGATACGTCAAAAAATACAGCGCAACGAAATTAGAATACATTGAAAATTTCAGAAAAGAATTAGAAGTGCTACAATTATTTAAATAAACTGCAAAATTTAATGCTCATTTAAAAAGCATAGGAAGCCATTTTTATTAGAATTTAATCACTATTGCCATTCGCAACAATCGCTCGAGAAACTTTAATTCTTTTAGAAAATAAATTAAAATAAATTTATTTTTGCGACATCGATCAGTTTGAAATGACGTCAAATATATTTTACTACGAGATTCTTCGTATGTTGATATGAAATGTTTTAATTCTATTTAAAAGCGAGGAGTATTATATATTTATTCTTTGAGATAAATTAATTTTTGCAAACGATAAGTAATAATTATTTAATTTTCAAAATAAAATAAATGAAACTAACCAAATTTAGCATGTAAATGTTTAATATAGAATATCAATGCTGTGTTTGTCGCTTTTTTACCTGTTAAACACAACTGTTGTGTGGAAGCGTGTTAAGTGACAGATTCTGTTACAAACCTATTTGTTCTAATTTTAATATTGCTAAACTGAAATCATTAATATTAATTAGTGCCTTATAAAGAAAGGAACTACGGAAAATTGATTTTTTTAAATTTTAGAATGAAAAAATATTCCATTTTAGAATTGAATTTAGATTAAGAATGGCTAGAATTTCTTTAAAATATTAATACAAATAAGACGGATTTAAGTTTCCATTTGAGCACAAAAATGTGACTAAATATAACATATATATATGATATAAAATTTCAAAATTATCATTAAAAATAAAAATAACAGATCAAAGATATCAATTATGTAGGTCCCTAATTAAATAAAACCGACTATAAGCAGACTGAGTAATGTAACAAATGTGTAACTATGAAATATATTATATAACATTTTAAAATTACCTTAAAAAATAAGAAGAACAGATCAAATATATCAATAATGTAGGCCCCTAATCAAATAAAAACGACTATAAAAAGACTGAGTAATGTTACAAACCCAATAAACAAAAATACGATTGAATGCATTTAAAAACATTAAATTGGTTTTCCCATTACAGTTCGTCATTAGAATCGGAACGAAGCTTCTCCCCTGCATTCTAATCAGTCGGATATTCGATTTATTCTCCTATCCCTCGCACAACTGTTGATTCTACTACTCAATTACTGGAATAAAAGAATCGCAGATCCTCGCTCGAAAGAGTAAACTCATCTATCCCAAGCTTGGAAACAAGACAATGAAGAAATCTAATTGGAAGATTGGAAAAAGAACGTTCGCATTCGAAAGACGAATAAGTAGATGATGTTTGTTCGAAAGGTACTAGACGCCGAAGCGATTGCTATTAAAAATAACTTGTGTCGTACTAACTTCAGAAGGCGGTATTGGACTCGCGCCTAAAACACAATAAAAGTCTCGATTTTGCCGATTTCAAATCAATTTCACTCTTCGTCAAACAAATTTCACTCTTTTCAACAATCCGTTCTTCGCGAGGTCATGTGACTTGGTGCGCCATACTCTCAGGAACAAATTTACCTCAATTTGAGGAAAGGTGTAATCAGAACATTTTTCACGACATCATTTCATCAAAAATGATAAAGTTTTCAAGAAATGGGAGCATCCATTGCTGAAAGTGAAACCGGTTAAATTATATCTGAAATGTCCGAAAACACCAGTTGACAGTAAAAGTCTTTTAAAATATATTATGGATAAGTAGAACTATATATTCAAGAATTGCTTGAAGAAGTAACAGTGGCAAAGAAAGATGGTTCATTACTAGTATGGCTTTTCACCAAGTTCTAAAAAGGAGGTCTGGTCTCAGGCAATACTGTTTTATTTTCAACACAGGCACTATTACTGATATCATTTTAAGGGGACGCGTTACCCAAAACTTAGGGCTACTCAGAAAATATTTAAACATGCTCGAATGCTGTGATGTAAGGATATTTCCAAAAAAGAAGGAATACTTAATAATGGTGGAGGTTTATTGAAAATGATATAGTGGTTTGGTAAAATGGTTTTTGAAATGTTATGTTGATTTTTCAATTTTTTATTTTTTCAGCTTGTGAATGGTTAAAACCCTAAGGCTTTTAGGTAAATTAATGTAGATCTCCATTTTTTTTCCTGCATTGAGACACGTACGATTAACAAAAGTTGGTATGGGATAAGGTCTAGTAGTCTAGTGTGAATAGATTTTTTTAAAAATTAAATGATGAAGTTGAAAATTTATAAAAAAAATCTTATTTTTTGGCCATTTTTATACATAAAGCTACATAACTGTCCTTGTTTAAATGATAGCTCAATATCCATACCAACTGTTATTAATAGATGTTGTGGGAACATTTTGCAAAAAAATCCATCATAAAATTCTTAAAATTGTAGGAAGAGTAGCATTTTGAAAAAACGTTAAAATTTTCAGTTTTTTTTAATTTTTTAAAAAAACTTATGTTTCAATTTTTATTATTTTTTGTATATGTTTATTGAATGTTAGTTCTTTGTAAAAATAGTTTAACTTGAATTCTAGCGATAAAAATACAGGATTTAATTTTTTGGGTATCGCGTCCCCTTAAGAAATCAGCTGTAAAAGTTCAGCTCAATGGAAAACTCAAAGAAAAAAATAATAAATGAAGAGTTTGTTTCCTCCGTTCCAAATCGGCCTTAAAGATTTATTAAGAACAAGAAATAATTTCTATAAAGCACGGAACAGTACCAAACTATAAGTATATTATGACGTGACGATTAGTTCTTTTTTGAAAAACGGAAGTAGGATTCGGAATACGAATAACTGAGTGAAGATCAGTGAGTAAAGATGACAATTATTTTTAAAAAGAATTCCAGCGTAGAATTGAAGTTACTTTCAAATTTGATTAAAAGGAATTGTTAAGCCATTTCAGAAAATTTCTAGAAATAAAGAAATTTAATAAGATTTGTTAATTTTATTCTTAGAAGTGTTTTCAAACTTTAAGCATATAAGTAAGACATTTTATTTTTCAATTACATTCGATTTCCTATTATAAAGTATAATTAGTTTAGTTTTTTAAATTATTAACTGGAATAAAATTAATAAAAAGTATTTAAAATTTAAAAATTATAATTTTGGTAGCATAATATATTTGTTGGTTCATTATTCCATGTGTTCAATTAATTTACAATTAATTAGAATATAAAATATTTCAATATTTCAAAAAGCAATTTTACGATTAAAAAATGCTGAAGTACTTTTTCTTTAAAAAAACCCTTTGAACTTTGAAATATGCTTGTTCATAGGATTTTGAAGCTATATAAACTCATTATAGACACTCTATTGAAGTTTTTTAAAAACAATTTTCAAACAAATTTCACTACTTTTTTTTTAACTGAGTTGATCTAAAATGAGTGAGATTTTCGTTCTCTGCCTGATTATTCACTAATTTCAGCAGCTAAGAGGAATATTTTTTTAGGAAATATTTTGTTTATGCATTTTGTATATAAGAAGTAAAAAAATATTTAGTTGAATATTTAGTTTTGAAGAAGGTCGAAAAACTAAAAATAAAACATTTTTACAGCTGAATATTTAGTTTTGAAAAAGGTCGAAAAACTAAAAATAGATTTTCTACTTTCACTCGATTCTAAATTTAAAAATATGTTTTCAATCAAAGTTTTTGTATTTTTTTAAAACGTCTTCCTGATAGCATTTTATTATTTGAATGTTGGTGACAGATAGTGTGTTACCTACTGCCTCTGTAATGAAAACACAAGTTATTAACTACTTGGTAGATGTATATCTTTCCTGGACTTTCTAAAGCTTTATTTATCCACTAAATGGTTGCATTTATTCTACCAATAATTCACTCACTTTAAATAGACGAGTGGCTGTTTTTTTATATTTAATGTTGTGATAAAATAGATGTTTTCTAATGCTCTGTAATGAAAAACAATGTTAAACTTGTGACATAATATATATCTGGAAATTTCAATTTTTTACCACTTTGGTTGCTTGTTTACCAATAATTCCATCTACTTTAAAAACAGTGCTTTATTCATGAAAAGTGATTAAACTTTTGATAAAAATATACGCAAAACTGTTTGATTTAATTATTCAACATATATCATTCAATAACAACTTAATGACGATATTACAATGTTATGAACATGTACAATATTGATGTAATTTCATTGCATCATATGCAACATGAAATTTCCAAATTATTTCTGCCAATTGGCTATACGTATGTGTTACCTTAAAATATATTATTCTATCAAATTTTAGCGTTTTTTAGAAAAAGTTTTTTTTACTGGTAGCCGTGATGAATGTGGTGAAGTGGGTAGATTCTAGTCAACCTAGCTCATTTTAGTCGTAGAAGGCGACTTAAATAGGCACTCAGTACCCAATATAGCAGGTAATTCTGATAAAAACTTCAGAAGATCAAGCAGAAAGAGGTTTGTTCTATCCAGAGTTCCAGAGGACGCGGAAAAGAAAATTTGATAGCTTGGCGACATTATGTAGATATAAAAAAGAAAACAAAAAAAAAATAACGAAGAAAGTTTGGAAAAAAATACCAAATGTTTGAGTTCCCGTACTTTGAATAAGTTACTGACTTCTTAAACTCCCGTTACAAGTAGATAGCTGTAATAATACATGTTTGACTTGATTTAGGGTAAACAACAATCACTGGATATTCGCTGTACCTAAGTCGACAAAGACGTGACAACTTTGTCGGTATAGCAACCCATCGTACACAAGAAACAATTTCTGGTGCACTCATGGTGAATCGTTATTGACTTAGATGGCATTGGGTTGGCACAAAATTATCTTAGGCAATGAAAGAAAACATCTGCCAACTTGTCCAAACAACTAATTGTTGTGACTTCCCACGTACTTATAAGAGTGAATATATTGAGTAATTTATAGGTCCCCCCCCCCCCAAACTGAATCGCTATTAGCTTAAATGGTTTTGAATCGGCACTAAATTATCTTAGACAGTAGAACGGAGCATTTGCCAACTAGCCATCAGCACTACCAATTACCGTCAGTCCCTGCATATTTATGAGGGTCAATATGAGTGACTACAGGTTTGCAAGTGTCAGCACCACTATTGTAACGCTAGGTATACACGGAGTCACAGGGCCAGGTACGAAACATGCGAACCCTTCGCCGAAAATCTCCACTCTTCCTCCAAGACGTTAAACGCATTTTAACGCGTCAATGATTGTTTGGCATGTCAGGTCAAAACCAATCATTGACGAGTGAAAATGCTTTCGGTAGCGTCTTGGTGGAGTGTGACTATGTTTGGCGATGGTCACGCGTCTGTTCCTGTATAAGTTAATTAAGTCAATTAGTATATTAGTTTTTAAGGGGGGATACGGGGTAACCAAAACATTATTTTTAGAAATAATAATATAAACTTGTAAATTATAGTGGTTTTATATAATGTTCACTCAATCAAATATTTACAAGTCACTTCAAACAAATATTTACAAGTAGTTTTTCATTTTTTAAAAAAAAAAGTCAAAAATTTTTTCCAAAACTTTTCAAAAACTTTTTTAAAACGCTACTCCTCTTTCAATTTTGAGAATAACTCCACCAAACTTTTATAGTTTGTTTTTAGAACTATTTGTTAAGAACTGTGCATGGATTTTAAAATGTTAGCTACAGTTAAAAAGTAACATGCATTTATACTGAAAATCTCAAAAACACACAAAAGTTATAAATTATTGAACTCAACATTTTTTAAAAACAACTATACAGAGTAGACCTTATTCCATGCACAATTTTGTGCACCATATTTATTGGAACACAGGTTAAAAATTTCAAAATTCTAATTTAATTAGCAAAAAAGCCTTAGGGATTCATTAAACACAAGAGTTGAAAAAACGCGAAACAGAGAAAACAGGTTGAAAGCAGACGAAATACGTATTCAAACTTATAGGAATGGCTCCAGAAAATATTTAATAACTTTTTTCTACAAAAGATATCATTATGAAACTTTCAGTAAATGTTCAGAAAGATATTGTGAATAATAAGAGGTAAAAACTGAAAAATCGATATTTTGACCAATTATTGAGTACCGTATCCCCTTAAGCAACTTCTGTTCAAAAGTTCAATGCTGTAAAACTCAGCCACCCAGATAGCAATACGGTAGTGGAAGAATCTCGATCGTCTTTGGTGCGCCGCCAAATGAATTTGAGATCCCTCCAAACTCATTACCTGTGTGGAAATAATTGAACTGCAGCAGACCCCCCACATAATCCCACAGGTGGGCAAGGGGAGGAAGGCTTCTCATCGGGATCGTTTGTGTGGTTTTAATTGCATACAGCACTTTGAAGTTCTCAGGGTTAGTTTTGTGAAACAGTTGCTGTTTAAGGTTTTTTAAAAGTTTATTCAAAGTATTTTAGTTATTTCCAAGTATTTTTAGTAGTTTCAAAAGTTTTTTTTCTCAGGGTTGTGTTTTGGAAAAGTTGTTGTTTGTTGAAGTTATTTTAGTTCTTTCAAAGTGTTCGGATATTCTGTTGTTATTGTTGCTTAGCTTCTTAAAAAAAATATAATTTACTTGATGGTTTTCGGGGTAATCTCAATCCGGTTTTTACGATCATAATTCTTCTTTTTATGTGTCGCATTCCAAAAGCACAAAACCGAGACGCCGTCATTCATTATTTTTTCTGTTAAGCACCTGAGGAGGCACTTGATGTGACCCCTGGAATAGTCTAGAACCATTATTTAGGGTAACCGTGACTCTTTAGGGTAACCTTTGGACCACCACTTTGGGATCCTTCCTAATTTCCTACTGAATGCTTATACAATTATGTAATTTTATATTATATAATTTAATATCTATAATTATTTTAGTTGAGGCATTTTTTTAAATTATTGCGACACTTTCATCTTTTATAAGTAAAACGGTACATTTTTAAAAATGAAACTTAGTATACTAAGTTTAACAAAAAACATTATAATGTTTTTTGATTCTGCTTAATTTAGCCTTAAGGCCCAGAATCTTCTCATATTCAGACTTTAGTCAAAGCTTTAAGGGATATGTACTTTACTTTAAACTAAAAATCAAAGCAAAACGAATAGAAATATCAAACGAAAGCCTTTCAAATGAATCTTTTTTTTTTTTTTTTGATTAACTAAAGATAACCCAAATATTGTAATAGTTCTTAATATTTATTTTCATTTTTAAGAACCAGTGAAAAGCACAATCTGTTCTTTTCCTTACTTCTCTACTTTCGACAGCCCTCCCTTTTCTATTAAGGCCGCCCAATGTAAAGCGGTGCTGTTACGAATTACTAATTTTAAGCAGTTCTTGTAGGAATCTGAAAACGTTATCTAAGGAAAGCGCTCGCTTTGGTGTAGCATACATTCTACTACACTGCATTAAGGAAACAATTCTTAAGCAATTTGTTCGGTTTAACATTGAATGGATCATGTTAGGAACACTTAAACAAAGAAAAAATATGCATTGTGTTTATACAACTGTTTAAAAATTTAATTGTATGAGTTTTGTTTGCGCAAAATGTAAATAATAATCCAAATAAAATAATGAAATCTATGTTTATAATGTAATCTATATAATATGGTAAAAAATATTGAAATTTTACAGGATCATCTCTCACCAAGAAAAAAAAGTTTAAATAAATGTTTCGATAGTAATATTTAAGAAGTTAGTATCAGTTAAAAGTATGCAGATTCTTCTTTGTGTGGATCTAAAAATTTACTTTATGTGATTGTGAACAAGTTTTAGACTATAGAATTAACTAATTATTTTCTTCGTTTCAATTACTTTATTACGTTAGAAATCTCGGTTTTACCATGGATATTTGGAACAGTCATCATGGACATTCACTTAAACATTCAGAAAGTCGTTTAAGGGTACCTTAAACATCCTGTTAAGATAAGAATATTTCAATTAAAAATCCAATCAATAGTAAAGGTTAAATAAAACCTATATTAAAATACTTGTTTATTCAAAGTAATGGTTTTATGATATGAATTTAATTCAAATTTCTTATAATTGATTATAATAAAATAAAATGTTAGTATGGACTAAAAAAATTAACTTTAAGATTAAATTTAATTCTTATATTCTAAATAGTAACTTTTTCTTCAATATGAATACGACAAAAAAAATAAAAAAAAATCTAAAGAGGGCATATGGACAAGTTGAGGGAACATACATTATGCTTTTACAAAACCTTTCTAAATAAACTAAAACTTTAGAAAGCCAACTTCCAAACTACCCACAAAATTGACAATCAAACGCATGACGATTACCAACGAACTTCTCACACGAACAATAAAAGCATTCAATTGTGTCACACGAAAACAATTTGGGCTCAAACGAAGCCGAAAAGAGGCGATTTTGACCATCTGCAGCACACAAACTATCGCCAGATGAGCTAGTAGCTTGTTTAGTGTATTTTGTGTTGGTTTTAGAATGTGGTTTTGATTGTTAATGTTAGAATAGTGATTGTGGCGATTTTAAAACCTTCGTTCCTTTTACATCAATGTTAATGTTGTCGTGCTCATGGATATCAAATGAAAGATGGTTGCCAGAGTCTCCGAAGAGGTTGGACTCTTTTACATCAATACAACCATAATTTAAAACCTTTGTTCAAACGTAAACTGTGTATGAGAATTTATTACAATTGTGGTATTAAACTACATACAGTCTATTTCAAAATAATAATACTCAAAAATTGTTTGCTGTTTATCAACAGAGACAACGTTGTATAAAAACATGTTTTTGTAGCATCGATTCCCAACGAACTACTCACTCAAACTATAAAAGCCTTCAATTGTGTCACACACGGAAACAATTTGTACAATAGCTGAAGGGGGCTCAAACGAAGCCGAAAAGAGGCGATTATGACCACCTGCAGCACGCAAATTATCGCCAGATGAGCTGCGGATAAAAGGGTGGGGCGATCGAGCTTTAAAATCGACACCGAGCTGCTTTTGTTCCTGACCGAAATTCCTGTACCATAGATAGGACGCGAAAGAAAATATGTATCTGGTTTATTTCTTTTGTTTATTTGTATAAAAAGTAAGGCCTTGTTTTTAATTCTTGAAAGTTGTCCAGTGTATTTGGTTTTGGTTTGGAATGAGGCCATATATTTTTTTTATATAAATTAACGATTTTTCATATTAAAATAGTGATTGTAGCTATTTTAAAACCTTCGTTCCTTTTACATCAATACAACCATAACTTGATAAACTTTTTTTAAAACGTAAACTGTGTATAAGAATTTATGAGAATTGTGGTATTAAACTACATATACAGTCTGTTCCAAACTACAACTACATAAACAAAAACTACACATACTGTCTGTGTCAAATAATAAGAATTATAAAGTTTTTGCGGTTTCTCAACTAAGACAACGTTGTATTAAAAATTCAAATGTAGAAAGGGAAAGAACACAATTTAAAAGGGTTTGTTCACTTGAGAAAAAATATACCTAAATTATTTTTTTCCAAATGAATGTATAAATTATGGCGTTATAACTGTTCTTAATTAGCTGACCACTTAACTATTTTCACTGAAGAAGACTATTTGGAGTTTATTTGTAACTTAAATCACCAGATAAGCTTAAAGAAATTAAAAATAACCAACTGAATGGATTCCATTGTCTTTATTCATGCAATTTTGGCGTACAAATGGCTTATGAAGAAAAAGTCTGAATATTTATTTTTAAAAGTGAAAAAAAATGGTTTTCTTTTACGATAAATGTAAGCAGTAAAAAGGTTTGGTTGAAGTCTCATATAAAATTAAACATTAAGGTTTTCATCTTAATAAATTATTATTTTGGGAATTTAATGTTTGCTTGAAATAGTTTTACAGCAAAATTTTTAATTTTACCCTCTTAAAAGTTTTTCGAATAGTTTAAGTCCTATCATATTCTAATTATTTATGTTCCAAAATGTTGTGTTACAAAAAAATATCCGAATTTCCCAAAGAAATAAACATTAGAGGAAGAAATGCACCCCATATAAAAGTGCTTCAGAAATTTTGTCCATATGCCCTCTTTAGAATTTTTGATTTTTTTTTGTCGTATTCATATTGAATAAAAAGTTACTACTTAGAATATAAGAATTAAATTTAATCCTAAAGTTAACTTTTTTGAATCCATCCTAGCACTTTATTTTATTATAATCAATTATAAGAAAATTAAATTAAATTCATATCATAAAACCATTACGTTGAATAAACAAGTACTTTTAATATAGGTTTTATTTAACCTTTACTATTGATTGGATTTTTAATTGAAATATTCTTATCTTAACAAAAATGGCTTTCTGAATATTTAAGGTACCCTTTTGTATCTTATTTTGCCTACAACTTCCATTAAAAATTACGCCCTCAAATAATAAAATAACAAACGCAGATCGTTTTAGTATCATTAACTTCGATAAAAGATAATAAAATGAGTTACATAATAAATAATTACATTGAAAGATTTCTATTAAATTAAATTTAATGTATTTTTTATATTCCTATTGATGACTTTTTAATGAATACAAGTTTTCTTTTGATTACATTCCTAATGGAGTGGTTTGATTCTGATATACTCTTAATGAACACAGTTGTTTGTTTCATTAAAATTTTGCTATTAAATCCATGTAACTTTTTTTGTTATAACACAACATTTTTAGTTAAATCACGTGACCAAATCTGCGTAGGGAATTTTCTTTGATCATAATTATATTTTCCAAAAAGGATATGCGTAAAATTAATTTGCAACTCCAGATTTCATATCTCTCGATTAACCTGTGAAATTGGCATTCAAAACAAGTGATTGATTTACTTCGATATAAAAGCTTCTAAAAAAAAAAGCGCAATTTTAGAACTGTTTTATTCCACACTATTCCTCCAGTCGACCTCAACATGGCTGCTGCGTGGGGTCAAAATCACCTCTTTATCCTTCATTACGTGTCTCCACTAGAAAGTGCGCGAGAGCGCATGGTTTTACTATCGCTAAACTGAAAAAAAAGGGAGCATTATTACTCTTGTTTTGGGTTCATGATATGCCAAATTAGTCGCAAATATACACTACTTTTGATGTAATCAACGAAATAAGTGGTATCATTCACTCGGAATTGTTTTTATTCCATCTTTTTTCAAAACAAACAAAAAAAATCAGTGTTAACGAACACCAGGAATGGTTTAACTCTACCCTTTCAAAGACATTTTGAAAACAAAACGAAACACCAAATTCGGTGTAAAAGCCGGTTGGTAACGTCTTCGACACAATTCCAAAAGTAATCAGTTGCTTATGCTCTTCGGCAACGCCAAATAAATTAAAACTAACTCGTAATTCAGTAAATAAAGGGTCAAACTGACTTAATAGATGCCCCTTTAAAAAACAACTTTTTAAATTTTTTAAAATATCGACCACTTGTATCTATATTTTTCATTTTAATTTGAAGCATGCTAATCATATCTGTATTCCAGCTCATTGCTACATTATGTTCGATCTTGTTTGTCTCTGTTTTTTTTTTTATTTCAACTACTTATGTTTTTGTTCGCATGTACGGGATTTTTTCCCCTTGGCGTACCATAGCATTTTATATTGTTTCTTTTTATATTTTATAAAATAATAAAGATTATTATTATTATAAATTTTATTTCAAACTTAAATCTTGTCAAATGAACAAGAACTAATATCAACAACTCCCCACTAATAACACCAAATTTGACCCATGTCCACCCTCTGGGAAGCATCGGCTTGAGCAAGGGCGAGCCGACCGAATGTCCGTTATATCCGCGGATGATCTGTCACGGGACACACCCATCATTAAAGCTGATGGATTACGGTGGGGGGAGGGGGTGCACCGAATCTTTTATGATTCACATAATTGACCAGCCTTCACATAGAGTGATGTGAAGTTGCCTAGGGAATGACACTTGTTGCAGTTGATTATGTATATCGGGTATCCCCCTTTGGTGAAAATAATTTATTGGTTTTAAGGTAGGTGACCCCTTGTGGAAATTGCTGGGCTGTGCAATTGGTTGTCTAGTTCAATGCAATAAAATTATTATATTAAATAATCTTTTCTTAGTTGATGGCCTGAACTGTAAAAAAATTATGTATTTATTGTAAATTAGTGCACATTTTGGGTTCCTTTTTATATCACAGTGTTGTAATGTTTGTTTTACAACAAATTGAGGTTTCCATGATGTTACAAAGTCTCATGGTCAACTCACTCCAATGTGGTTAAACAGAGAAGATGTGTGCATCCAATAACTGCCAGTTAAGGAAACGTTTTCGCCAGTTCCACACAGTAAATTTTACATAATATGTAAATTTTACATAACCGAATCTTTTATGATTCACATAATTGACCAGGCCACCCTTCACATAGATTGATGTGAAGTTGCTAAGGGAATGACACTTGTTGCAGTAGATTATGTATATCGGGTATCCCTCCCCCCCTTTGGTGAAAATAATTAATTGGTTTGAGGTAGGTGACCTCTTGTGGGGATTGCTGGGTAGTTTGATGTGGTAGTGACTGTGCAATTGGTTGTGTCTTGTTCAATCCAGTAAAATAACAACGGCTGGGTAGTGAAATGTTTGACCATATTTTTGGTCGAACCATTTTTTAAGTTTTGGAAACAAAAAACTGAGAAATTGTTCGACAAAATACCGAAAATATGGTGAAACATTTCTTAATACAGCCGTTGCAGATACTAGGAACCAGAATTTGGGTATGATTCACATAATTGACCAGCCACCCTTCACGTAGAGTGATGCCAAGTTGCCTAGAGAATGACACTTGTTGCAGTAGATTATGTATATCGGGTATCCCCCCCCCCCTTGAAGGAAATAATTCATTGGTTTTGAGGTAAGTGACGGGATTGCTTGGGTACTTTGATTGGGTAAAGTGGCTGTGCAATTGGTTGTCTTGTTCAATGCAGTAAAAAAATAAAATAAACTTAATAATATTTTTTCCGAAGGGCCGACTTGGGTCGACTGCTATTCAAACGAGGTATGTGTACCACTACATAACTTTCAATTACCACACAATAAATCAATACACATTTTAAAGTAAGTATGTACCATCTAGGGTAATTTCAATAACTTTATAACCTAAAACGTTCTATGATAGTTATTATTTTCACATGTGTGATTATATTTTTCAAAAACCTTTTTATGACGTCCGACAGGTGTCGGGAACATGTGTACCAAATTTGAAGTCAGTATGTATATATTTTCTTTTTTACTCAATTCCCTTTTAAACTAAAAATGTTCTTTGACAGCTATCCTCTGCGCATGCGCGATTTTTTCGAATACCTTATTATAACGTGAGGCAGGTTAGGTACTAGGAACTCGTGTACCAAATTTGGAGTTCACAGTGCTTTTAACTTGTGCTGTAGAAGTGTTCCAAACAGACTACGGACCAATATTCAAATACCATATTTTTTTTCATCAGCACCCTCCAAAACAGGTAGAATACACAAAATCTCAATTTCAGATATCAACTCCTTCGCAATATTTTCATTACCAAAATATTAACTTAATTAGTTTTTTTATTTTCAGTTACCTGATTAATAAAAATAGGTAATTGAAAGTAAAAACTAATTGATTAAATTTCTGTTATTGCAATACTATTCAGCCTATTAACAGCATTTGTAATGATTTTAGTTATTTTTTTCTTTTATATTTTAACAAAATAAAACCAAAAGTACTGTAAGGATGCTCTTATATCATGATTGTTTTCTTTTCTACGCATACACGCATAGCAAGGAAAAACAACTTCTACAGATACTATAATCGGGAACGTTGTCTTGTCTAAGGGATGCATATTTAGTTTTTATACGTTTTTCATTATTTTGGTATTGGAACTCAATCCTTTCATTACCTTATATTTATATTGGATAATGAAAGTAAATATAAGATAATTTCATTAATCGACTGCATTTTAAATTTCACAGCTATGTTTTATTATCCTATCAATACTTGTCAGATTAAGAGAAGGACCGAGGCAAAGGTAAATCGATTTTAAGTTGCGACAAATGATTTTCCAAGTTTCTTCTTTAATTAGGTGATACTAAATGACTAGTAAAAAAAACTTTTAACTGTATGTGATGGCAATGAATCACTACTTTTTATTTCATCTAGTTGATAAGAATATGTCTATATTTATGCAATGCATGATTCTGCTTGCACACTTTACATAGGAAGCATACATGTTAAACACTTGCAAGAAGGTACAAGTATACCAATCTTAAATATAGTATTTCATGTATAAATTTTTCTTCCTCATAAATAACATAACCGGTGCATTTATCTTACCAAAAGCATAAAACGTCCGATATATTCAAATTTCCCAAAAATATACACATACCAGCTTTACGTTAAAGATAAGTAAAATCTTTTTGTCTAAATTCTGAGCTATTGCCCGAAGTATCACCTACCATTACATAAAAATCTCATCAGCATAATACGGGACTGCATTTCCGAAACTACAGATAAAGTATATTTTATCTAAAGGAAGGCAAATATTTCCAAAATATATTATTTCTATTCCTTTTATCCTAGAGTTTCCATAAATAAAAAAAAGCTATCTTCCGCTATGTTCGGGAGCCGATACATGTCTCGCGTTTCTTTTTTATATTTTAATCGAAACACTTCCCTGACCTGTTGCAGGGTATTGTGCTCACAGTATTTGATTTTCTTCTTACTTCAAAAGGCCGCGCGAGATAAAGAAAGGAAGACTGCCCGTTCAGTTCCCTCTGATGGTTGAACAAAAATGTAACTGTTCATGGAAAAACTTTTAAAGAATGTTAGTTAAAATATGGCCTGCTTAGCTTTAATTCCGCATAAAACCTCTTCGTGATGTTACGCTAACAGATTCGGACAGTCGGCTTTTCGAAGAAACAGTACAAAACCTAATTGATCATGACCGACTATACTTTCCAGGTTCCGAACAGGTTTCGTTCCTCTCTTTCAGAACAACCGACAACCCAAGCGGACGGATTGTAGGACGTCACACAAAGCTTCTCTGTTCTTATTAGTTGAGTAGGCCGTGTTTTAACCATTCAAGGACAACTCGGCCGGGTTTGAGCACGGCCGGCTCAACTAATAAGGCCAGAGCAACTTTCTGTGATGTACACTATCCGACCGGTTAGGGTTGTCGGCTGTACCGAAATATAGGAATGAAACCTGGTCAGAATCTGAAAAGTATAGTCGGCCGTGCGAGAATAGGTTTCGTACTTTTTCTTTGAAAAAGCCGACTGTCTTTCATATGAGCACAATGTCTGACCTGACTAGTAAATCACTACTTACTGAGAAATTTTTGTCTTTTTCCATTGTTTCATAGCTCCATTACTCTAAATTCGTCGTTGCTCATCTGATCTTCGATAGACAAAATTCCTATGTTAAGAGAGTGTTTCCGTCAAATCTAGCACCACTATGACCTTTAGCTCAAATGTAACGTTATTCAAGAGACAAAACTTTGACTATAACCACAATGTTTACAAAATTGATTTTGAGACAATAATACTAGTTACAATGTTGTCAAATCCATACGGCGAATTTCTAGTTCTCTTTTTATATATTTCCCTGTATTTGCTGACTTCAATACATCAGACTCAGAAAATCCGGATTTCAGAAGGGAAAAAGAACCACAGTTTTCTTGTTATTTTATAAACTTTTTTTTATTTATTGACGTTCTTTTCTTTTCAAAGGCGTCCGATTCGGTATTTCATAAAAAAATAATTTTTTTATGTGGGTACACATATAAAATTGAACTAGTAGTTAGAAATTCTTCCCTTTATTTATGTTTTTTAGTTAGTATTTTACGAATATAAATCTGTCGTTTCCAACTTTCAAGTTGTTTTGATAGATTTGTGGTACCGAAAACAAGTTTGAATGTTTGCTTGTTTTGCGCTTATTTGACTTATTTTTACCGTTACCATGGATACTTTTGAAAGAATATTTATTCAAATATTTTGCGAACATTTAATAATTTTGAAGGGTAACTTTTGTATCCACATTTTTTTAGTAATGCCAGAAAATTATAGAATCCCTTTAAACTTTTCTAAACAACTATAGTAGGAAGAGGTGTAGCACTACCAACTTATGAATCTTAAAATATAAAAACATTCTGACCAGGGTCATACCTTCATTAAAAATCCTTAAATGTTTAATGATTCAATTCGCAAACGATTGTGCTTGTATACTACTAATTAACTACCAAAAAACCCCAGAAAAATATTTTTTAGCATGCTACAAGATTACATTGATTTAAAATAATTATCTTTATTTCTCTCTTGATGTCAATCGGCTCAAAATCATACCTTATATAATTTTTGTCTACTGCAACATATCTTTAAAAGGGTTAAAGAAATTTCAAAGCCAGACCCTATTACGAATCCAGTTACATCCGAAATCAGCTACAAAGTCCAATTTGGACCAAAGATGGTGGCCTTAAGTAGATTGCGGTCCGTTGCATCTGACGAGAAACGATCTCAAAGGGGAAAAACGAGGGATTAATCCCGAAGAAGTGATCTCAAGTCGAGCGAAAATATTCCCCATTTTAATCCCCAACGAAAAGTCGTCCAGCATTTATGAAATGGGGGGAGGGGGGAGGAGTTCAGTCGAACGTAAACGAACCCCCCCCTCCCCCCGATCCAACAAAAGAGGCAACTTCAAACGAGTGCCATTAAAAGAGAACGATTTCACATCAGAAGAACGAGGAATCTCCTTCTTGCAATTTTACAATAAAGGGGACTTTCTGATGGTATGGAGCAAGAAAGAGATTGCGTGTATGTGGTTGTTTATGGCACTAGTTCTATTCAGTTGTTGTTTAGTACTTAAATATGCTCCTTGACAGATGACACTCAGTAAACAAAACTGTTAATCTTAGAATTTTTTAATATGGCTCATATATGTATTTGTTTTTGCTGGACTACGTATATTTTCTAGTTGATTGTATTCTCCAAAATATATACATCAGCAACAGGCCTAGTAAGTTGACTTTTGCTAAATTTTTAATTTTAAATTTACAAGCCAATTATAGAACATAAAATGCATAAACCAGCATTAACACTGTCAAATATTTTAAGTTGTCTTTTTAAGTTGGAAAAAATGTTGTTGGAAAAAAGTGTATCTGATGTGTTCTGAAATGTAGATATATGTGAAGGGAATTGAGTTATTACAAAATCAATACTTAGATATAACCTTTGCTTAAAATAAGTCACTCAATCATTTTTTACTCAAAATTATTTAAGTGTTTTTAAAACATTGTCATAATGGCAGAACATGAGTAGAAAGTTAGTGGCAAGTAAAATTTCTATCCCGGATTCTATAAATCTCCAGATTCTGGCATGGATGTTCATAACCCTTCGGTATCAGCTTCAAGCATAGGTTCCAGTCGAATTTTCCCTCATGCAGCAAAATCAGAAACAAGTATTAACCACAAAAGAACATCTGAATCACATATTGAATCTGCACTGTTAAACATTTTTTTCCCCCAAAAATTACAGAAAAGTCGTGGATTTATCTAGCTGCCCACTCTATTGGAGCATGGGTTCACCTCTTTAGCTTTTCAACCAAGTTGCAGTTCTCTGCAAAAGTTGTAAATCTACGTTTCAAATAGTGGTGTCAGCTGAAAACTCTAGGATTCCGGTACAATATTAAACCAACATAGTTAACCCCTTAACAATCGGCTAATTTTCGATAAAACGTTCATAAAAGTGCCTATTTTGGATCTTATTGACGCGTTACCTATGCTGAACACTCCACTCATTGACGTTTCAATTGGTGGATTTAATTTAGTTTTAATAGTATTGGCGTGTTACTACTGAACACTTTAGCCAGGAAATATCAAGGGAGTAAGAACGAAGGGGTTAACATTATTCCTTTATTTCCATGTTTTGTTAATGGTAATTTCGTATTTAGCATTCATGTTTATTGTAAAATCATGATTCGTGCCTCCTAATTGGAGGGATTAGTTGAACAAGTTTTTTCAACTACATATTCCAGCTAGTAGATACTAATTATAATCTTGAAACTTATTTTTTATACGGCATATTCTATCTACACTCTTAAAACAAAAGAGTGAAATACACTTCTATAGGGGAAGTGCATTTTCGGCACCGGAAAGGAGTGGAAATTAACTCAGAGTTTTCTTTCATTTCTTTTACCCACTCCGCAAAAAGTGTGAAATCCACTCCTATAGGGGAAATGCATTTTAGGCACGGAAAGGAATGGAAATTAACTCAGACTGAGTTAAAACCGCTCGTTTGTTTTAAGAGTGTAGTAGAATTGATGCGTTCTTATTAATTTCTAAATAACGGGTATAAAAGAAGCAACAGTTGATGTAAACCCAGGCAAGGTTCGTGCACCAAGGGAAAGAGGAATAGGAGCCAGCCCATTGACAGGAGGACATGTTCAATTTGGATACATGGAAGTGGGCGCATTCATTCTTTTATTGTATCCCTTTTTAAGAGGGTTGTCGCTCGGGGGAAGGATTGTATCGAGAACATTTCGAATTACGTTTATGCGGTGCTCGGATTTTGTAAAAAAAAGTGGATTTCGTGTTCTGGAGGGACACGCGAGGGCTCTTTCTGGAGATTTTACTTTCGCTCATATCAAATAGGTTTCTTTCGGATTTGTGTCAATGTCTACTTCAGATTGTCTTGTAGGTTTTATGGTTTCCATTAGGAATAATTTGTCTGGGATTTGTTGGATTTCCTTTTTTTGAGGAAGTGGTAGATGTAATTTGTACGGGATTTTCTTTTTACTAACCTCATTTTGAAGAAATTTAATATAACGAACGATGTAAGAGAATTTCTTACATTTTTATATTTTTGTAGGAAATAACCATTGGCATATGTTATAACATTGATGTCTATGTACTTTAATATAAGAAGATATGAAGTGTGGATTTTTTCTACTAAAGGGTGATTATAAATACAACATTATTAAAATTTCTGATATGATTTTTAACCGATATTTAAATATTAACATTGTACAAATTGGCTTAATTTTACCTAGAAATTTTTCCAACATCCTTTTTTTTTGGTAATCCTTTTTAGAATACATTCAGCCCAAATGTATGGGTTTATTACTAACACCGGTTTCATGTACTAACTATTCCTCTGAAAGGATCATTTTGAAAGGGACTTCCAAACAGACGGTTTTCCAAACAGACAGACTTTTCTACAGACAATTATTTGTGAGGGAACAAAACATAGAGGAGAGGAGGGTATTGTTTAACGTCATTTATATTTTTAAGAATAACTCTTTTGGTTTTAAATAAAAATCCGCCCAATCATTTTCAGTACATACTATAACTAATGGTAATGAAGTGCCAATGATGAAACAAAACAGTATTTACTTTTTTTTGTTATGAAAAAATTTAATTTAAAAAAAGTTAAAAGTGGGTGGGTAATATGGGATAGTCGGGTAAATATGGAATAGTTGTTTACAATTATTGAAAAATTAATTATACTTTATAGAACATAATTTTAACTAAACAACAATATTTAAAAATTTGTGCTCAATTAGTTTTGTTTTTAAGTCTATTTACAAAAATCTCAGACATAACCTTCTTTTTCTGCTGCAGTACAGTCAAAATGAGACCATAAAGAACAGCTAATGCGTTAAATCTAAATTTCATTGATCTTCGCGGGAAATTTTCCTTTTCAAAAGATACATCCAGCTACTTTGTTTACCGGTTCTTTACTTGATGGCATGAAGGCAATTTCGGATGATATGCATTCCATATTACCCGACACACCATTTTGGATTATGAGCCATTTTACTGACGGATAAAATATTGATGGCTAAAAAACAACGACAACATAAAAAAAACTACCATTCTTTTAGTATACATTATTCTTAACAACAAAATTAAAGTCTCATGATTACTGGCAAATTATAATGTTTGAACACTTTCCGACATAAACTTCCAAAAATCCGAAAACACACTTTGTTTTGCAGCGACTGTAATGACAGCAATAAGAAGTTAACTATTTGTTCACTGAATCATGGGGGATTTCTTAGGTCTTTCATGGCATTTCCACTTAAGGGCAGTACTAGAGAGGGCTGAAACTTCAGTATTCCATATTCCCAGACTATTCCATATAGCCCTCCTCTCCTCTACTTGAAATTTTGCCATTCTTTATCAGATAATGTAGAAGAAGAATGCAACATTTATTAAATAAATATAAAGTTAAGCTAATTGTGTTAATGTAATTGTAAATTATAAAATGTATAAAATTTTCTTACTATTAAACAGCATAAGAATCATTTTATGCTAATATGCGTTAAACTTATGTTTTTTTTTTTAAATAGGCTTCAATATGTATATGTTTCGATTAGCTATATAATGCAGTTGGAGAACTTGTAAACAAATCCCTTTAAATTGAAAGGCACAAAGCATTAACTTACAATAAATATGAATTCTGCATATCAAGTTATCGTCAACAAAACATGGAAATAAAGGACTAATCTTCATCGCAATTAAAAAATAGGGTATTTTTTAGAAAAAAAAACCTGCTTCTTAAGATGAAAGAAATGTTGCTGTCTATCTCTAAGTCCATTGCATATGATCATTTAAATCATGCGAGTGTTTTAATTAGAAACAGGCAATTCATTATAAAGTTCAATGTGCATACATACTACGTTGGAAGGTAATTCTAATTTTGTCCCATAGTAACCTATTTCTCAGTCTGCCTACCTCAGCAACTTCGTGTTTATAAAATTATGCATTACACTTGTGTGTACATTTGCGTTAATAACTTTGTTACGTATCATCGAAAAGAATAGAATGTAACGTAAGGCACTTGACCTCGCTTAAGAAAAGCGAAGTTTTTGTGTTTGTATTAGCAGACATGTGCATCTTTGAATCCATTTAAACTAATCTGACTGTTCATAAAAATTATTGCCAAAAGGCTATACAATTCGAAGAATACCTAATTTCTTATAAAACTTATTTAAAATTAAATATATTATATGACTATTCTATAATTATTTGAAGTAGAATTTTTTTTAAAGAAAGCTTTTATTTCACGACAATATTTTTTTTTTATTTTAACTAACCTCAAAGCCTGACAATCTACTTTTCTTTAACGAACTGAATGCCATTATAAAACTAAACCATTTTTTCTTTTTTGTTCAAAAAAACCCATCTTGATAAATAGAAAAACTTCTAAAAGGCGTTTCCATTACATTTTCTGTATCTGACGGCAACTAAAAAAACTTCCCTGACTTTTGTACCATTTTCCGTACGACTGAAGAGTAAAAAAAAATCTAGCGACACACTCGATTAAAAGTGCTGCGAGAAGCACAAAAAATTGAGTTTTCGTTTTCTCGTGATGTTAAAGAAAATATCTTGGTTTGAATTTATCCCGTTTCTTTACCCTCTGAAGGATAAGCAAATTGGCTAAGTGTAAAATTGTTTTCACTGCATGAGAATTAAATCAAAATTTGTAACTAAACATTTAATTTCTTACGTATTTATAATTATATTTCCGTATTACATCGTAATAAATAGCTCGTTCTTGCTGTAAACTTTCAAATTAAATAAAATTATTAATTTACAAATTTTAAAAAATTATGTGCATTGCTGGAAAACCTGTCATTGTATATATACGTCTGTATCCCTTAGAGGGCTAACAACATTATATTTATATAAGGTGATTCACGAGGAAAACAACGTAGATAATTGGCACAAATAATTTATTAGTAGTATTTTTCGCCAACAATCTACATTGTTGATAGAAAAATGAAGATACAACGTTGAAGATATTTTCTGAATATTCTATTTATATTCTAGAGTGTCACAGGACATGGAATCCTAGTCGATAAGGTACTTGCCTTGCATTCGAAAGGTCCCGGTTTCGGGTCAGAGCATTGCTAGAATAAGTGCCGACCTATAAAACTATCTGTGCACCCAAAAATTCCGACTCTAAAGTCCCGACGCCGCATTCTATTTTGCCCATAAAAGTTGCTTTTGGTGCCTACTTAGGTTCCGGCTCGTCACTTAACTGTGGTTCTAAATTAAGATGCCCGTTACCAATTGTCACTGTGTAGCTCTATAGTGCGACGATAATTTAACCTAATCCCTAACACTCTAAAAGTTTATCTTACTTTATTATATTCTTCATACAAATTATTCTGAATTCAAGTTGTTCTTAGCTTCCTATTGAGAAAATAATGTTTTGCATAAATTAGTTTTAACTATATTAAACAACAGTACTGCCACACAAATCAAATTAAGTTAATCATCTAACAATATTTTGAAAATTACATTGTCTGTTCATAAATTTAATTCCTAGTGTTTGGTATTAGCTGAAAACAATGGGAAACAATACTTAAGAATTATCTATTCTTTGTAAAATCCATAATTATTATAATTTATTATTGTAAATCCTATTTTATTGTCGAAACTCTTTAATTAAATATTCTAGTTTTATTAACTAGACAATAAATGTTTGTATTTTTTAGGCTTTGAAATAATTGATTCAATCATTATTTCTAAAGTCGTAAAAGTAAAAACTTTCTTCAAGTCAATTCAAATTATTATTGATTACTTTCAATTACCTAATATGAAATATAAGGTAATGAAAGTATTGCGATGGAGTCGCAAATTCGAAATGGAGTTTTGTTTTTTCTACACGTTTTGGAAGGTGCTGATTTCGAAAAAGGAATTTTTGAAAATAGGTTATTCTGTCTGTATGAAACCACTCTACAGCTCGAACTAAACGAACTATAGAATTCGAATTTGGTATGTGTGTTTCAAGTACCTGTCGGACGTCATAATAAATACTTCAAGGAAATCGCGCGTGCGCATTGGGTAGCTGCCGTAGAACGTTTTAGTTTTTAAACGTATTATTGAAAAACAGAACGAGCTAAAGATTTCAAATTTGGTACACGAGTTCATAGTACCTGTTGGACATTACATTAAGTTTTCAAGACAATCGTTCATGAGCAAAGCGGAGCTGCCATAAAACTTTCTATGTACCGAATTCTAGGATATCAAATATCTATTATTGAACGATAAATGAATGCCTTTTTAGTGTTTCACACCCCTAGTATCGTAAATAAAAAGAAAAAATGTTATGGTAGGAGGAAAATATAAATAATACAACATTAACCCCATAACCTCGTATGGCATTTCGTAACGAATTGGGTACCTTAAAAGCTATATTTCTTTTCCAATTTATGCTATTAAGTTACTTTCGGTGTAATTTGATGCAAGGTTTTATGTGGACCATTTTATTTTTTTGAACTTGTAAAATATAACCGGAAACCGATACAGTTTAATGAGAAAAATAAATATATAAAAAATATGTTATTTTCCAAAAATCGATAACTATAAATAATCAGTTGTAAGATCAAAGATAAATTAAGAAATAAGTGCGTTGTTTTAGATACTGGTTTTAAGACGTTAATGGAACATTTGGTAACGCTTCCTACTGCCTGTTTTTAACCTTGACTAACAAATCTTTAACACTACCAATATATGTTTTGTAAATGTGTACTCCTTTTGTTTAAGGTGGATCTACATCAACGACATAAACAAAATATATAAACTATTTTACAATAAAACACCGGTTAAAGGAGGCATAATTCAAATCTTTCTATTCAGTTAGTATTACACTGTTAAAAAAATTGTGTGCTGTTTTCACAATAATAATGGTTTCTAGTAGTTGAAACGGCTGGGTGGTGAAATGTTTTACTTTATTTTTCAATATTCAGTTGAACCAATTTTCAGGGTTGGAGACAAAAATTTGAGAAATTGTTCAACCGAATACCGAAAACATAGTGAAGTATTTCATCACGCAGCCATTGCAGCTACTAGAAACCATTATTATGGTGAAGCCAAGTAACTTTTTTTTTATCTTGACGCTGCTTCCTCACCACCTTTTAACATAAGTTAGTATAAGTAACATAACATAGTAAGTTAGTTTGAATTAACAAGAACAAGTAAGGTCTGGTGTCCGGAAATAACGCAAATGCAGCTATCTTCTCTGGCTGCTTGTCTAATGAAAATGGGCTGTACGGGAAAAGAAGCGACTTTTTCCCGTTAGATATTACTTTCCGGCTCTGGAACGGCAGCGATAAAAACGCCCGAAACGACTTTCAATGGTCTCGGCTATTTCGGGACTTTTTATAATTGATTTGAGGGAAAAGCGCCCTGGCAACGAGTTATTACTCAAAAAATATGCATACGAGACATACTAATATTGTATAGGAGAACTCTTGTATCTGTGTTAGGTTTTTACTTTTTCTTTTTTTTAATTATAAAGTATTGTTTGATATTCAGTAAAAAAAAAATAATAAGGGGTGCACTTATTTTAAAAACGGAAACTTTTGTGATAAAACAAGACTTTCATATGATGCTTTGATTATGGCAATATAAGTTAAAGAGGAACGTAATATACCCTGTTAAAAAAGTTTTGTGCAAGATCGCACTGGGTTCCTAGAATTTTGTCGCTTCAATAACTATGTGGGGCGTGGATTTACCAATTTTTAGGTGAAACCATAACTTTAATACACTAAAAATGTGGTAAATCAACGCTCCATATAGTGGTAGCAGCTGTAAAGTTCCAGGATTAAAGCGCATCTTGCACTAAACTTTTAACCAGTGGGGATAACTAAAACGATTTTACTGTAAATAAGGTAAACTTAAAAAAACTTAGTGATTTTTTCAAGTTATTTTGAAACGTTAGTCTTAAAGTCACTTGAAAATAAGAAGTTAACTCTTTTCTTCTAGTGAGCGTTCAAGTTACTTTGCATTCCACATTGAACGTTATCGTTGCTGTAGCTTTGGAAAGTCGATTTTCGAAGACAAAAAATCAAAGTGTACACAAAAACTGGAGTTCAAAACAAAAGCTGAAAAACAAATGAAGAGTTCTCCGATGTAAGCTTATGATATGAATAGAATAATCGGAATTTAACCATTGATTTTTTCCATTGTCTCATAAAATATTTGTTCGAATCTTCAGCTAACAGAACGTGACTCAAATAAATATAAACGATATGGCAGCATGACTCAAACTATTCCTAAAATCTCGAAGCATTTTTTCACCTTTAAACTCCTCGAAAGATGACAATGTTCCTGTTTAAAATTCAGGGGTTGTCCAAGAGAAGAATCAGACGACCAATCACGGCTTGAGGTTCACGAAATCGTGTCCCGGGTTACAATTTGGTTTGTGGGAAATGTCGCGTCTTTATCGGATGGAGAACTATCAAGGGTCTTTCCACAAATTACGAAAGGTTAAAAATCTCATTTTTTTGTTGAACGATTTTCTTACGTGCATTGCATGTTGCTGTAAATTTACAGCTTAGTTTACAGATTTTTTTTTATATATTACAGTGTTTTATAATGTTTGTTTTATAGCAAATTGATGTTTTGGGCTAATTCCATTCGTGACAGACATGACATCAGACAACTTTTTGCCCCTTTTTAAGCACTAAATGTTAGTTGATTGGTAAAAAATTGCTATGGGGTGATGCACATGGAGGTGTTAATTATAAAAAATACTAAAATTTTAACTTAAGTAAAAATACTTTAAATTACTTGGTTTAAAAAGTGCCGTGACAGACATGACAAAATTAATTGGTATGCATGTCAAGTCTAAAATATTTTGGGAATCAATATAAGACTTTGAAATGTCAAGTAGGAAAAAAAATAAGAAGAGAAATATAAAAAGTAAAGTGTTATAAAATATTTATTAGCGTGACAGACATGACACGTGTAAAATTTTCTAAGAACTTGGGGGTATTGTATACTCAAATATCAGTTTATTTTTTTTATTATAATTTGGATTTCATTATGATATAAAATTGATATGTATTGTGACTCATATTAAATTATAAAAATACTATTTAAAATTTATAAAATCCTCTAGAATTGACTTTATTGGGTGCTGTAATATGTCCTAGTATTTGTTCCCTCTCATACCAGGCAACATGATCGTTGGATTCAAATTTGAAATTTTTTTAAACTTTAGTTGGTTTCAAACGTTTTATTTTGTACTGGTTCTGTGAGATTTCTGTTATTAAGCCACGAAAAACCTCATTATCATATTTCACTTTCACCCATTGGTCACATTGCAAATTGGGAGATGCTGCATTTTCCAAGATGTAGTTTTGGGTACATTCACCAGTATTTAAATTAAGTCCTGAAGCTTGATTTGAAATGCTATCATTAGCATAAAACGAAGTGACAGCATCTTTTGTGGTATCATCTATAGTATTTTTATGTGACTGTATCGGGTTAAGGAGTGGTTTAGGTAGATATTGACTAGCAAGTTTCTGAACAACTGCTGCACATTTAATTGGACTGTTAGGAAGATTTCTTTTAGAACGTGCTATAGCTTTTCTAAAAGCTCTAGAATTTCCAAATGCATCGTCAGCACTAGTTGGCTGATGTTCCGCTTCTTTAAATTTAGCTCTGTACTTTGCATGATTAATCCTATATTTTTCTTGCTGTATAATCTTTTCTTGCAAACTCTCCGTTTTCAGCTTCTTTTTGCGTAATACTTGCTTCTGAGCTGTAACTTTTTGCTTATATTGGTCATATATTCCACAATTTTTAAGCATCTTCCGTCTTTCCTTCTGCCGTTATGCTGCTGTTTAAGCCATTGATATCTGAAAAAATACAAAATTTGTTTAAGAACCCATATTAAAATTATTAAAGATAAGTTTAAAAAATTAATAAATAGTTTCATTTTTTTCTTCAGTTAAAATTTGCTATTATGTGGTCTTTACTAAATTTACTCATTTTATACAATGTATTCTAAATTATTAAAAATATACTTTTAAGTAAGAATTTAAATATAAGAGTAGGAAATATTTAATGCTTACCTTTGCTATCGAAGATCTTGAAGAAATCACTCTATTATAATGTATCTATCTCAAAGAAATTGGTATAGACATAATTAATGTAGTAAATATGCTCTTAAAACAAATATTTCTGTGCTCTCAAAACATAATATTCTGCTGAGTTGAGTTGTAAAGAAACGTTGTTGTAATCAATACTAAATTAAATAATAATTTTCAAACGATTTTAGTGTTTTAACCTTTGTAAACGATTTTTATATTCTGCTTTAAAAATTATTATTAATGATAGCAACAGTATTTCTTTACAACTCAACTCAACAGAATGCTTTAGTTATTGGTTTTCAGAACACGTGTCCACAAGTGATAATTACCAGCTTAATTAGGTGGATTATGACATTGAAAAAGTAATTGGGACAGACATGACAGACGTGACATACATGACAAATTTGACACACTTGACAAAGTTTGGTGTTCTATATTTCACTCAAATTTTGACTTTAATTTTTAAATTTTTTATGAACTGTTTATTTCAAGACATAAAAAGAGAAAATAAAATCTCAACAATTTTTACCCAGTAGATATTGTTTAAAATAAAAAATCCATGTTTTTCTAATTAAAAGGTTTTCAATAAATTTCTTTGTGTTATTATGCATAAATTGATCTATTCTTAAAAAAAATAACTTTGTTTTAAATTATCTATTAGTATTTAAATACTTTAAAGGACATCAAACTAAAGGTAAAAATAACAAATTTTCGGTTTCAAAGTTAGTCTCACAATAATTAACTATAAAAAATTATTTATGCACTTAAATTATTATATCTTGCTGTTTTCATAAAATTTGACTTATTTTCTATCCCTTGGAACAAAAAAATAATAATTTAGCTCGAATTTAAAAAATGATGTCGATGGCGCATTTTCGTGGAATCAACCTTTGTTGATGTATAGAGTTACATGAACAACTTACTCCAATAACTTTTAAACAGAGAAGATGAACTTTTATTGTTTTTTTTTATATTACAGTGTTTTACAATGTTTGTTTTACAGCAAATTGATGTTTTCTTAACTTGCAAAGTCCCATGAACAACCTACTTTAATAGATTTTAAACAGAGAAGATGGATGCATCCAATCATTGCCAGTGTGGCAAAAGTTTTCGTCGGCACGACGCAAGAAATTTTACATTAATTCACATCACAGGGTGATGGCAGCACTTGTACCATCACATTGTGATGGTATATTAGAGAGATTTGTTTTACAGTGTGTGATGTTATTTGTGACAATATATTGGAATCTATTCCTACGTAATATTTGCGTGCTAATATTGTTTTCACGAATGGACAACGAAATAAATTATGGGTTATTCCACGACCTACTCAACTTATAAGGCCAGCAATGCTCTCCGTGAAGTCAGGAATTCTGTTCTGCTTGGAGTGTAGACTGTTTTGAAGCAGAAGAAGTAACCTTCTCTAGCACGGCCGATCATACTTTTCGAGTTAAAAGCAGATTTCTTCTTCTTGAGAAGAGCTATCATTCCGAACAGGACGGCTAGAGAGACTACTGCTTTTAAATTAACTAGATATTTTGTCTTGAAGAAGCAGCTTTTTTGCAAATATTATAATTATGAATACTAATATACTGCAAATACTGCCAATGGTTCTGCAAATATTATAACTTATTTAAAAGAATTAGGAAATAATAACTGTAATAACAATAATAGCTGCAAAATAACTGTAACTATCAATAATGACTGTAATAACATCAATATATTTCTTCATTGATAAGCAACTTTACCTTTCGTCTTAAAAACTAATTTCTTCTTCTTCGGAACAGCCGACACTCCGAACCGGGCGGCTAGCGTGAAGTCTGCTTTTGAATTAACTAGATAATTTGTCTTGAAGAAGCAACTTTTTGGAAATACATGGAATATTTAAAAGAATAAGGTAATATTATTTGTAAGATGATATTCATTAATATATTTCTTTATTGATAAACAACTTCACTTAATACGAGCTTACTATCAAGCTCGATTGAAATCGAGGATTGTACGAAACCAAATTGGATTTGAAAGATAAAACCTATTTTTAACAATGTAATCTGCTTATATGTGCGACTATTAAAAAACGTATAAGGATATCGTTATATCTGTTAACGTAAGATAATTTTGTTGAATTTCAGTTATTAATTTGGCAATCTCAACTCAAGTATCCTTCGTTTTAATACCATTTATAAATCAGCTGAAGGCCTTGTTAAATCAATGTCTGGTAAAATTTATTTTCCTCCTGGGATCAGATTTTTGTCGAAAATAATAGTTCTCTTTCGTTTAAAAATCTTGATAAACCAAAAGGAAAATATAAAAATAAAGCAAATGAACATTTGAAAAAATATTTTTATCTATTTTCTAGAGAAACTTTTAGTTGAATTAAAGAATTGGTGAGTCAAAATTTAATATTATAATCTTTTTTTTTATGTTTGCCTAGTTTGTTTGATAACTTAATTTTTGTAAGTTTTTTCGTGAAAATGAAAAGTATTGCAGTAAATAGCTAAAATAGACTCTATATTCCAACAAAACCTAAAAATACATAAATATTCATATCCTCAATCGACCGTTTACCTTTCTCACTTCCAGAAGCCACTTTCCAAAAATGTACTTCAAATCAAACTTTGCCCATTTCACCAAAACTCAGATATCGCACCCTGTAAAACTACTTACTCAGCGCACCCTGTCGTGTATAAACGGAAAAGCCCTATCACAGTCTCCCAAAGAGCTTGTCAGAAAATTGAAGCTCTTCAAAATATCTCCGCGAACTCTTTATATTTTAAAACGATAAGACAGTGAGAGAGGCTTTTGGGATAGGAATGGGAAAGAAGTAGACGTCTTTTTCGTTTAACCTGTTCTTATTTTCAGATAAACAAAGTTGAAGATAAATATTTTGTTGGACTAAAGGACGCTAAATAACGTTATACGATGTCACTCCCTCCCCTTCGACGCCGCGTACGATGTTCCATTTTGTGTTACGATACCCATCACCAAGAGCCCTAGTGTAGCTGTAGGGCTACTATAATTCATCCTAACCCTAAAGTCCGACCCCCAATAATGAACAATGACTTTATAACTTCGTATGTGTCAATTACATATACACGTCAAAATATGCCTTAAAAATTTTCTGTTATAAAACTTTCATAAGATATATTGATTTTGTTTATTTGTACAAGTAGAACAAGCTCCTTCAAAATTATTTTGTCCAAGCTTATATTTTAGCTTAGATTTAAAAAAAAAAGCATATATTGTTTCAATTCTGACATTTTTCGGCTTCCGAGTCCGTTTCCAGTGTTTCAGATATTCATGTGGTATCGTCGTATGGGGTGGCCGTGGAAGAAAACTTTCGCCTAAGCTTTTCAAGCAACTACCTTCTCACTACAAATGTTCGTGCCTTTTTCAATTGGTTTAAACTCTGTTTTGACCTACGGGTCAAAAATATCCAACAATAAATCCCTAACTAAGGTTTTATGTTTGGCAAAGTAATCCTGAGTTACCCCATTCAACGGTATTGAATTTAACACTTTTATCAAACAGCGATGGATTATGATTCAATGAGGCGACTTCATGGGAAAATGTGGGAACCGCGTTACTTAAAGAACCAAGCGCTCTAAATTTTACAAATTAAGGGCACCAAGTCTCCAAAATGGTTTGCTTAGTTCATATGCATTAAAGTAGCTGAAAGTATTTTCCATAACTTAAGCTGATACAACTGCTCTATATATTAAACAAAATTCCAACACTAAATTTTCTGAGATACGACGCGGGCCTTATCGTTCTTTCTTTGATAACGCCGAGAAAATATGGTAACCTTCCTTTCGGCGAAATTATGTGTTTGCGACGGGGTTTAATTTTCCATCGACAGATTTACGTCCTGTTTATCGTGGCACAGTGAAAAAATAATCCGCAAAGGGTCCCCTGAGAAGAATTGAGTAGACTTCGTCTAAGATGAGTTTATAAACTTACCCACTTTTGTGATATTTGAGGATTTTTGTATTTTATGTGTGGCTTATTTAAAGTATAGTTTATTTCTTAAGCGGTGAAATTGGATATTTTTTATAAGGCTTAAATTTAAGCCTTTGATATTTTATTTATTTGGTATAAGCTTAGAGTTTAAAAATATATAATATATGCTTCTTTTAATTTACAGATAATATTTATGTAGTTTACTGTAGAACACTAATGAACCGATTATAATACTTAGGTTTTTTTTATAATAAAATGTAGATGTTCAAACATTTTTGAAAAGTAACTGCAATAAATGGCTTTCATCAACGTACTCTTATTTTTTCAACTTTGTTTTTGTATTTCAATCTGTGTGACAAAAATTGTTAAGAAAAGTAACTAAATCAATTATGAATAAAACTAGTACTGATTTTTTAGTGTTTATATCATAACTGATACTGTGCGGATCTTAATTATAAGGACAGTCGATTATTTTGGGATACCGAATTAAGACTTTACTGTGTACAAGAAAAGGCAATACATACTTTTTTAATCTGTCATAAAAGCAAACTTTTATCCTTTATCAAATTATAAATATCAAAAATTAAGTTTAAAAGGGGTAAAATCACAATTTTCATAAAATTTTAGCAGTTCATAATTATAAGGACATCAAAGATTTTGCTGCCTTAATTTACATATGATCAAAATATTACAGATAAATATGGTTATTTTTAACTGCGGTCTTTATCTGAATCCATATATAAAGTTTGAAAACTTCAGAAACAAGCATCAGTCAAAATGTCGCGTGGGAAAGAACTTACGACTTCTGAAGTGAGAAAAGTGTTGTTTATTTGCGGAAAAGGTATGTCTTTGAGGCGTATTTCCACTAAAATTAAAAGGTCTAAACTGCTGTTGAAAATGTAATCAATCGCGGATTAAATGATTCGGTATTAAAAAGATCTGATCCAAAACCAAAACTGACTGAGCGAGATCGAAGAACCATCGTACGCCGTACTGTCATTCAAAAGATGTCTGCTTCTGAAATTGCGCGTACTTTTGAAAAAGACATTTCAAAGTCAACAATTGTAAGAGTTTTGAAGAACTGCGATTTCACAAAGTACGTTAAAAGGAATAGAAAACCGGCGTTGAAGGTTGAACATAAAAAGAAGCGAATACAAGCTGTGCAGAAGTGGATTGCTGACGGTGTGAACTGGAGAAATGTTATATTTTCTGATGAAAAGCGTTTCAATCTTGGTGGCCCCGATGGTTGGAATAGTTACTGGCATGATTTGAGAAAGGAAAAAGCAGTCAGATGGAGCAGGCGTTTTAAAGGTGGATCGCGTATGTTTTGGAGCGGTTCGGGCCATCGGAAAAACGGATTTGGTACTTGTATCCAGCAATATAAACACATAGTTGTATTCGCAAATCTTAGAAGTACAACTACTTGCTTATTGTTCACCTTTAGAAGATTTCGTTTTTCAAAAAGACGGAGCTTCTTGCCACACCTCTAAAGTGGCAAAAGAGTTGTTTGATGAACGAAAGATCAATCTTTTGACCTGGCCACCTAATTTCCCAGACCTGAACATTATGTAAAATGTTTGTTCTTACATGGTGAGGCATGTTTATGCGCAAGGTCAGCAGTACAATTCATTTGAAGAGCTAGAAGACAAAATTTATGCAGTGTGTGTGTGGGGGGGGGGGCAGTATCGATGCTGGATTTTTGAAGAAACTTGCTGAAAGTATGCCAAGTAGAATGTCTGTTGTTTAAGTAAAAAACGGAGCAGCAACAAAGTATTAATTGTATAAATAATGACAATAAGCTGTAGTGTCCTTATATTTCTGAACCTCCATTTATTCTCCATTACTTCTGTTTTTCACATGTACTTTTAAATAATCGAGTTTAAAGCTTATAAATAGTGTTTATATACATGATATAAAAATAAACAAATATATACTTGCTGTAGTAAATAGCTTTCAATGTTGGTGAAGCCATAAAACCTGCTGTCCTTATAATTATGATCTGCACTGTACAAGCTAAATAAACAATTAATATTTCATTACAAAAATATATGTTCAATACGAAAATTGTCGACACTGTTCCAACCATGTAAATTACAATATATACTTAAAAAATGCTTGAAGCATTCGTTTAGTGGTTGAAAATAACTTTCTTGAAAACTAATACCATAAACTCACCCAAAACTCGTTGTGAAGTTAAGTTGAAACCTAAAATTTACGTTGATTGTAAAATAACAAAAACAATTGATTAATTATCAACCAAAAACCAGATTAGCATTGTCTACAATATGATTCAAATTGTGATATTTATCACTAGTATTAACATTTTTTTAATTAAATTTTCCCTTTCAACAACTGGCAATACCCAACGCTGATGTTCCTTTTAAAAAAGTGTTGAACTCTAAAATAAAGTTTAATATCTTTCACAAAAAAAGGATAGAAAATAGCTATTGATGATTATTGTATGTCTGTTAGTATTCTGTGTGTAATTTTAATTAATAAACACTTTGAAAGAAATTTCTAATGCAATCAAATTGCAACTTTAATCCAAACAGTAACTATGTACCGTGTTTATTCCCTATTTCTAAAATCACAGTCATAAAATCCCCAAACCGACTAGCACCCAACATATCGTGCTCATCACGAACCCATTTACCTTCAATATTTAACTCGACTCCTAATACTCGAATCATTAATACTCAATCAGAACTTAGCAAACTTTCCGAAGGGCGATACCAAACGATATCTCTGCACGTGCACTTCGGCGAAAAGGAACGATCGTCCTGGGAGTCGTAGCTCACACCCTACCCGTTATTCACTCATCCCAATCAGCAGACGATATGGCGCTGCTCGAGCCCCCCCCCCCCCCACAGGGAACGGTCCTAATGAACGGAATCGCCTGATGCATCTGCAGAAGCATTGGTTTGCTAGGATTATCTTTGTTTTGGCATTCGGTTTTGGAAACATAAGAATATGTGTTTAGGAAATACCTTCTAGAGCAGCGTTTCTCAACGATACGTTGAGAAAGCGTTTCTCAACTGGTGTTTCTCCAGCGTTTTTCCAGCGTTTCTCAACTGGTGGGTCACGACCCACTAGTCTAGCTCTAGTGCGTAGCGAAATTATTACAGGTATCGCTAACTAGATTTGTAGAAGTGCTCAAAGCGCCTCCTACGGAAAACGTCTTGAAACTAGGAACTATATAGGGAGGTGAAGGAAGGGGGTATCAAAGAAAAGTCTGCAAAATCAGAAAGAAGAAGTCAAATAAATACAATGTATACAATCAGAGTAAGTGCATTGCTGTTGGGGGCTGTGGGGAGCTTAGTGGTCAGCGTCTCGGTCTCGAGATCGGAAGGTCCCGCGATCGAGTCCCGGTACCACTGAAGACCCACCGAGTATATGCGGAGTACGTGCTGGTTAAATCTGTTGGGTCCGAAAGTCCTGTGGTCGGTCATTGCGCAGTTTACCACGGATACAGATCCCTGGAGACTATTTCCCTCCCCTTCAGGGACATGTCTAAATTATGGAGGTGGTGATAGATGGCAGCATCTTGTCTTGTATGTGTGTGTATGTCGTGTCCGTCCTTCTTGACGAAGGTTTATAAGCGGGTCCCTGTGACCATGCACACAAGCCTGAAAATATATGTCTACCAAACAACCAAGCATTGCTATTATATGAAGGATGCATGTTTAATCAGTTTTCTGTGGGTGCGGCGTAGGTGTCTAAGAAATTTTCCATTGTAAATACGATTCATGGTTGGACAATGAGATAAACACCTCTCTATTCCAATAAGAAAAGGACCAGCGTCAGCTGTCAAAAGTTGAGAAACACTCTCCTAGAGAACAAGCCTACTCGCGAGGCTCGAGACGGCGCGGCGCTAGGTCAAGGCCTTCTTTAGAGAAGGCATCTGCACTCAAACAGTGAAGTAGCTGAAGTATACCGATCTAACCAATCACAAAAGCGGAAAAAAATGCCAAGACATAATTCAATAACTTTTTAGGTAAGTGATTGGTCAGAGAGGACTTCTCTCAGTACGTCCCACGTAAAATGGTAATCTGTGCAGAGGGCATTTTTACAGGAGGTGTTGGCAAGGTGAAACGATGTGCGATCCTTACTGTCGAAAAATTATTTCACCAAATCTGGCAAATACATCGATATTATTAGTAAAACTTGGTGAAGGCTAGAAATAGACGTCCGGAAATGATTACATTACCAAATCAAATTTGGTGTGGAATTGATGTTTGGCACCACTTTCGCCTTACCTCTTCCTCCGAAAATGCCTTGCGTAGGCTTGTGCTACACAAGGAGAAGTTGGTTCAACTCATTGAATAACATATTCTGGATGATTTAAAACAAAATTATAAAGAAAACTTTATTCACATTCAAGATGGCGCAATCAAATCTGTTCTAAACAATGAAACTCTTAACATAGCTATAATAAAAACTTATTTAGAGGATTTTGCTTTTAGTGTATGAAAAAAACTTTGATGGCGTTTCACACATACAAAACCTAAAACTCGCTAGACACAATAACTACAATCAAAAGATTTCGCTTCAGTTTTCGTTTCATTTGTATGTTCAAAAAACTATTGTTCAAACTATTGATGCCTGGTTTTAAAGACATGCTGAACATCATGCCTTAAAGGAGTCAAGTGGCAATTATAATGAAAGGGGTAATTTTGGCCCAAGATTTTCTGGCTAATAAATTCGCACTTAATACACTCTTTAAAAATGAGCTAGTCTTTTTCAGTTAATGTGGCAACTGTTCCTTTACTTTATAATGAATATATTAAATACGAAATTTAGTGCTGGGGTTTCATCCTTGGGCCAAAATTACCATTCAAGTCAATAGTTAGGACCTCCAGTTTAGTCCAGGGCCTCATTCAACGGTACATTAAAAAAAATTCATGTTTCCAATCAGAATCAGTAACGAAACCCTCCTTTCATACCCACGACATTTGAATGTGACCTTCTCAACAAGTCTTAAAACTACACCACTAGAAATTCGCTCATTTTTCGATACATTAACACCCCACCCCCCTAATGCGAAAACAATGCACCTCCCTAAATCTCAGACGATCGCAGTCTTCTCCCCGAGGTAAGGGACGATCATTAACAGGTGCCCCCTCCCCCCAGCAAATCGTCTTAAACGAGCCATTTTTAACTCCTCACATCCGGCAGCTCATTAGGATCCGTTAATTCATCTCCTGAGCGTGAAACAGGAAATTAACGGAATGGGAGCGGCTCCGGATTGTGTTTGTTTTTTGGTGGAGCTTCTTCTTCTATGGAGGAAGGGTGGTGCTGTTGTTGGTGGTGTTTTGGGAACTGTTATTTTATGTTTGTGTTAATTTTTATGTTTGTATACCATTTGTAAATATTTTTTCTGATGTAATATCTCTTGTGATAATTTTTATGTTTGTATGTAATTAAAAATGTTTTTTTCTGGTGCAATATATCATGAAATATTTTCCAAGATACTGTTATTTAGGTGTACGTTTTTTTCGGTATATATATTTGACTCTCCAAATGTACATAATACGTTAATTTTTATGACTGTGTATCATTTGTAAATATTTTGTATTTTTTTCTAATGGTTAATTCCACGTAAATACATACCACAAGTGAATTTTAAAAATATTTTTTATTCCAGTTGCAACTTTTATATGTGATTTAGAAAAGCTTGGACTGCAAAAATTTTACATCAAAAACTATTATTGTTTTTATCTGTGGCAACACTGAATTTAAAGTGGCTGCTTTTTTTTGAAAACATGTGTTATGGTTTTTCATCATTTTGAATTCTTGAATTTTAAGTTAAGTACTATTTTTTATCAGATTTTTTGGTAAAATTATTAAAATACACTATAATAAATGTCTTGAAAACACATTTTTAATCGGCATTTATAAATAAAAGTTACTTAATTAGAAAGATAAACATCCCCTGTTTTGGCTGTAGTGTAAGTCACGAAAAGATCTAAAAGTTTTAATAACTTTTTAAAATAAGGCTTTGCTTCAAAATTTTTAAGATATTTTCTTTCTACATTAACATTTGTGAAATTTCACACCTTTAAATTTTAAAATTAAAAGCATTTTCTCTATTTATAAAACATTTTAACTTTGTAGTGTAAGTCACAACGTAGTGTCAGTCACAGCTTCCGTTAGATTTATCTATTGTAAATTAGCTATAATATTGGTAGGTTTCTTATATTTTGATAATTTTGATTTAAAATGGCTATATCAACAGCTAAAAGAAAAAAGAGAGCAAACGGAAAGACTTTAAGCATGTGGTAAATTTCAAACCTTTAAAGAAAATTAAAGCAAAAACCACTTTACGGACAACACTTTAACTAAAAATACACCATCTCTATTGCAATGTTTCAACCGTTAGACAAGATTGAATAGCATTTCTCTGCCACCAATGTTGGCCATCTTTACCTTTTGTCATGAAAAAGGACCAATTGATGGACTTGGTGATACAGTGAGGAGGAGATAAAAGCAGCCATACATTCCAGGAAAATTGACCCACATTCTGCTAAAGATTTGTTCACTTTGCATAAGAAATCTGCCCAAACATATCACTATTATACATTTCTGACAACTGTGTAAAGGGCGAAATAGGTAGATTAAATGATATTTGCTCATCTCTCAAAGGAAAATAAATATTTCCGATTCCTGACACTCAAAAATTGCTCTGCTTTTTAAAAATTAAACAAATACTTACTTAAAACTGCCAATGATTTCATTAAATCCCCCAATAAACACACGCTGATTAAAACAACTAATGGAAATGTTGTCTCCTTAACCTTATACTTATATTATTATACTTACCTTATTATATACTCTCCTTAGCTTCTCCTTAAACCTTATACTTAAAATAAGCACTGGTAGAATGTTGATTTACTGCACTATGAAGAAGAAATTAGAGTTTATAATGATAACCAAAAATCGACTTCCTTTCATGTAGTGTAGGTCACATGAGGACATTTTTATTATTTTTTTAGTAAAATATTAAATTAAAAAGTTTTTACTGATTTCTAAAAATACTATATGTTCAGGGGTAAACTGACATACAACATTTTTTTTGAATAAATATAAAATATTTATGAACTATGCAAACGAAATTTGTTAAATCGTCCGATGTAGTGTAAGTCACGCGTGGAAATGCCCTAATGCAATATTTCTTGCGTTATTTTTATGTTTGTATATCGTTTGTAGATCTTTTTTACTGATAGAATATTTAAATTGTTAAGTTTGTATCATTTGTATTTTTTCTGATTTCATATTTTTTGTGTTAATTTTTATGCTTGTGTCATTTATTAATCTTTTTCTGGTGTACTTTTTCTTAAAGAGTTTTCTTAGATACTGTTATTTAGGCACGTAACAATGTTTGTATGTTTTTTAGATATTTGACTCTCTAAATATGCAGAATACATTATTTTGTAATACACGTTTACAGATATCAAACATATTTTTTCATTATCCCCTTATTTTAAACATTACCAAAGTAAATCTATTAGTTATACGGTGGATGTTTTAGAGGTGAATCCAGAATTTGAACACAACGTAAATCGCAGATTACTTTAGTTTTATTACTGAACTACATATTTCCAACTCAACAGTAGATATAACCTAAGCGTTACCATTCGCTAGTATACAACAATATTTCTTTCTATATATTTTTCTTTCACATACACTATTATACAAAATAACACGATGATTTCTTTGAATTTTAATATTTCAATAGGAACTATTTAATAAGATAATACTATAAAACGGCAATAAAGTTCAAAAATAGGAAGGCGAAGGTGAGAGACAGACGACTTTAGAGTCATACTGTTGGGAAGGCCATAGTTCAACACGGACTGTAGTGCCAGTAAGTTAGTTTATTTAATACTATTTATGCTCCCATACCAATTATGTAACGTAAACAAACGTCAAAAGTCTACATGAACTTTCGAAACATTTTTAAAGTCTACATGTCGATTTCAAAATTTAAATCTAGAAAAAAAAATATTATCACACAAAACCATACGATCTTTATTCAAGAATTATTTATTTGTTCCAAACAACAGTAGCTAACGAAATGTTCATTATTTCTGTAATATCCATTTACTGATGGATGGTCGGAATAATTTCCTCTCTATCCCCATGTAAAAGTGGGATCATTATCTTTTGGGCTGCATCGGTATTAAAGACCCGGCGCGAGAGCTTTCGTGTTGTAAACAACTAAGTTTAGAAATTTGAAATGAAATGGTTAAGCATTGTTATCAGCTTTTCATGTGTTTGTTTAACCAGTTGAAAGGCGCTAAGACAGTAATCATTGTTAGTTGTCATGGCTTGTTTTGGCTATGGTTTTTTCAATAAAGTAAAGCGTAGTTAATTTTTTTAACAACATAATTTCAACACAACTAATCAATGTCTGCATCTTAGGTGTGGAAGTAAGTTATGTCTCAGTGCTTTTTGAATTGAACCAGAAACAACTTGGTAGCCTCATTGTATTTATACGCGATATTTAAAAATAAAATAATGTATATGTAAGTGTACCGGGAGAGCTTTTAGTAATATATGGTTCAAAACAATAAATATTTCTTGTTTATTCTTCTTATAGGTTTCTGGTGACATTATTACAATAATCGTCAAAATTTAATTTCGAATATACAAACTATACATGATTACCAAAAAATTATACATGTAGTGTAGCTATGAAACTTACCAAATCTTTATAAAAGTTTTATAACACATCTTGGCATTTTATCGACAAGGTTGCAAATTATACCATTCCTTTTCAGTTACGATGAGTTACGATCAGTTATCCCTATCAGTTACGATGACATATTTTATTTTTAACTTACGAACACACCAAACATGTCTTACTTATGCTCAGATTTCGTAAACCAGAACCATTCATCACCTAAAGCTTTATGCACACAGTGCAGCGATAAAACCTTCTAAAACTTGTCGCTTTCGACAGTACCTCGCTGACGTTGCCATCATAGAAATGAAAAGATGAATGAACCTGTCGAACGATACATCATATATATCCCTTCTGAAGCAGAGGTATTGTGTAAGTTATATCATCTGCATGTGCACCACGTTTCCGTATTTTTATCTATTTAGATAGGGCGAAGAAGTTCTTTTTGAATTGAATTGATATCTATATGTACCTGAAGCAGGATATGTAACCTTAGTACAAAAACTGCAAATGAACAATTCTGTATAGCCTTCTGCAGTAAGATTATTGTCGAATTTAAAATAAATCTATATTGAAGTGAGCAGTTGGAAAACTAATGATGTAGTAAATTTGCCAGTGTTGACCAAATAATTACATTGATGCCTCAGTTCTCTAGTTTGTCTTATTTGATTAATTGATGGTGATTAGTTAAGTATTAACAGCCTAGGTTTTTGATGAAAGGAACAAGAATGCCAGGTATTGAAGAAGGCTTTAAGTAACTTTAGTACAAAATTGGTACATAAACAATGAGGTGTAGTCTTCTGCGATAAGACTTTTATCCAAATAATATAAATTTGTTGAAGTGAGCAGTTGAAAAATCTAATGATGAAGCAAATTTTCCAGTGCTGCCCAGATAAGGACCTTGACGACTCAGTTCCCTAGTTAGTTGTGCCATCTTATTAATTGATGCCGATCAGTTAACAATCAACAGCCTAGTTTTTTGATGAAATGAACGAATTTTTGATGAATGATGAATGATAAAGGCTTTAAGTTGATTTTGTATGTGTTTCAAAAACAATAAATATAACAAGAAAACTTTAAATGAAGTTATAATAAATAAAAATCTTGAGCAAAATCTCTACTTCTGAGTTTGCACAGAAGTCCTTTTTCTATAAAAAAAAGAAGTCAAGTCAGGATATATAGCATTCACATTGATATGGAAGTCACGCGATCCATGAAATAATATTTAAATAAAAACTTTTTTGTGCGGAATTAAAAGTTTTTAAAATATCATATACAGAAACTAAATTACAACGAAATAATTTGAAGATACTTACCTGAAACAAAAATTTTCATTGCTACAAGAAATTTTCCAAAAATATTCTTCTCACATTCATGAATAAATACATTTCCCACATTAAATGCCCCTCTTCTAAATATTTGAAATAGATAATGAGATGTTTAATTCTGCAGATATGTAAAAATATCCTACGCTCTATTTAAAAAAATGGACTTCAACTCTTTGCCTACTAACATACCTTTTGCATTTGGTATACACTATTTAAAGGCATGGAAAACAAATGGTCATAGTTTTCACGTGAGTGCGACTGCTGTTTAGTTCAATAAGGTCCACAATCCATCCTAGTTCATCACTGCTCCTTCCACTAAACTTTAGTATTTATCACAACATCGTCTAAATATAATTAAAGCATGCTTTAAAACAGCCTTTGCAAGTCAGTTAATTAAGAGATTCAATTTACAGGTGACTGCACATTAATCTCTACTCATTTCTCAAGTCTGCACTAACTGGATTAGCTCCAATTCCGTTAATACTGGGGAAAGGACAATTTTGCTGAGGCTTTACGTGCAGAAATTTGAGGAAAGACTTTCCGGGTCTATCTCCTGGTTGTTTATTACGTAATTAAAATATCCTGATGACGTTCGTAGGAAGATAATTGATTTTTTTTTTTACATTTTACACATTTGTTAATATTGATGTAAATGTTTAATTTCACAGTCCTTGTCCGTGTGGACAAAGGCTGCTTTTAAGATTGCTAATTGGTTTGCGAGTTTTTTACTAATCAACTAATAAGTAGTTGCACTGTTTTTGATTAAAGGACTAATCAGGAGTTGTACAGTTTTTGTGCATCAACTTATACGTGGTTGTACTGTTTTTGATTAAGCGACTAATCACTAATCAGTAGTTCTACGGTTTTTTCTAAGCAACTAATCAATAGTTGTACTGTTTTTGACTAAGCAACTAATCAGTACTTGTAAAATCTGTTTATGTCCGTCAGGAAAGGATGAATAATGCGTCAAAAGCAGGGATGCCAAACTTGACCAATATTAGCCATTTCAGCTAACTTTGGGTCGCTTGGCTAAGAAAAAATAAAATCATTAGCCTACACTGTATTGGTTAGTAATTTAGCAAGTTCTGAACAACCCTCAGATCGATATTGAGAATTTTTTTTAAATTTTCATTACGTTTTATTTTATTTTAAATGTGCGTTCACTGTATTTTCAAATTTAAAATTTACGCATTGTTTTGCCGAAAGTGACGTATCGAAAGTATTCTTACACTGAAAATGTCATAGCAAAATTTATATTTGTCTAATTCTGGCTATTTTTAACATCACTTTGGCTATTTTTTGAAAATTTCACCTAGCAACCTTAAACAACAGTTTAAAACAGTCATAAAATAAGAACTGTTTAGAATTCTTAGGATACGATGAGATTTACCTTTTAATATTTTAGCGTTTTTTATTCAATTTTGATTTTTGATCAATTTCTCTCTAACTTCACTACGCTAACAATGCCCTTTATGTGAGTAACATTCTCCTTGGTTTTTTTTAGTTTTAGTTTGAATTATCGTCGCACTAGAGCTACACGAGGGCTATTGCCCGGACCCGAACCTGGGGCCATCCGCATGCTAGGCGAATGCCTAACCGACTGGGCTCCCCAACCCCACACTCTCCTTGAATTCAAATGCACTTCTCAAATACCGACAACTTTTGAAAAAGGCTTAATGTTTGGAACGTTACCTGCTTCATAGAATCACTCCCTCCCTTGAAACTCTGAGCGAACACCTTTGATGTACCATGAATGCAAAAAACTCAAGAGAAGGAGAATAAAAAACATTCTAAAAATGCGTTACATTATTCTTTTTGTTAAGCTCTCATCTCCTAAACGCCCAACAGAGAAATGTATATTTTGTAAATAGCGCCTCCGTACATTTTCGACATCCATTAGGGCGAATTCCCCCTTTTCATCCTTGCTCCGAGAAAAAAATACAAACAGGAAAACAGGAAAAGCTATCCTGCGTATTGTTGCAGAGTGCTTGAATGCCCTTCCTAGTCAAGGACTTTTAAAAGCAACTACCTAACTTTAGAACTTAAAGCAAGGAGATTCAGTAAGACAGAGGTGCTGCTGGAAGACGTACAATGCAAAAATAGATTTTTCTTTGCAACCATAACGAACCATTTGGCGATGCTGCATTCGATGGCGATTTGGCGATTTTGCATTCAAGGATGTTAACATAAAATAACTGAATTTTTTGGTTCTCGGAAAATCTGGAACATTGTATTAAACTATATCTTGTACTACAGCCTACAAAGTGTCATTTTTCGAGATTTAAGCCTTATTTTTAAAGTTTTAAAATTTGCAATTTGTACCATTTTCGTCAAATGATGCGAGCTCATCACTTTTTAGAAGTGCATAAAACTCACATGGCTACTTTTTGACGACATTAGTTATTTTGTCGCCAAATATTTTCTCCTTATTTTACTTCCATAGTTGAAAACATTTTTGCTTGCATTCCACCTGCTGTTGCCGTAAATAATAAAATCAAATTGGTAATTCGTTAACAGGACTGTTAAATTATTTTTCTATATTGTCATTCTTGCATAATTAATTCTTAACAATCATTATTTGTGTTAATTTTTTTGTTCAGTTTACCAATGCTTTTAATAAATTTTAGCTTATTTTGTTATTTTTAAGGTAATTAAAAAAATTAAAAGTTAATTTGTTTGTGATACATAAGGATTTACAAAAACATCATGATATTTTCTCATCAAATGAGCAATCAGAATCGATAATTTTCATACAGCTCTATAAATTATAATGAAAACAAAAACAAACTTTATTAAGAAGAAAACACTATATTTGGTTTAAAAAAAAGCCAGCCAAGTGATGATTTCTTATGCGTTTTTTATTTAGTCCATAAAATCCTAAGTTGGTATCACAATTTTCGCTTGTGGAATGGCGCTTGTGTTCTTTTTGAAGTCGGCATGAAAAGGAAACATTCCTTCTGTTAATGGAAGTATTTATCACGGGACGGGTGGCAACGCTGATGTTATCGGCTGCCACGCGACAGCGCAAATGGAAAAGTGTTCTGTAGCATTCGTTGTAACAGATTGTTGAAACTGATTTCTTTGTTGCCGAGTCAACACTTTCTGAATCCCCATGTGTATTGTTTTAATTTATGTTCCAAATGAGCTTTAATGAGAGTAATCACAACCTGCTACAGATAGAGATTGATAGTTGTTCGCCTCTATTGTGGAACAGAAAGATTTTCATTTGCATGCGTGATTATATATGTTTATTTCCTCGTTGTTTGAAATCCCAGCTATTATGCTGTTAGCGTCTCAATTTCCAGTGATTGTGTTATCATTTGTTTGAAATAAACTTCAGATTTGCTTTAATTTTCAAATATTGCATTTATCTCCAAAGTTCATGAATGTCTGTACATAGTTATTGGTTAATTAGGCGATGATAAACAGTCTGAACTTTAACATTTAAGAATAACTGAAATAAATACTTGGTAAAGATGATTAAGAATGCAAACTGTAAAGAAAGGAAGAGATTTAGAGGAATCGTGGTGTTTCTGTTAATTTTCATATAATTCTAGTGTTAAATAAACACAAGTTTCCGCTAAGTGATAATTAACTATTGCTTTCTTCATTTTTTTAAAATATAAATAGCGTCATTAAACCAAACCTTCCTTTTCTTTTATTTTCTTTTTAATGCTTCAGTATTAGTTGTTTTGTGTTATTAGTCGCCTTCTGGATAAATACGAATGGCAAAGACGATATACAGCTGCATGCACAAGACAAATGAGAGAATGCCTTTATTTAAAAAAAAAGACTTGAAGGAGATCTCATTTCGGAAAGAAAAACTACTCCTTGCCTAGAGATATATCTTCACTACATTCATGTATTATCCTGTATCAAACTTGGGCTTCTCATTGACCAGAGGAGTATATGACCCCCATGCTGACTGGGTTTAATGCTTAAAAGTTAAAAAGCAAAAATGAGCCGAATCCGAAAGTGCAAAGCAGAAAAGAATTTGAGTGTTTGCTGCTTTGACACATTTAATGTCCATAAGCAGAGACTGATTGAAATTTGGATAAGCAAGGTTTGGTAGATAATTGTATGCCCAATATCAAGTTCTAGTAACTATGACTTTTAATTGTTGTGCATTTCTTAAATTTTTATTCCTTTTATTGACTCGTATCTAAGTGTCAAAAATTAATACTTTACTATGCAATATATAGTAAGTTAAATCAAACTAATTTTCTTTTTAACGTCCAAATGTAGTTAATCAGATTTGTATATTGTAAGGCAGAACAACATCAGTCCAAATTTACTTTTGACTTGCCCTCGATTGCCTTAAAAAATTGAAGGAAAAAGCTGAAATAGTTTTGATTAGATTGAGTGTTTTGGAACAAAATTGAGCCAAGTCATAATCTAACTTTACTTGTCGTTGCTCAGACACGGTCTTAACTGCATCTTTCATGCATCTTTCGTACTTATTTTGTACAATATCGGAATAAGGAGACATGTAACATTGAATATGGTGTCTTTTCTTCAGGGTCCACTTTGGAAAACTTACAAAATACATTGTCACTTCCAGTAAACAAAACTGTTACAGAAATCCCTTTTATCAAAATTGATAGACGATAGAAATAAACACGATTTGCTCAAGAATCTCCAAAGGAATGTGGTTTGTGGCCAAGGAACACCTCTTTTCTGTGTAGATGTATCCGTTACCGTGGCAACAACTGATAAATTGACCAAAAGCCCCTTCAAAAAGCCGATCTCTCTTTTTAAGCCCCTTTACTGCTATGCCAGCGCCGCCCGTAGGCTATTATTAACGTTTACTAAGGGCTGAAAAACAGCAGCTTCTTCATCTTGATGGTGTTGATGGGAAAGCAGCCGCTGCGATATTCGGGTTGGCGAAGATTCTGTATATGATCGATTTGACCAGTGTTTTTTTGGAGATGAGTAAGTCTCCTGGTTACAAGGACTTTCACACCAGTGGGTTTAGTATGTAATATGATTGTTTCAGAGTTCCCTGCAAGTCGTAAAAAGTGGAATATCAATAGAATTGATATATCAATATATAAAATAGACACGCACACCTATTTCAGATTACTGAATCTTGAAGTACGCAAGTGTTATATTACAACTGAGGCTGTATAGGTTAGTTTAAAATATATGATTATCTATTGATAGATGGTTCATGATGATAAGTTCTTACCCTGATAAGATGCTGAAAATAAAGTAACGTTGCACTAGGCTAGAACTACTGTGAAATCCTCCCATAATAATTAAAAGTCATTAAAAATGCACAATTAAGTATTTCAAGACATTATTTTAAAATTTATTTATATTTTGCATTTTTTAAGGAAAGTGAAGTTGAGATTAAAAACACTAATTATTCATAAAACACCTGGCAAGTTAAGGGTAAATTGTGTAAGTGTAAAGAGTATTTAGTGATAATCTGACAACCTGTTTGTTAAGACCGGTTCTAAGGTTGTCACGAATGAACTATTGAAGGCCGCCATTCGAACCAATTCTTCCAACCCTGTCAAACTTGTTTCTCCTTGTATGCAGTATTCTAGTAGACAAGCAACTTACAGGGGGAATTCGTACATACTTACAAGCTGCAATCTAGTGATTGTTTTGTAGGCAAAAGTTACGTTGAAGAACGCATATGATATACTAGCAAACTTATACCCGTTCTTCGCACGGATTAAACAAATATCAAATAGATTCCAAATATGTGTACCATATAACCTGTTATAGGATCATAAACTTATTATTGTTTCCGCTCGTTATAAATTATAAAATCCCGTTTCATTGCCTTAAAATTCCAAAATGAAAAATACGCTATAAAATGCACTCATAAATGTCATCACAATTCCCTCATAAATACATACAACCTTTTAGCTCATTTGGCGTGTTTTGGATAATAATTTGGCGAGAAAATAGATATAGCTACAAACACTCCCATTATACAGCTCTAACACAATGACCTTCGAACAACCGACCAGCTTATAAATTATTTATAAAAGAAATCGCCTATTTGGCGAATTTTAGTTAATAATTTGGCGAGTTTGGCAACGTCTTTTGCGAAAAAATAAAGACATAAAACATTAATAGCTCTAATGCGATGGCCTTTATTAACCATCGTAGTTCAGTAATAGCTTAACTATACATTTATTGCTTAAATATGCCTACATGCAGTCAACAGAAAAATCAATGAAAAAATCATCAAATAAACCCACAATAAAATCCAGGAATGAAGACTGGCGGAATTACGTCACTTGAAACATGTCAATTATTTTTCAAATAATGAATTTAGTTTCTGAAAGTAATGGCAAAAGAATAAAAAATAAACATTTTGAATTTTAAATGTTTTCGTTAAAAGTTTTATTTAATTTTTTCAGCCGATGGCATCAGGAAAGAGAAAAAATTATCGGATTTGAGCGAAAGTGGTGTATTTTTTTCAAAAAATTCGAATTTTCTCTAAAAATGGAACAAATATGAAAAAACTAAGCCTCAGGTGCACACGTTAGTATTAAAGGGAATCTATCTTTAAAATTTCGAATTCCTGTGGGCAGTATAAGTAGGTCTTTTACGATCCGATAACAGACACACACACAGACAGACTCTTTCTTTTATTATTATAGATACAAACATTAGGATATAAGTTCGTAATCATATCAACTTAAACAATGTAACAGTAGAAATACTTCTCAGTAAAAACTATGAGTTTCATTAAAGCAAGAGGGACAAGTTTAAAAGTTATATATTCCTTGATGTGAGAATCCGTGTTCAATTTAGTAGTTATGTAGTGTTGCTTATATAGTTTCGTCGAAGATATTACACAACCCGTGTTCACCAAAAGGAACATTATGGTGAAGACAAGTTGCGTCAATATTATTACATTATGGTGAAGACAAGTCCGAAGTTGTCTAAGACAGCTTCGGATATATCAAATTTTTGCACATATCATGGGCACGACAACAACAGCAACAAGTTTCGCCGGCTTATATACAACAAAATTTGCTGAAATCTAGATGATTGGGAGTAATGCAGTAGTAGTAAATTAGCGCCATCTAGCGTTTATGTTATTTTGCGTGTGCTTGTGCAGCGGACAAGTTCCTAGGCCCTTCCTGTCTGATAATATAATATGAATGACCCGCTAATAAAACTTAAGATTCCACTGAAGCGCTCTTGGACAAAAAGAAAACATATTGCTAAATTGTTAAATAAATAGCCCCAAAAAATGCATCTTCACTAAACCATATAATAAAATACATCAAGTGCAAGTTACTCGTTTATACTATGGAATCTGAAACTAGTTAAATCAGCTTATGGATCTAATTATCCTAACGATACCGATTATGGCTTGCAATGAAAGGAATATTTCTGCGTGTTACTTCAGTTAGATGTTAGTTTAAGAATTGAAAAATATTACCTAATTTATAGCTTATATAATAATAACATACCCTGTCAGGTTGGAAATTGAAAGTTTTATTGAACACATTAATAGCAATGGTTTATTCAATTGCAAGCTTAAACACAAATCACACTTACTACTATTTTCACCATATCACGAAAACTTATTAGAAAGATAATTTTGAGTAATTGGAGTTTAACGTTAATAGACTATCTTTTTAAAATTTTATCTAATTGTACAATTTAATTATATAAAAATTTGAAATTGTGAAATATAATTTTAACTTTAGTCATATTGTTTTAATGTTTCTTATATTTAAATTGTTATAAAGAAAATAAAAAAATCCCAAGTTATTGTTAAAAGAAAATGTTGATCACTGAGTGAAAATATTTTCGCCTTTTTTGAAACTAAACTTTTTTTATGTTTTGGTTAGCTATGCTTAAAGTAAGCTGCGTCTGTTAATGATATAGTTTTTCTTCTGCTTTAATTATGTTACTTAATGACTTAAGATATAATATCATTTGTCTTTTATTTTCTTAATTACGTATTTTTTTTATCTGAAATATGAAACTTGTTTTTACTATATTTTATTTTACATGTCGAGAAAAGGTTTTTTGTTTTATCTCGCTAAAATACGCAGATAAAAATACATTGAAAAGTTAGCCAATAAATTTAATAAACTTCTAGAAAATTTATGCCCTGGAAAAATTGCAAATGTTTGTTGCTTTTAGTTTAAATTGTTTTATTTTTTAAAAAATTTTAAATTAAAAGTGAGTGTTCATGTAAATATGGTTTCAAAATTTTCCCGAAAAACTCCTTAAGTAGTTTAACTTGAAAAAAAAAGCTTCCTTTAAGAAAATGTCTTGTTACATAAATATGATCGATTCAAATAAAAAAAAAAGTGTTTGCTCGACTAACATTTTTCCATAATTGGCCTTGATTGTCATAAATGATTAGTGGTAAAGTATGCAGATAAAAGATTTATTGCATATTTATATATTTAAAACAGTTATAAAAAGCGATGCTGGTGAATAAATACAGAATTTTAATTTAATAGCTCCATAAAGAAGAAAGAAAGAAACTTTATTTTTCAAAAACAGAATACATTGGTCACCAAGGGGCCCCCGGGCCCTTCCAGACAACACATAAAATTATACAATCGAAATTATCAAGGAAAATTAAAAGCAACATTTCAGATTATACTGAAACAAAAGGGGAACAAAACAAAAAAAATGAAGTAAAAAATGAAAATGAAGTAAAATATCTAAACACTAAAAAGTATTTATTGGAATTATTCTCTTCACTGTAAGTTGATAATATGGTAATAACCAAAACGTAATTTTAACTAAACACATGCCCATTTATTTATTTTTTCAAAATCTAGCTAACAATTGGTCAATACAGTAAGATAAAAGTTCCAATGAAAATCTACATTACTTATTTAGATTTTACAAATTTTTTATAATAATGTATTACCATATTTGCATACTGTCAATGAAAATTATTCACTTTCTTAATTCTCATTACTCTACAGGTGAAATAGGATAATATCTATACAGAGGCAGCATTCCGATACTATTTTCAATTATAATCCGCATATCTTGTTTCAGTAGAGCGCAAAGAATGGATATGATGTCTCCTTTATTCGTGTCTTCTGGATTGTGAAAATCGTCATTTGCATAATTTCCGAATCCGTAATAAAAGGAGAAGATAACGGGGGTTATTTGTCCAAGGCATTATTTGCCTTTCCACGCCGATGCGCGCCATTTTTTGTCCTTTCGTTTTTTCATCTAATTGAATTGTGTTTGTCCGAAAGAAACCAAGTCATATTATATCAAAATATGATTTGGTTTGGTTCGATTGAATGAGTATGTTTCAGGTCTTGCGCAATGAGATGAATACACCAAGTAGGGAGGACTTCCTATGCTGTCCTGTAGTAAATTGCGTTCAATTGGAAAAAAATACAAAAAGTTGCACCAGATTAAATACGTGTATTTGGTACCCAACTCTCATAGGTTAGTTTGACCACTGCAGAAAAATGAGTGTAATGCGGTTTAGAAACGGATGAAAACTCGAATTCTGCATTCTTCTGTGTATTGAGCTCAGTGGTCTTTGTTAGTAAATCAGCGGATCGTCCAGTTAAATATTTCTCATTTATTCACACAGATATATGCACAAAGCATAAGCACACAGCATCCCCTCATATTTTATGACGTCCGTTACGTTTGCTTTTCAGGAGAGAGAGTGGTGTGCGCTTCCCCCGGCGGCGAACCGTATCACGCATGTTTACACTCGCGCATGGAAACACAGTCCCCGAAAAATAGTACGCTCGCCAAAAGTAATCACAGTCTTGTGTAGAAACAGAATTGTTAATAAATATTTTAAAAAATCAACTTTCTATTGGCGAATCCATGCCACGTGGAATCATAGGACCAATCAGATCACCGATCGCAAGAAATGCAAAAATGAAATCTGGAAAAAAATTCGTTACCTGAAACAAACGAAATAACTAATCGGGGGCTATTGGCTATAGGCCTAGTAATTTGAAACCATGGCCCTACCCTTATAGTACGATACTTTGTTTGGATTTAATTAACGTCGCACTAGAACTACATTTAAGCTGGCACACAGTGCAACCTTATAGATACATTGTACAAGGCATCAGGTCTTTGGACCACAGATTTAGCGCTCTTCATCCCTATATACATGGAGCTCTTTATCGACGTAATTATTTTTTGGTCAACTCGATTCATTCATGTGATGGCTAAGACGAGGACAGAACCTCTGAAAGTATCCTCAGTGGCACGACGCCTTGACCCACTGCACCACGACAGATTTCAACATTATCAGGATCAAAGTAGAGTTTTGTTTGCTCTCAAAAATAACGGTATCACTTTTAAGGATTCTTCAATTGTCAAATAAATTTCTTCCCTTTGGCAATTCTTTAACCGGAAAGCGAGGTCACGTTATTTCATACGAGTCGCCTTTATTATCAGGCGCAATTTTGCGATAACTTAAAGAAAGATTCACTTTTAAATTTTACAACATCATTAAGTCGAAAATGAAATCTATTTTGTAAGAATTTGAGCTGCCATTTCTGACAACGTTAAGCTAGACTTTTTTTAATCCATTTAAACAATGGCTGTATTTTCATAAAATATTCCAAAAAATTATTTCCACTACCCTGGTTGTAGAGACCGACATACATGAAGCTAAAGAGTCGCAACTGTAACACTTATAGGCATACAAACAAAAAATATTATTTAAAAAACTGAACACATATAATCTGAATGAGCAATTAAAAAGTAAACAACTTTTTTAAAATTCAAAATGTTATTTAAAACTACTATTATCATACATAAAATAAATCATAGAAATTCGTAGATAAACGCATAAGAATAATATTTATTTAAAATATTTTCTGCACGTAAACATTATGTCGACCCAATCTTTACAATTTTTTAAAATTTTAAATTTTCGTTAAATTTCATTCAAATATATGATTAGACACTTTGAAAGTGAATTTCTATATCCAATATAGCGTTTAGTTGTTATTCACAAATTTCAGTATTTTTTTTCATACATGCGAATTTATGTAAAATATTTTTCGATTTTTAAAAATAATCTTATTTTTAACTTCTATATACTTACGAGATTTTTTTCAGATACAGGGCCGGATTTAGATTTGCCGCCTCTAGGCTACGATTGATTTGCCGCCCCTGTCACAATATTCCCCCCTTTCGGGGAAAGGTAATAGCTAAATAGGGTGGTATGTGCTGTTTAAAATAGATACCATATATTGGAATCATCTATGTACCTTTACACGCTGAATAGAAAGCGAAATAGGCGATTTTTAAAAAAACTATTCGACTTTTTTTCTTTCAACTTCGAAATCCGGGAGGACAGGTGCAATTGCCCTCGCAGCTACCATGTTTGCTACGAAATATTAGTATTATATATACGTTTACGGTTTATACGCATTAATATAAATTATTTGTTTTCTTTCTTAAAAATATTCGTATCTTTATAATAATATTTTTCTGCCGAATGCTGCTTTAATTAGTAAAATTTGCCGCCCCAAAAAATTCGCCGCTCTAGACTACAGCCTACTTAGCCTATTTAGAAATCCGGCCCTGTAATCAGATATAATTGTGTAACCTTGTTCTGAATCGTGTCATCCGTATCAACGTTTGGCTCCTTTTTGAAAAATACAATCCATAAAAGCCTTCTTCTATCTATCTACATGTGGATATATTTTTTAATCTATATGGTAATAGGGGGAGGCATATCGGAAAAAATACGTGTTTGCTTATTCCGCGCCAGTTTATTCATTTCCGTTTGTAATTTTAATTAAATTCAAGACTTGATTCTGTTTGGCGGTTTATTGAATTTTCAGAAACTTGTTTATTGGAATTTCTCCTTTTTTGTGTATTGTTTGCTTCTATGAGCAAAGTTTTATCTAACTGCTTTGTTAGAATAATTATTATAATAGTATTCTTACTTAAACGCATGCATATGGATGTTCAAATGTAAATTGTCAAAGATAATTCAATTTTACTTTATAATAAAAATACAAGGATATCTATACAATAAATATTAATCAAAATAATTGCTATAAACCTTCCTGAAAACTTAATTACCTTTTATCATTTGTCGGAAAATGGTTAATTTTCTTATTTATTCTATAATGTTCTCATATTAATTAGTTAAGTTAAGCTGAAGAAACATTTGTTTTGTGGTTGACTATCATTAGTTCTTAAAACATCTAACAGGTACGGTCATTTGCGTGCCATTATTGCCAAACCGGCGCACACATTCGGAACACATTTTGCACTCTTTCCTTAAAACTGTGTTCTAATAGTGCTACAGAACGCATTCAAAAAGTATTCTAGAACGTTCTTAAAGTGTTATGAATGTGTTTGCCAATTGATTTATTGAATTTTACTTTGGAACTCCATACAAACGCTTTTGAATCCCATTATAGAACGTATTGCAGTAATACATTTGAAGAAAATGTTCGAACACATTATTACAAAGGCGAGTGATTGAATTTGGTTTGTTGGATTGGGGACCAATGATTGGACTTGAATGTAAAATGTATAACAGTCTTGTGCGCTGGAGTGGCGTTGTCGGTAAAGGCGTCTTGCTACTGAAGTTACACTTCGGGGTTTTGTCCTCGATTTAGCCATCCTATGAACGGGTCGTTCTAGAAAAAAAAAGTATCCCAATAAATAACGTATTGTATTTAGGACTAGTGCACGGTAAATATGTCTTGGTACAAAGCTTAAATGCCGCGTACGATGTCACTAAAAGGTTGAATTTGATGCTTAAGGTGTCTACTCTAGTGCGTCGTTAATTCATCCCAAACCCAAAACAACAGTCTCGCACCATATGGGAAAGTTTTGTACTTAAAAATTTCGTTTCTTATTTTAAGGAAGCTCGGTATTTCCCCAAATGTAAAGTTTAACTTATTAAATTCCTTTTTCTTCTTTTTTTTGTCCGTGGTCATGACGCCGAGTGTTACAGATATAAAACAGAAGCAACAATTAAAGCATTTTGGGTGGAAAAATTTCAGCATTTTAAGCTTTAAACAATAAGCTGTTGGTCTATTTAAAATTGCTTTGAAAGTTGTTCAAAAATTGCCCGAATGTGCTCTAAAAAGTTTTTCCAAGTGCGTTCCGGATAGTGCTACAAAAAAGGGGGACAAAAAGTGTTCTAAAAGGTACTTAAATATGTTCCATATGCATTCTACATAGTGCTCCACGATGTGATCTAAAAAATGAGACAAATATAGTGTTCTGAAATTCTTTCATAATGTGTTCAGATATTGTGTTTTGTATTCGAAAGATAAGTATCATAGAGAAATATAGTCAAGTAGCTTTGGCTTATAACAGTAAGTATCGATATCCCTTGATACCTTAAAATTTGCAACTAAAGACAATATAATTTATATTTGAGTGCTTATTTTTAAAAAATAATTTTCAATAATAGCCAAAAAAATATTTAATATGTATTAAAGAACTTTTTGGAACTCACTAAAGATGGGGATACACTTAAAAGCTATTGCATGTACACTTCCCTGAATCAAAAGTGTGTCGATCTGAGCTAACCTACTATCCACCTTCTCTTCCTAGGAAAAGTAAGGATGAATGGAAAGTGATAAAGGATATCGTTACATATCGAAGGATCTGATGGGCTATTTCCACTTTCAAACCCTTCAAATATCCGGGAGTGGATGGTTATTATTTTCCCCTGTGCTACTACAACAGGGTATCGACCTTTTAGTTCCTCCTATGTAAAATTTTTATTGCCTGCCTTGCTTATGGACACATACCATAGGCATGGAGACAGAGAAAGGCAGTCTTCATTCCAAAGCCTGGTAAAGAAGACTACTCTGTTGCCAAGGCATTTAGACCTATCTGCCTTTCCTCTTTTCTCCTGAAGACACTGGAGAAAATGGTTGACATATACATTCGTGATGAGGTGTTACCACAAAACCCCTTATCGAAATTTCAATATGCTGATCAACCTGGTAAGTCAACTTGAACACCTCTGTACGACCTATTTAAGGTTCTCGATAGGCAATCAACCAAAAGGAACTGGCCTTGACTACGTTCCTTGCAAACAAGGACTAGATTCTAAAGCGATACAGTTTTGCGGACAGCTATTCCATACATATTCCCACACGTATGAATGGGATAACTGCCAGATTAACACTAAGAGTGCTAATGAGGCCTAGTTCGCAGACGGATCTAAAACGTCTTCAGGAACAGTCGCTGGGGCTTATTGTGTCTCTAATAACACAAAAATTTCATTCTCTCTTGGGAACCTTGCCACAGTGTACCAGACTGAAATTGTCGCTATTCTAGCCTGTGCACACATATGTCTTGACAGAAATGTTAGGGACCAAAAAATTAGGATCTTTTCAGATAGTCAGGCAGCATTGCTTGCACTGTACAAACAATGTTTCTCTTCTAGCATTGTATGGGAATGTCACCTGTCCCTCTTAAGTTTAGCTCGCCTTAATAAAGTGTCCTTATTTTGGGTACCCGGGCACAGAGGGATTGAAGGAAACGAAACGGCTGATGGAAAAAGCGGGATCTAAGACCGCTTTCATTGGGCCCGAGCCCGTGCAAGGTCTTCCACATAATTCTGTTAAAAGACCATAAGACGGCTGTTCCAGGCCTATAACTTTACAAATTGGCAAATGGCAGCCGATCAAAGGCAGGCTAGGGAGCTCAATCAAAGTGCTCCATGGCGGATAGCCAAGGAATTACTTAGCCTTAGCAGGAAAGAGATTCGTGCAATTAATAACAGGTCACTGTGCTAACAATAGATATCTGAGCATAATGGTGTAAAAGATGACCCTCTCTGTAGGGCACGTCAACAGGTTGAGGAAAGTTCGTTTCATGTTCTCTGCGAATGTGACAACTACTCTATACAAAGATTTGAGTATCTTGGGTACCATTGTATCGATGCCTGGGAGGTTGATAACTTACCAATCAGGTAAATTCTGAGGTTCATTTCAGCAATCGGACTGCCTCAAGGTTAAACGATGGGGTTAGTACATTAGACCAGTGGTCGCAGTACTTGGCCCTGACGAGCCGCCCCACTCAAGTAATAAGTCAAGTCATAAGTCCTAAAGAACTTTTTCTCTCAACAACATATTTCATAATTTTTTTTATTAATTTAAAATCCGTTGAAGTTGTACTAGCATGAAAATTAAGTTGTCTGTCCACGCATAGGAGTAAAAAATATAGTGTATTGTCAAAAATGCATTTAAGAAAGTATTAATACAAAATACACTAGTTTTCTTAGATTGACACAATTTGTTGAATGAAACAAATTTGATGTCAATAAAAAGTTATTAGTTGTTTTCAATTTTTAAATGCTTGAATTATTTATGCTGAACATTAATTTCAAAACTAATCGATAGAAGATACTAATTAATTTCATGATAATGTTGCAATTAATGTATCGTGTTTAAAATAGTAAATAATTTTTAATCAGTAAATCATTAAATAAGTAATACTCGAAGATGGAAATGTTAGTTAATGAAATACTCAAATGAGTTAAATGTTTTCAATTCAAATATATTATTCAAATGTATTATTATTGAAAATGAGATGTACTATAGTGTTTTTTTTGTTGCAATGTGTTTTTATGGTAAAGAAATAACAAACGATTTTAAAAGATAGTTTATTTTCACCATTCTTCCAGATTGGCGAAGTTTACATAATGGCCTTTTAGCACTGATACAAAATAACACAAGCATTAAATGTACAAATTAAATCATTGATAAATTAGAACTGCAGTAACTGAAACTATCACATTGGGTCAACCCCATCAACTTGTAGCACGCCCAAAAAGGCTATAAATTAACGTGCTATGAAAGATTTTGACTAGATTTTCAGTGGTACTCTATTCTATTCTTGGAATCTATCCATTTATTTTTAATACTTTGTTTTAGATTCAGTAGTGAGTTTTACATAATTTTGTCCCGAAAAACTTGTTGACATTTCTTTTTTTATTTGATTTACAATTTTACGTCAAATTCTATTTTTATAAGTTTTTTAATAAATAAAATTAGTACACTAATAAATAAAATGAAATTAATCGATGTGTTTTAAAAGCAAAAATTTATCAAACACATGAATTTTCAAAGCCACATAAATAGAGTAACATCAATTTTAATGATATTTTGTTTCCTTTAATTTCTTTAATATTTTTACCTGTCAAAGTTATAACTTAGTTTTAGAAAAAATTAACTTTGCTTTGGTATTGTAGTTTACATTAGTTCTGATTTTTTTGCAAAAGTAACGCATTAGCACTAAATTTTATAAATCTGCGTGTTTATGGAGATCTGGTTTATTCACATTATATGGTTCAATAATGAACACTTATACAATTATCAAAATTTTGCCGATATTTTGATGATATTTTATTAAGTACCACTGAACAATACCCTGCTAATTTTTTTAGTGATGCAACTTTTTTTTTTGTTTATTTTTCGATTCTGCGCCAGTGCTGTACATTCTCTATCTTTTTTTGTGCCAAATACCCTATCTTAACGTGATCTAGCCTATTTATCTATTTCTGCAACAAGCCTCTAACCTTTCAATATGTTTTTCTCACTCATTTTATGATATTCTATCCCAATTGGATATCGCTTAGAAACGATATGGTATGATGTATTTTTTGTTTAAACTAGAAACACCAGTGTTTTAATTTTTTTTAATGTTAGGTTTTTTAAGTAGCATATTTTCAGTTTACGTTAACAACATGTGTGTAAGTACAGCAGTTATTTCTAAAAGTTCGAAAATTAGCTGTACTTAAAATAATTGAATATTTTGCATTAATGAATATACACATTCTTATGTTTTTAATTTACGTTTAATTTGGATTGTAAATTACTTATGAAAGATTTTATTATTTCTTTTAGTTTATAGGAAAATCAACTTGACGGAGTAAATAAATATAACCTTTATTTCAAACCAAACTTAGGTTTTCTCATGGTAAATTTAAACAAAACTACCACCAAAAAAAAGGTTATTCTTGTTTTCAAAGGTACTGACAAATATCATTGAATATATTCACCGAATTTTGAAATTATAAAAAAAAATATTTATCAGATAATACTGGATGCATATTCACAGTTCATGATATGATGTACAAAATATTAGAAATATTACTCAATCATTTTAACATCAAACGTAATAAATCGTTATCATGATTCTTGTATAATAAATACATGTTATTGCTTATCCAGTCAATCACGAATAACAAACTGTTACTTACCATATTACGTAAGTAAATATTATTGCTATAGCAAATTGTAAAATGACTTTGTGACTAAAACAATTTGAGAAAGTTTTATATACAAAAATATTCTGTTCTAGTACCAGAGTAAGTGAAGAAAGTTTTTTTAGGATAAAGAATATGTGATACTTAAAATGAAATCTTCAAAAGGCAACATTTAATCATGAAAACGTGTTAAGAATTAAATTAAGTTAGCATTAGAAAACCCATAAGACACACAAAAAAAAAGATTTGATTGATGCCACACAAAAAACTTTTCGTTTAGAATAAATTAACTGTAATAAGTCCCTTCCTAAGATTTTTTTTTCTGTTTTTCAATTCAAATATTTGATTATATTGTGATTTTTGTTTCAAATAGTAAAATAAAATTCACACAATTCTATTTGATCCTGTTTCAGAGATTATATTTTCAGGTTGCAATCAGGCTTACAAAAAAAATCGTGCGTTATCATATATCTTCTATAAGTACATAAATATTTTTCATTTTATAGATGCTTCGTATGTACATCTTGAAATATTTGAAATATAATTAAAAAAGCGTTGATCTTTCATTGTCTTTATTTAAAAACCGACGTTAAAATATTCTGAGATATTCTACGCAATATTTAAAGTTCATTAAGTATAATCACATATTCTTTATCCCGGCTTTGACTACAAAGCAACCAGAACATATGTTCATTCTTAAAAAGTGTTCTTACCAAAATGTAGAACCCAAAACACAGAAGAGAGTGTTGAAACAAAATAACTTTTGATTTCTTTCCTCTCAAACACATTAGTAACACGATACGGCACAGTAAACAGACATTTAGGTGTTGAACCATTTATTACAGGTCCTCTCATTGCTTGTTAGCTAACAACACTCTTTACAGTTAATTATTGCTTTAGTTACACCATTTGGACTCTTAAGACACACTTACTCCACTGCTTTAAACTTTGGGTAGTGGAACTTACTTTGAGAAACTTTTGACTGTCAGCACTGAATAGTTTAAAAAATATTTAGTAATTGTTATTATAATTCACAAATTATTCGTTATCACTTTTAACTATTAGTTTCGTTTGCAATTTATTAATTAAAATATCTGAATATTTGCTTCAAGAGACTTAGATTTATTTCGACTTATTTTTGAAAACACAAATGCTAAAAAGTTCCGTATATCACCAATAATAATTGTATATTTTAGTTACTTAAAAATTCTTTAAAAATGTTAATCGGGAAGAATACTTAATTGGATACCTAAAAAAAGGATTTAAATATAACCCACTTAAATAATATGACAATTTTAAAAATTGTAAGAAATTAAATTTCAGCAAAACCATGTCCGATGAATACTTGAATGTGTCAAACAAATATATTATTATTGATTAAATTTCATTACATAAATAAGTTAAGACTATGGAGTAAGTGTGCCCATGAAATCTCCTCTACCCTACCACACACTCAATCTTTCAACTCACTCATCATTATTGCTATGAATGCAATTATTGCTATGAACGTAATTATTGCTAGTCGTAGTACAAAAGCATTGCACATGCTACGATACCAGAAACCACGTTTATCTTCTATTTTGTATTTTCATTATAACTCTTACTCCTTTTTTCTGCACCCTATCCGGACTTACATCACAATAATCTGATAGTTTAAGATGCATTGCAGGACGTAATTCGTTATACTGTATCCTACAATGCCAGAAAAACTATTCTTTTTACACTAAATTCATTCATATTTCACAAATAATTTCCGCTCGATCAAATACGTTATATTTCTTTTATTTAACTAATCGTTTGGGGTTTCGAATGGATCGCTCATGCGCATGTGTCAAAAAGGAAAATCGTGTCAATTCGCTGAAATACTCTTGCACCAAGGTTGCCAGAAAAATGTCCATTAATTGAAGGAGAAATTTTTTAGAGGGTCTCACAATACTATGAGGGCCCATTTTATGAAAAAAGTGATAAATGTTATTCAGTAGTTTACTAGTGAGCAGCAACAAGTATGGATATTTTACAAGGTGAAACTGAGACTTCATCAAGAGTTATCCAATTACTATAGAGATAGATGGTGCTAGCAATTAACAAAGGAGTGACGGAATCCATTGCCTCTCAAGCATGTTTCTAACTCCACGTCCGGACTGCACAGGTATAATATTATTGTTTTTGAACTGGCTATAATTAAACTATATTATAAATATTAATTTATCTGCAGATGGATTAGTTTAAAGTTCGTTTTCAGTTGCATCACAGGCGTCAACACTATTTTTACCTTACAAATTGCCGAAAAACATGGTATTTGGAATAGTAGCTTGTATAATTCTTATTTCCTATTTATACTCACTTTTCATAACTATACAGATTCATCACAGTCAACCTAAAACAAAAACGCTTAGAGTACACATGTTTGAAAAGATGTGGGAAGAGTTTAGAATACACACAATTAGAATAATGAATGTTTGAATGAAATACTCTTTTGTTAAATATTTTTGCTACTTTTTTGTTGGAAACTAATAGTTCTTTTTCTCAAAAACCATTATATTTAAGTGTATTTGCTTGTTTCTCGTTAATTTTAATGAACGTATTTATTTCTGCTCAAAAATAATTGTGTCTGTTAATTAGGTTTTGAAATGGTTTTCAGGGAAAAAGGTTGTAAGGTTTCTATTTAATTAAAATACATTTTTAATTGTAAAAATAAACGAATGATTTTCTTTAATAATTCTTTCTACATTTAATTTTTAAGTGTATTTGATTAATGAGTTCAGTATTTCATAGGCATGAATTTAATAAGTGTATTTATTTGTAGCTGATAAATATTTCTATTCATCTGATGGAACGTTCGAAAATTAAAAGGTTTTTCAATTCCTTTAATTATTTCCTTTCTTAATATTTTTTTAAAGTTTAGTTTAAAATCTTGTAAAAGTAGTTGCTTACCGAAGAAGGTTCTGTATTCAAGAGTTGGCATAGAAAAATAATCAATATTTTAAATATATTGAAAATACAATTTTAAATTTCTTTGGGTTAAGTAAGAGGCTATTCTTTCTAAAACTGTAATCCGATTTTTAAAAAATCATGTAAAACCTATTACTACCATTACTAAACTCTGCACACATCTATTCATTTTTTCACAGATGTTAAGGTACCAAGAAAAAAACCTTTATTATAAATACCTATATTGGTCTACGTATTAATAATTATATACAAGAATTGCATTTATTTTATGCAAATTAACACTTCAGCTTCTTTCGAATTTCTGTGTGCAATTTATGATACAAAATTTGTGTAATATAACTTAAAACTTACTCAGTATACTATTGCATCGTTAGTTAAATTTTCATGTTTTCTTGTAACTTTTAAAAACCCTTTGAAAACTTAAAATAACTGAAACAATGGAAATCTCTCTATTCCAGAGCTATATGAGTTTTAAAAATGTCTACAATAATACAATTATTGCGATAAAAATAAAAATGCATTTGAACGCACACAGCATTCGGGAAAAAGTAGATTTTGTATCAAAACTTATTGAACATTTTCATGCAACATATAATTATAGAGAAGCAAGAATGTTGTTACAAAAATACGCAGCTTGCGGTCATTTTGTACAAACTTTGACCTGCGCAAAATTCTCTTTTTGGCTTCAATTAGTATCGCTCTAGTAACAAAACAAAATAATCAAATTTTATTAGTAAGTAAATTAACCTTTAAATATGTTAACATTAAAGTCGCATTGCTGATTCATGAAATGCTGTTTTTGTTGACATGAAATTATCAATTTCAAACTGAAAATAACTCTTATTTATCAAACTTTTCCAAATACTTTACAACAAATTTGGTGGTACATAACAGGTGAAATAATTGATTATCGTTTTTTTAAAAATAAAATTGACTCAGATATCTGCAAAAGCATACATTATTCCCATCTATGTATGAACCGCATTTTAAAAGAGCATAGAAATTACTGAATATAACTGAAAGTAAATTTGTATATTTCAATTCAAAATTTACTTAATTTTTTTGTATTCCTGAATTTAATTGTATAATTAAATTTCTTTCACAATAAAATACATACATGAATAATTTATTTATATACAACCTTGAACTGAAATTATAAACTAATTTCACTATTTTCACCACCTTCCTTGTTGGAGAATATTTGGATATCTAATTACATAAATGTGAACTTTGAGTGTATATTTAATTATTGTTATTGGTTGGGTGTATTTTAACACCCAATATGAAGCACAATAAGAAGAATGAAAATTCCTAAGGGAAAAAATATTGCATAGATAAGCAATCATTCAAGAAGTATAACATGACTAGATTAACAAAAAATACATATTAAACTGAAACTAAACCATAGTTTTTGTACTCAAATTTAGCTGGTTCCAAACATGAAATACATCTTCATTAACCATACAAAAGAAGTCATATAGTATGGAGATTCGAATTTTTTAAAAAAGATAAAATAAAAAAAGTTCAACAAAAAGTTTGAACCTCACTTCAGTCAACTCTCAATACCGGAACATTAAATAATAACCTCTAAAACAACTCTTCGATTACAAGATAAATAACTTAAAACCAATTGTATCTTATTGCAAACACACTGGAGGCTTTTAACAGTCATCGACTTAACCACCAACCGGCATCTACATCATGCTCACGTGACTGGAGTAGAATGGTCCGACTCGTCATCCCCCTCTTCACCCCCCTCCTCTGGCACCAGCCCTTCCAGCCTGTAGCACGCCGACTCGAAGTGCTTATTGAGGTAGGACTTCAACGCAAACGACTTGTTACAACGACCGCATCTATGCCCTTTTAAAGGCGAATGCGTCTGGACATGCGCCCGCAAGTTCGACCTGTCAGCAAAGGCCTTGCCGCAGCTTGCACACCCGAACGGTTTCTCGCCGGTGTGCGACCGCATGTGGCCTTGTAGAAGCCACGGGCGCGAGAAGGCTTTGCCGCAGACCTCACACACGTGTGAAAGGGAGTGCGTGAGCAGGTGCATGGAGAGTGCGGGCATGGAGACGTAGACTTTGCCGCAGGTGGGGCATTTCTTGGCCAGAGAGGAGTCCGGCGATCGGTGGGTCTGCTTGTGGCGGGAGAGGTTGGAGGAAGTGGCGTATTGCTTGCCGCACTCGCTGGAAATGGAAATAAGGATCATTTATATATTTTTGTTCTATGGTACTTTAAAACTTTTATGAAGCTATGTTATGGGACGATGAATGCACATTACTGGATGGAAGTTAGTCTCCAAACCGAAGTGTCTCTGTGTTAATAAAATGGAAAAAAATCTAAGCCAAATTACTCCTGAAGTATTAAATATTTTTACAAACTGTTTCTTTATATATATGACAGCTAGCTTACAGCGCTTAAAATTCCAACTTTTTGAAATTGGTTTGAATATTTTGTTGCAAAATTAATTATTGAAAATTTTAAAAAAATATTCGAACCAATTTCAAAAAGTGTGATTAAAGTAATAAAAAGTGTGATTAAAGCAAATACATTAATCATATAAAGAAATAGTTCGTAAAAATATTCACTAAAGCCGGAGTAATGTGGCTTAGAAAATTATGTTTTCCATTGGATTAACACAGAGGCACTTCTGTTTGGAGACCCGCTCCCATTCCCCTTATGCGTTCAAGTCAAAGTAGTCCTCGGTTTTGAAGACTGTTTTGATCTGCATCGATATACTTGTTTCAGCTTGATACTTGTAAAAAAACACACGAACGTTTAAAAAAAAAATCTGGTAACAAACCGTAAACTGAGTGTAATGAAAAATATTTTTTAATGACTTTTATCCTTTTGTAATGTGATTGTTAGTCGAAATTGTATAGATTGAACTTAAACAAAAATTATTGAATTTCGCAAAAAAAACTCCATAAACTTATTATGAAATTCTAAGAATTTTGTATGCAAAAATATTTAGATGATTCATTTTAATAAATATTGGTGCATTAAAATCTTAACAAAACGGATCTTAAAATTCAGAAATTTTGCATGTAACCAAATAATCTCATGAAATTTATCAAAATTAAATTCAAATAATTGGTTGAATACACTGTAAAACTTTTTTGCTTTTACAGTAAAAAACTGTCAGCTGGTGAACCAGAAATATTGTGCAGTTACAATTTAATTGTAATACCTCGCAATTGAAAAATACGAACAATTTGTAATTTTAAAGGAAAAGCTGCTTTTTAACCAGTCAACTTTGTAAAGAAAAAACAATAATTTTCGGGTCGGGAATTAGAACCCCGTGTAACTCCAGTGACAGACGCAAATACTTATCCCAATACTACCGAAGAGTTATAAACTGTCGAACCTGGGCTCGGACCTTTAGATCTCCACTTCAACGCTTTCCTAACTGAGCTATTTCCGCACACAGAGTTTCAACAAACAATTAATGTGCTTGTTTGATTGCAATCTAGTACTCCTTATGCGGTTTGGAAAACACTTATTTTAAACTTTAAATAGCACATTTTTACAGAAACAATTGTCTAAAGAAAATAACTTTATTTTTCTGTAAATATATTTTTTTTCTCTGTAAAATTAACAGATTTTTTACAGCGCATTTAAGCTTTATCTTAAATACAAAACGCAATCATGAATAAAAATATCCAATTCATAAAATATCACTATCTTCACAGCATAAAAATTCAAAAAAGCATACCCGCAAGTATATCTGCAAACCCTCGTCACCACCGCATCCCCCGTTTCACCCCCTCCACTCTTCCTCCTTCTCGCTCTACCATCCACCAGGAACGCCTTCTTCGACGAGCCCGTCGAGTTGTTCGACTCGTCGCTGGACGACGAGTTGCACGACGAAGCGGGCGAGTCTTCCATTTCCTCGTCCTCGTCTTCTTCATAGGCGATCCACGGGGGGTCGTTCTTGGACCCGTTGTTGGTCCGATCGTGGAGGTGGCAGGTGGCGACCACCTCTTGCAGTTCGGGGTCTTTGGTGGGTAGGTCGTAGTCATAGTCTAGGAGAGAAATGTCTCGCATTTTATTTATGTTATTAGAAATGTAAATGCCTTAGTTTTTATATAATTGTTTTTGGGGTCCCCGTGGCCGAGATGTATGAACACAGATTTGCTGTTGCTCTGTGACAGTGTGATTGTGGGTGGTCGTCTGACGTCTTGGTTGAATTGAGTTAAAATATCGTCGCACTTAAGCTACTCTAAGGCTATTGGCTCATACAATGGACAAGAACCGCAGTTAAGTGACAAGCTGACACCTGATTAGGCACCTAACGCAACTTTTAGGTGTTATATCGTAAGCAGCGTCTGGACTTATGGAAAATATTTTACGTGCACTCTCTATACGGGGCAAAATTCGTCGAACTTTTTATAGGTATGACTATGACTTTCTTGGTGGGGGGCAAGTTCGCCAAGCACTGCGACCTCAGGTCTATTGTACTCAACCCCAGAAATGACACAGGCACAAGAGACACACAAAGAAAGAGACGACACAAACACATAGACAAATAACAACATTTATTAACAAACACAAACATCCATGCCTTACCGGGATTCGAACCCGAACCCAGAAGCTCCAAAGGCTAGCTCCCTAACCGTTGCGCCGCCGGGTCGGCTTTATAGGTATAGGTCGGACCCTTTATAGGTAGGCAGTATATTTTGGCAATGCCCTGTCCCGAACCTGGAACCTTTCGCATGCAATGCAAGCGCCTAACTAACGAGGCACCCCAGCCCCTGAAGTCTTAGAGGAGAGATTTTTTATTAGATGATGCAATACGTTAAAAATGCTTTAGTCTCCCTGGATCCCCGCTCAGGTCATAAATCTAAGACAAAGGAATAAACATCTGCAATGACTATTCGAGTTTAGGATTCATATTCGTCTAGCTACAGAGATATATCTTTATTGATCAGGCTAAAGGAGACCTATACCATGGAGATGGTAAATTTTTTAAAAATTACGCTTTTTCAAGCACAGTTCAAAGGGCTTCCAAAGTTGTGTTGAGTTTCCAGAATGCATTAAAGACGTAAAATATAGAACCTTTTATAAAGGTGCATTCCGAAGATCTCGACTCCAAGGTGCATTATAATTGCTTTTCAGAAAGAGAGTGTCAAGATTAACAAAGAAACCGGATTGAATTACACAATGTTTATACCAATAGTAGCTAATAAGTTTGGGGGTTAATTCTTAATTGTACTAGCCACTATTCATGATTACAGCATTATAACAGCCTCATTATCATTGAGGTTTCCAGTTTAGAACACAGCCATAAAAAACATATTCAGACGTAAAGAGTCGGAAACGTTTGAACCAAAAGCGTTTTTCTTAAATTTAACTGTGGTGAAATATTTTTATTCGAACACCAAAGACTGAAGCCTGATTCTTGCTTGAATATCTTTTATGTTAAACCGCTCACTTGTTCCTGAATGTTTGCGTTTTTTAAGTAAATATAAACGGACTTGTATATTAGCATTTGGTTGTTGTTCCAACTGTTTTGCGTTTGTTTCAGATATCTAATAAACGCTTTAATTCTTTTCATTTGTTTTGCACGTCGTAAATAAGAAATAAAAACTTTTAAAATGATTTTTACAGCTTTTAAACTGTTCATTTCGGTGATTCTTATGATTCTAGCATTTTTAATGAGAAGAAAAGAATTCCCTATACGGTCTAATGGTTTCGTCGTGCAATGGTTTTTCGCAAAGTGCATGAAAATACTACATTCACTTATTTTCCAAACATGCACAAAAAAACAATACTAAAAAACCTTTTTTATTTTATTTCATTTTTCAATATGGCCTGTTTGTTCTTTTAAAATCAAGTGTGGTAACCTTTTATTTAATTTGAGCACCTTAATGCAATAAATATGTGCAATTTAATACTTTCTGCATAAAGGTCTTTACATTAGCAAGGAACAATTATCAAACAAAAACCCTCTACTTATATAATTTTTTATTTCAACCATAATAAGTATTATAAACTTCATTTTTATGATAGCTCAAAAAAGTTTTCTCGAAAAGAGTAAACTTAATAAGGATTTGATGACATTCAACTATTTAAAAAATCTAAGGAGCATTAGCCATGATCATTCTAAGAAACATGGTAAATACAGTTCGTATTTATTACACATTTTATTAAAAAGTGCTTCAAATGAATAGGGACATTAAATAAATCTGTCTTTTTAGGAAAAGTGTATTACTATTTTACATTTCTTTAAAAGTACGTCCCCATTCCTTATTTCTGAAATTCAAAGCCCTTCTTCAAATGTTTACCCAGGGCAATAAAAACATCCGTATCTAAACGGAGAAATCGTTTTACAAAGTTTTAACTTGCATTTTCTTGAAATTTAAATTTACGTGTATACAGTTAAAATTATTGTCTATATGCTTTTAGCTTATACACTACGTTTATAACGTAAAAAACAGAAGCTTTTATAAAGGCTATGTCCGTCCGTTTGTCTGTTCGTTTCTCCGTTACCCACCTTCACTGGCCAAACTAAAATGCTACAGACAAGTGTGGTGCGTCAAAAAAAATCATACTAGAAGTCATTGAACATTACAGGGGAAAAATTAGATTTACACTCTTAAAACAGAAGAGTGAAATTCACTCATATAGGAGAAGTGCATTTTCGGCACCGGAAAGGAGTGGAAATTAACTCAGACTGAGTTAAAACAGCTCGATTTAAGAGTGTAGGACGCAGATTGTTTTCTTTTATTTCTTTTACCCACTCCGAAAAAGTGTGAAATTCACTCCTATAGGAGAAGTGCATTTTCGGCACGGAAAGGAGTGGAAATTAACTTAGACTGAGTTAAAACCGCTCGTTTTTAAGAGTGAGAACTAAATATTAGTTTTTCCTTTTATTACTTTTTTACATAACCCGCTACTAAAATGCATGAAAAAATTACTTAAGGAGAATTTAAGCATTTTTGGTACGGTAAATCGAAATTAACTAGACTGATATTAAAAACGCTTGTGTTGTTGAGTGTAGAAAGCCTTCAATTATCATAGAAACCTACAAAATTTAATGCCTCTTTAAAAATCACATTAAGCCTTTTTTAATGGAATTATAATCTAAATTGCTACTTAATAATTGCATGACAAAATTAACATTAAAGAAAATTTTAAGAATTTTTTTGTGTGTGATTTAAATCACTTTGAACTGTTGACTAGCATACATTAAAATACGCTTTGTGGTTGGCATTATTTGTTTAAAAATAGGCACAAGACGTTCTAGGTTACATGTAAGCATTTATTAATGAAAAATAACGTCTTAATACTAATTATTTTTCTGTTGCCGAGGTGTGTTCATTGTGTTTTGTTTCATAAATGGTATTTAAAATTCAACAATTCATTGTTCATTGCTTCTTTCCTTTGGCGAACTAATTTCCCCTCGTCTCATAAGATTTTCCCCCTTTATGACCATTTTGAAACGTGAATTGATGCATAAACAATTTTCATAAATCATAATTAATATTTAAATCCCGTTTTACTCATATTATCTTTTAACTGCAATTAAAGCCGAAAATGCTAATTTATTTTTTAAAAAAAGTCACTGAAAGCTTTCATAAAACATATAACTTCTCATATACATTTAGAACATTTTATCAAGTTAAAAGAATTCATAAGTACGGGTTCAAAATAAACTGGATCTAAAAATTTTGCCTAAATTTTAGTTACATTCTTTTTAGCCCCACGACAGCGCACTGTCAATATTTTTTCTTTACACAACGTATAAAGAGCATTGTTACGAAAAGATTGTTTTCCGCCGGTAATAAATTTATTTTCTAAAAAAAGATTTGCACCCCCCTTTACACTTCCCTTCTCGTTAAATTTACAAATGAAATCCCTCTCCTCTGTATGATTAAATAAAGAAATAAAGTTTAAAAAAATAGCTTCCATTGAAATTAAAAAATAGCAAGTTTTTCTGGATTGCAGTGTTTTAAAGGATAATAAAATTATAATTGATGACTAAAAAAATTTCAGTTCCCGTTTTTTACGTTTTTAGATTTAGGACAGGTATAAAAATTGAGAATCTCAAATTAAAATTGAAGAAAAAATTCAAATAGGTTTTTTTGAAAAAGCATTAAGATTAAAGCAACAACTCAAACATATTTTGTTTTTCCTACAAAAGCTGTATTGCAAGGGAAATGTCTTTTACAATTTCTTTTTATTTTCTCATAATTAACACTTTTTTAAAGGTGTATTTATAATAACATGAGTTATAAAACTGTTCACGTAAACCAATTAAGCACTTGAAGCTGAGAACTAAGATAGTTGGATTAATTTTTTCTTAATTTTTTTTTTAATTGTCACTAAAAAAAGAACAATGTGTTTTGTTCTTTTTACTAAAAAAGAACAATGTGTTTTGTTCTTTTTACTAAAAAAAGAACAATGTGTTTTGTTCTTTTTACTAAAAAAATAACAATGTGTTTTATTCTTTTTTTAAACTACAAAATACATAACTTTTCTGCAAAACTGCTCAATGGAACTTTCGTTTTATAGAATAGCATGCACTTAAAAAATTATATTGATTTCTTTTATTTATTTAGAGCTAGTTTATATTAAAATTTATTATTATTAACCCATTTGTAATATGAAAACTTCCCTGATCTTTTACTGGGATATGAAAATCTCAAATAAGATAACTAAAAACATTATATTCATTTTTTACGTTGTTTTAGAACTTTAACCATATTTGAACACAAAATTATCTTCAAATTACAAATAAAAAAGTAGTTTCATAAGTGAAGTGTATAATTGTAAAATAATTGTGTGTAAAAAATAATTTTAACGAAAATAAACATTCTTACCGTACATTACTTTGCTAAAAAATAAACCACATATTGGTTTTTCTGGGTTCATTTTTTCATAAAGGCATATCGCACTGTACGCGGAAAAGAGACATATCACAAAAATACTAGTTTTTCAGAAAAATCGTCTGAAGTTTATTTTTTCCATTGTATTGCATTATAGAAAAATAACGATTCGCTTACTCCATTCCAACTATTCTACCAATTGATTTAATTTTTGCTTTAATCGCTAGATATTTAAATTTTGAATATTATAGCATTTACAAGTCATATTTGTGAGATAGGTCACTTTTCCGCGTACAGTGCGATATTTATTCACTAATGGCTCAGTCCCTATTCGTTTATGCCAACCCTAAACAGTGAGCATTTCACTGCACTCTAAATATAAGAGCTTTGTGTGTGTGTGTTTTAGATCAAACCCCAAAAAGGGCACAGTAGACTATTTTTTTAATTCACAAATCATTTAAGAATATAAAAATGTTAAACTAAATTATTAATAATGTAGTTAAGATTGAAAAATAATAATATTGATACATTTTTAAAAACGTTGTAATAAGAATGATTTTTGAATACTGAATTTGTATGTAGTGATTTATAAATCTCATAACTGACCATTTATAACTATAAGTTTTTATATTATACTTCTCGTATGGTGACTTTGAATAGTAAGTTTTTATGGATAAAAACTATTTAGAAAGGTTTTTTCAAAATATAGTTTGGACTCAAACATTTATTTATCTAAGACCTTCTTGTAAACGTATAAACTCAACCAAAAAGTAAACGTATTATTTAGATTCAATCCTTTCAAATATACAATACAAACATAAAGATTTCTTACTTTTGAATTTACGAGGCTTCATTTGCAACTGTTGCATAAAAAATGTCTTTTCCAGAAGAAATTATTATAATGCTCCCATTCCACACTAGCCTTTGAAAACCCACACTCAAATCGACCCCAAAACTAAACTGTCTTTTGTTTAGAACCTTTTTTAGAGCGTATTTAGGAATTTCTTCTATTAGAACTAGAGTTATGGTAAACTTAATCTGCAAAAAAAAAATATTTTTTCTAGTTTGCTAATGACGTTTCATAACGATTTTCAATTGCAGACTTCCCAGCAATCTAATAAAAAGTTTTTTTTCTTCTTTAAGATAAGTCCGGAGTTTCTAGGTTTTTCTGGGGAAGCTATTTAATGAGGAGAAGAAATGATGGCTAAGCTTAATTCTCCTTGTGGTACATTTTTTAATGTACAAAGAAATGAATTTTGTTAAGAAAGGAATACAGAATAAAGAAAAAAATCTATTTTTTATTTCTAGCGAAGATTTTCAATTCCTCTAATATCGACCGTTTGCGATTTTAAATTAAATTGCTTGCTCACAGGCTGCCGACCAATCATGAAATGAGCTGAAGAAACCAGGATGTTTTCAGTTTATTTTCGTTTATTAAATTGGTACTTTTTTCATTTAACTAAATAAATTTAAGATTTTTTTCAAATAGAAAAGAATGTTTTTAATATATTAGTTAAACACAGAACAAATAGAATTTTGTTTGGACAATTTAATTGCTTTCATCTGTAAATGTTTCATCAGAATTTGAATAGAAGATAACAATGCGAAATTTCAACACCAACTAGTTAATTTAGATATTGATAACCGTTGTATGTTAAATTAAATACTTCAAATGTTACATTTATATTTCAAACTCCATAAGCTTATAGTTTCTTAAAAGTTTTAAGGAAAAAAATGAAGTATGTGCTCAAAAATTTTATTCATAAAATGAAATAACACATTAACTTCCAAAATGCAGCTAAACAGTTATTGGGCTTTTAATCTTACCTTAGGACAAATTAGGAGTATATACAGTAGAAATAGTATATCATCATTTATTATTAATAAACTGATGTATTTGACAATAGACTATTTAATAACTTGTTCTTTACACATAACTCTACTTTAATGATTTCTCATGGTACTGATTTCTTTTATAGTAAATGCATATCCATACAAAATAAAACATCCCAATCCCAAGAAAGAAAGCCAAATTATTGCACATAATTTACAATTTTGCCTCCTAAATAAGGACCTATGTCCTGTTCTAAACCATTCTGACATTGGTCGTTTTATCATCTACGGTACAGATATACGATTTATTTTTTATATCTCCCACTGAGACCAATCAACTGAGGATCAGAGTTTAAATTTGTGTGGGTAGAGTAAACAACTCCTAAAAGCTTAAATTACCTATATCAATATCATTTAAGATTCTTGACATTGTTATAAAATGAATTATTTTGCATCTTTATGTGGGTGGCATGTGTATAGATAATTAAAAATTTATAAAATAAATCATGAATCCATTTAAAAATGAATAAATGTTTAATTGATGTCATTTCTTACTGATAAATGTATTTAAGAGTTGAAAGTATCATCGTAAATTATAAAATTATGTTTTTGCAGTAGATTAAAAATTATTTTAACACTAACTAATTAAAAAAAATTATTAACACAAATAGTAATTAAATGAAATAGAAAACTATTTTAACAACCTAGTTAAATTTCTTAAAATTTATTCGTATATCAATTGAATAAACTAAACACAAGTGTACTGCAACTGCTATACAGACCAATTAATTTTTTTAAAAAAATAAAACATTCAATCTCTGAGTTTTATCTAGAGAATTTTAACAATCTTCTAATCGATAAAAAAACTCATTGTGTATTTCAATATATATTCATTAAATATTCATGTTTTAAGTTAATTTTGGGTTTTATTTGAAAATTATTGTTAAAACATTTTCATAGCAAAGCTTGGTTCTATTTCTTTCGCTCTTTCGTTTTATTTCATCCTCTTTTCTTTTTTCAATGAAACAAAATTGTTGATGATTTTCGACACGAAACAGATTTTATTCAACAATTATTTCACAATTCGATTTTTTTAATAAACTATTTTGCATAATTTGGTGAACAATAATAAGAAAATTTAGAATAGAAAAGGACTTTAATCCTTTATTTAAAAAATCTCAATGGATAATTTTTGTATAGTCTTAAAAAATTTATAAAAACTGGCTGCGCACATTTAAGCAATTACAAAACTTTTCTTTAGACATATGTTTGAAATCTGCTTTTTTTAAAAAACTGAACATGCATTTAAGCGAATATAATTAACTTTTATTTGTTATATCTTAGAAAACTACTTTTCGATTATTTTTTGCGGTTTTATAAAGCATTTATCCAGCCTTTTATTCCTTAAATGTATTATTAAGCTTTCCGCAAACGCAAACTACATTGCCATACTAAAAAACAGCATTTTTACAATAAAAGTTTTTAAAATATAAGTAACTCAAAAATGTTATTAACTACGCTATTCCTGTTTAAACACAGACGAGGCGAAAAGCAAACTACTCTTAAGAAATGTTTTTATTTATCCTTTCTTGATTGTATTCTTTGGATTTTGTTACAATTTTTCATTATATTCGTATCTAATCCATTGCGTGCAATGAATTGTTGCACCCCTACCCCCTCTCTCAGTTCCTATTTCCCCCTTGAAAACGTTTTCTTAACAGGGTTGCCAGCAAATAAAGATAAATCTTTAAAATATCAGAATGCACTAAAGTCGCCAAAATGTTGTTCAACAACAATGCGCAAATATATGGAGTTACAAATGTTTAATAATATCAGAATGTTCAAAAAGTGTCGTTCAACAACAAAACGCAGAAATACAGAGACAATTTAGGAATTTGATCTAAAATCATGTTTTTCAAAAACTAAAGTTTTGTTAATTTAAGTATCTGAAACAATTTCTAAACACAAAAGGCATAATACTGTTTTTAATTAATCGTGGTTGAGGTTATAATTGGAATGAAAATATAGTATTCTTACTTTTTGAAATCAAAACCTTTAAATTACAATTTTGAATTTGGAATCCATGTTTTAAATTTATTTATCTCCAAATTTTATATAACTAAATTTATTGTTATTTTAATTGATTTACGTTTCAAGATTTCTAAATTTTAACTAACAAATATTAAAATTTAAACATTTGGCAGAAGTCCAGAGAAAGTTAATTACCCACGTTCAAATACTAAAATCCCTTTTGCCTAAATTTTTAGTATCATGTATTTATCTTTAAGTATTTATATTCTTAAAAACTTAAAGAGAGAGATAGATACTATTTATTATACAATTTTCATTTTAATTAAGTTTCATTCTGGGTAAATTATTGCCAATTTTAACTTCATATGTCTTAATAATAATTCTAAATTTATTATGTTTTGATTCAAATTTTGGTTTTATTTTGTGTAAAATTTTATATAAAAACTAAGTCTAAATATGTTTTTTTAAACTTTGTTTGGTAACTAGAACATTTTGATTAAATCTATTCACTTATCTTTTACACAAAGTTAAATTCCATTAATAATAAAAATAAACAGATTAATGTACCTTAACTGCACTTAATCCAAAAAATAAATAAAGTACTTAAATTTTTATTGAACATGTCAAGCAAGAAAATAGATACATAGCCAATTCTGGTAAACCCTGAGTTCGATGGAATCCGATCCAGATAAATAGATGGTCTAAGGGAGGGCGGGAAACGCACAGAAACGGGAAAAAATGACGAATTCAATCCCATTAGGCTGCTGTGGTGGCAACAAGTTGGATCCACAGTCTCTCGCTATTTTTTTTCTTTTTATTCCATTCTTTTTTTACTGTTTTATTTTCTTTATTCAAGCCCCATCCTCTTCCCCCTTCTACAATGCATCTTTTTTTCTTTAACAATCGTCAACAAAAGACGGAGTCTACCAAAAAAAGCATTTTACGAAGAAGAAAAAAAAAGAATAAAATGGCGGGAGAATTCTTTTGGAGTTGTCTCGAGGCGTCAGTATCGGGGAATTTATAAGAAAAAATAACGTCGAATTCGATTGTTTGCGTTGGCGATATTTAGCGTAAGGAAGAAGGCAGCGAGATGCAAAATTGGAAATTCAATATCAAAAAGACTAAAGGAATGAGCTTGTTTCTTCGCGCAATGAATTTTCGTAGTTTCTTTCGAAAAATATAGAAGATTTCGGGGCGCAGTGGTAACTTACTCAAATTGCTTGGCGATATTTTTTTTTATTCCTTTCGCATGGGGTTTTTAGATAAGCGAAAACACAACATGAGGATTGATCTCATGTTGAAGATGAAAGGTTTTATTGGAGAAATGTCTTATCTTATTTGTTCAACTTCTGCTACTTTTTTTTGGTAGAGTATACGCGGTTGGAAATGAAATTAAATTAGATAGCTTTTTATTTAGATAGAAACACCATATATTTCATTACACTTACTTTTCTTGCTAATATAATTTCGAGATAGAAGGGATAAAAACGAATGGGGCAAAAACCCGTAAAATCGATAATTTAATGACGTCATGCTTAATTAAGGACAATTTAATTACTATTTTTTTAATTAATATGTTTTGTATTTGAGAAGAGGGCCTTTTGTTTTATTGTATGTAAACATAAAATGTTTTTGGTTCAAAAGGTGTGTTATATTCGAAATGCATTTTATACAAAAATTACATTTACAATTTATCGGAGTATTTTAAATATCCCATTGTTTATGTTTATGTTTTAGCGGGTTTTTTTATAATCTGAACTTATTTATTATGTAATCTGGTTTCGATGGAAATATTTTTTTTATTATAATATAGATAATGTAGTAATTAAATGTCGTTTTGACAGCTGAGTTAAAAATATTTAATTGGACGTAACACTTTTTAACAAAAAACAGTTTATATATTAATTAAAATAAACATTCTCAATTCGAAAAAAAATGGAGAAATAGACAACAAAATATGTATTTCTAGTATCGGGATTTTAACCATTTAGCGCTTTTGTCCTTTTACGTTGAAATTTTTTTCCTGCTTATACTAATACTTAATTTAAAAGTACCGGTTTTTTCAGCATTTAAAATACTTTTCAATCTAGTGTACTAAAAGAAGGTTGCGTTCTCTTCGTAACTATGCATTTGTTTTTTTAATTACACCTTTACTCGTCAAGGTACTATTAAAGTTAAAATATGTTGACTGGGCAGGTTTTTCAAATTTTAAGGGGCATGATTTTAAATAATGCCCTGTCCTTCATAATCTAAGCTTAAAGTGCCAAGCCAAATTTAAAAAAATACATATATCAAGCATATAAAAACATATAAAAACATATGATCAAGGCAATCTAATCTTAGATTAAGTTCTACATTTAAAAAAAAAAGTGTTGTTCTTGATTAAAAATGGTCTATACATTAATAAGAAGAAAGCTGAGAGAAGCTTATACATTTTCAGAATTGTATATGCCATTTAGGAAAGGATACTCGCAGGGAAGGATGTAATAGCAGAAAGGCATCCAAGAAATTAAATATTTACCATACTCTCATAAATGAATATTTTCTAGGATGTTTCAATTTAACTACTTGCTGCCAAAAACTGTATTTATTTTTTGTAAAAGTAGTGATGCTAGTTTATAGATAATAGTGTAAGGAAAGAAATAATATTCTATTTCTCCACAATAAATTGAAGAAAAAAATACACAAGAACAAAGAAAAAAACATGGCAAACTAGCTTCGGTTCCCGTACATAAAAAATACTCAAACGCAAAAAAGATTTTAAAAATTCACATATTCTATTTTTTAAAACCACACTAAATATTAAGTAACAAATGTTTGCATTGTAGTGTTCAATTTTTATGATATTAAATTATGAATTCAAAAAATTAGTTTAAAGTACAGTATAATTTAATATTTGTCAAGAAAAGTAAATGAATATAGGTTAAATAATATTATTTAACAAATTATTTTTTCACTTAATTGAAATTTTTCTATTCCTCATTAAAATGCATTTACTAAATTTTCGCGTAAAATATTAAAGCATATATCGGCATTTCCGTTATTTAAAACAACAACAAATACGAATTATTCTCTAAACTTAAAATGGTACTTCACTAATAAAATAATCTTTACTCGATGAATTTAGATACTTGAGTAAATATTTCTTTGATTCTTCAAAAAAACGATTCATTTCAAGTGTAAACTTTATTTTTTAATCCAGTGTCTTTGATGTGTTTTGCGTAGACGAAAAAGTTCAAAATAATAAGAAAAATAATAAATAATTGTTATATATTATGTACAAATACTTTAAAAATCTTAATCTTAAAATCTTCTTTAAAATATGAATATAAATCTTAAAAAACCTTCTTTAAAATATGAATATAAATCTTAAAATCTTCTTTAAAATATTTATGCCAATGTTGTACACTAGCCACTTCAAAAGGAAATTCAAATAGTACAAATTTAAAGAACTCTTCAAACGTGCTTCAACTAAATTTAAATAATAACTCGTAAGCTCATTTTTTTTAACTATTTTATGAAGCTTTGTAGAGATCTCGGAATTGAAATGTTTAGAATTTTTTGTATACTTTTAAAAATTAGCATTTGTGATATTTTGAAATAATATAACGTAATTTAAGTTTTTGTTAAAAAAAAGGGGGGGGGGATGTCATGTATATGACGTCACGGTTTGATAACTATGAAGCTGTGGATTAATAGTAACTTGTACTTTAATTATAACTGTAACCATCACTGTCTGTTTTACTATATATATACTCATGTTATTGTTGTAGTCGTCGCTTAATAAAATACTATTTTGCTCTACTAGCGTGTCCGCGCGCACTTTTTATTAGAATGTTTTGGAAGAAAACTGGGTATTTTATTCAAGTGTAGTGAAAGATTTTAGGTTTTTCGTCGGGGAACGATCTTATGCTTATTATTTGTGTTTATATATTAAAATATTAAATCTATGTGGAAAAAAAGTGTATAAAAAAGCGTTTTGAAACAAAAGTATATAAAATTTAACAAATCTTACCACAGATAAACGCAATTAAAACTGCACCTCCAATAGCATATTAAAAGCTTGGCTGCCCAGTCAGTAAAACTCTTGACTTGCATGCAAAATGTCTCAGTTTCTGGCCCCGGTTATTGCCGAATAAAACTGCAGACCTATAAACGATCTGTGCAGCCCAAAAAAATTCCGACGAATAATACCCCGGGAGTGCACGTTAAATTTGCTTTGAAGCCGCGTACGATGTCATTAAATATTGCATTGGGTGCATACTCAGGTGTCGGCTCGTCACTTGAAAATAGTTATGAATAATGCTCGTCGCCAATAGCCCTCGTATACTTCTAGTGCAACAATAATTCAATTCTACTCAACTCAGTGGCACTCCTAGATACAATCAAAAGAACTTCCCATGTACATTAAAAATACCTTACAAACTATACCATACCATTTTTCGTTTCAAATGCTAAACCCACTTGCAGTAGTTTCTACTAAGTACGAATCGTATCTTATAAAAAGTAACCGAGACCCCCACTAAACGTGCACTAATGGGTCACAGCAAACTTAATAGTATTATTCGATTAGGGTTCGCCTCTAACAACATACGCGTAAATCCCTGATCAAAGACGGCCTTAACATCCACCACTCTTCCTTATCAAATCAGCTTTTAAGTGCGGTGGGAAGATTCGCCCATCTTCTTCCTTTAATTCACTCCAAGAGTAAAATAAACCAAGACGAGGGTAAAGGGGTAGTTATAGAGTTATTTTTGAAAAATAGTCTTTGTTCGTTTGTATTTTTTATAAGGGAGGTAAGACTACATAAAGACTATTGGGTTTGGGAGTGTAACACTTACGTGACCTTCAAATACCACTCAATAAATGTTGTTGTTACTAAACCTTCATGACCTAGCAACAGCTAGATCTAATCCATGAGTCCATGTATTCTAGCAAAGTCAATTACAAGAAGTAGAGATGATTTAAGGTCTTCTAAACCTAGACACAGGCAGTCTAAGATATGCTCCGGAGAGGCTGGCTTTAGATGACACTTGTTGCAGGTTGGAAAAATTTTGCAGCCCAATAAATAAATACATATTTAAATATAGTTATATAGTTATATGTCATAAATCTATTGCGCATGTGTGAATTTCTCTTTTATCGACCTTATTATGACGTCCTACAGGTAATGGGAACTTGTGTACCTAATGTGATGTCTATCTATTTTCGTTTCAGCAATGTTTTTCCAAAAGTGTTATGACAGCTACCCACTGCGCATGCGCGATTATCTCGAAAACGTTATTTTTATGTCCTACAGGTACTAGGAACTCTTGTACCGAATTTGAAGTACGTTGCTTTTTTAGATCCAGCTGTAGAGGGGTTTTTAGACAGACGGACCAATGCTCAAAGACCATTTTTTAAAGAATCAATACCCTCCAAAACGTGTAGAAAACACAAACTCTTCATTTTGGATTTTCGACCCCATTGCAATATTTTCATTACATTTTATTTCATACTGGGTAATTGAAAGTATGCATATACATTGAACAATTTTTAAAACAAAATAAATTCATTTATTTAATATTTACTCTTATTTTACCAATGCAACGAAAGTTGTTTAGTATGTCTCCATCGAGAGTCCATTACAGACAAATAATAGATTCGAATAAATGTTAGTTATCCCATGGCAGGCATTTTCAAAGAAAATGAGGCCAATATTTTGTATGAGTACAATAAAATTATATTTATCAATAAAACAAAATATCCCCGACAGAAATAGCATTATAAAGTCACAATTGCAGGCTAGAACTATAGGAATTTTAAAGAAGCACTTGTAGAGTAATAGGAGGTGTTTTTTTTAATTACTTTAACTAGAATAATTTAGTATTTAGTAGATTAGACTCTAACCTATCTTTATAAAGGTAGTTTTAACTTTAGTAGATAGTATTATCCAGTAATTCTAACTTAAGATTTATAAAATTAGAATTACTGGCCATAACCACAGAAATTTCCAAAGAAGCACTTGTAGAGTAATAGGATATGTTTTTTTTAATCAATTTAACTAGAATAATGAAGTAGAGGAGGTACAAAAGGGCGGAATACTGAAATAAGACGAAAATACTTGAATAGATTGGTCCCTAACTTATCGCAAGAGTATGAATTCCTATGTGGATTCCGCTGCTTATTTATTCTTATTCATTCATTTTGACCTAACTCAAAAATCTAATGACAATTGACACATTATATTGCTTTTATAAGGTAGTAGTTTCAAAATTAACGTTACAATGCCAGCGATAGTTACATTTTTGCATTCATTTTTAAACATTTAATATAATTACTTATTAAGGATTACAAAGTTTCAATGAACTGTATTACGAACAGCTAGGATTATTATCCTGGTGTGCTTTTCTAAAATGACGGAAATATCTAGAAGAACTTTTTGCTTTTAAATATCTGAGACTCTGACTTTAAAAACTTTATTTTTAGAATCAGTGACATGCATTTCCATACAAGTATATCAGTCAAAAAGTTTAAAAAGAAAAGTAATACGTCAAAATTATAATAATTAAACGCAAATAGACTCTTGTAGTACTTTATTTGTATTTTATGATGTCATATCCAGATTTGAATAACCTGTACCACTGATTTGGTTTGGTTGAATTAATGTGGCACTGGATCTACACGAAGGCTATTGAGGACGACCCAATCAATTTTGAGTCAAGGTCCAGTAACGAAGTCACCACTTGAGCTGGCCCCTAACTATGCGTTATAGCGACGTCGTAAGCGGAGTTAGGACTTATGACAACGACATATTTAGCGTTTACCAGTCTCATATACACGGCCCAATTCATCAGCTTTTTTTTTGTTTGTTTAGCAAGATCCGTTCATAGGATGGCTAAGATGAACCTTGGAAGGTTTCTTCAGTGGTATTACGCCATAATCCATCACGCCACGATTTCGTAACTGACAATAAAAAATACTTAATATAGGATTTGTAGACCATGAAGGAACAAATGAGTTGATAAACAGTTAAAAACTCATGTTATCTGAATATAACTATTAATGAATTTCAAATGGTCTGGTGACTGTTTTAATTTCGTCCAAAATATTTTCAATCTATTTTTAAATTCTTAAAGAAAATTTGCAAGTTAATGTTGACATTACCGGAATTTCAGACATTCATATGACAGACATATTTCAATATAACATGTGACAGATAATCCGACGTTATTTCCTTCGCATCTCTTGTACGTGCCTCTATCCTCCATCGCAATTAACAGGGGAATTCTTAATTTTTCCTTTTTACCGCAAATAGACATTTACCCCCATCGTAGAAACTTGTTGCTCGACACGAACTCTCGTTTTTGTGCAGAGTCGAGTTGAGTAAACACGCAGCTGCTGCTAGCGGAGGAATCTTAATTTTAAATCAGGTTCTCGTGCCGAGACGTTTATTTACATACTTTGCTTCTAATGGCCTCCCGCTGATTCCGTCTTTGGATTTTTTTAAATCTTTCTATTCTGAGAAATTTGCGCTCGCTTAGAAATCCCAATAAATATTTAAACGGGGTAACGAGCTCCGATACATTGAAGCTGAAGGGTTAAAAAACGTTTTTCCGCTAAATTGAACTGGTATCTTGGTATTAATAATAAGTTTCTGGAATATATAACGTTCCTTAAGATGCATTGGAGTATGATTGAAATATATTTATAGAATTATACTGTCAAGGGGGGGATGTCATATATTATTTTAAAAGTCTTAATTAGAAATTCATCTATGTTAAATCGATCGAAATTTTGTTCAGTGTAATTTGTTCAGAAAAAGGGCTTTCCCTTCGTTTATTTTTTATGAATGTATTGTGAATCAGTATTCAAAATACACAGTACGTATACGTATGTACTGAAAGTTTATTAAACTATAAAATGAAACAAACGTATTTCGATTTATTGTTTTTTTTTTATTTCATTATTTTCAATAAAGGGATCTGACAAGCATGTACACTCCATCAATTTACTCAATAACAAAACATTTTCTGTTCATTTGTTCTCTTCATTGTATTTATTCGGATTCTCCAAAGTATAACTAGGATATAGTCCGGATTATTCACAGGACGATTTCGAACAAATGCATTTATCAGTATCAAAAGTCGCCAATTTACGAACCAGACCCTATATCTTAGTTTTACTGTAGGTAATGAGAGTTTTGAAACAATTTCTTCAAAAATTAAAGGCAACTAAACTATGATTTACCAAAGTTGCGTAAATAATTCTCTAACAAAACAGGGGTTAGAAAAACTAAGGTTACCATGACAATGTGTGGTAAATGTGGATTTTGATAGCAATTCGGTCTTCGTCATACGTCTGTAGACCTTAAGTAAAAACTCAACACTTTTCGTATAATAAGTCCAAATATAAATTTTAAAATATTTTTTTCCTGGTTTTTATCTTCCGCTATTTTATATCTTTCGAAAAAATATAAATTTTAAGCTAAACAAATTTACATTTAAATTCTTCAAAATCTTATACAAAAATATACCACGAGAGATTTTAGGTTTCCTTCGACGCAATGCTATCAGCAACATGGTTTTGTAAAGTCAGATTTCGAGATTTAATTTGAATAACTATGTACTACCTGATAGACTCTCTAAACTACCTTACTTAACTTTCAAAGTGGTATGTATCCTCGTATTTGCAGTTACAGCTGTCGTTAAATCTTAAGTTATCCTAATCATTACTAGAAATTTAGGTACAGATATGATATAATGAACGGTCTGTCCATTGACTACTTTTGGAGAGCTTTAAATTTAACGAAGGGTTGCTATATCTATCCAGTTGGATGATATACGAAATGAGATGTTTACCAAATTTGAGCATTCTCGTAGTTTGGCAACTTATGGCACATCGAAAAATGGAGAAGACCTTCCATTATACCATAGCTGTTGCAAAGTTTTGAAAACATCGCTAAATTTTTGATTTTGGTAATAAAAAGCAATTTATGGCTTAAAACTTACTATATAAATAATAAATGTATTTCGATAAAATGCGTAGAAAAAATAAGTTTTTGCAAATCTTTATGATTAATGAAATGTAAGCCATTTCGGCTTTAATTTAGGCTTTAAAGCCATCTGAAGCAAATTCACCCTTACAAAATAATATTTAATTATACAGTATAATCATTTTTGTTTCATGAATAAACAGAAGCAGGGGATTGTTGGAGATACTATATTTCGATATCCAGTGTTTTGGTTTCCCGAGTAAAAGTTTTTCGATAATTCTCTTAAGCTTATACCAAAATGGAAATGTTCGGGATTATAAATTAACAAAGCTGAGTAAAAGTCAGGGGGCTCCCCTATTATATAAAATTCGGAATCGGGTCGTTCCACAACATATTTTCAAACGCATAAATTAATGAAATTTACTATCAAATACGGGTAAAATAATAAAACACAAGGCTTAACATTGTTATTAATGTAAAGTTAATTGTTTGCTCATTTATTTTAAGAAAAATTCTGTAAATACATTTATAAAAAATTGCAAGGCTAACTCATTGCTATTAGCGTCCACTACACTGCAAAAAATTAATCAAACACGGTGGAAGCTAACAAAATGTGCTTCCCAACGTGTTTACGGAGTAACCTTCCGCCAATTTTTCACATTGTATTAAAAATCAATTTCGACTTGAGAGTGTACATTTGGTAATTTTGTAAAAACTCGTGAGCCATTAACAACACATCGCAATTAATTTTCTTAAGAATATAAATCCAATTTCTATATAAATCCCGTAAATCCATTTTGAATTGTACACTTTTAAAACAAACGAGCGGTTTTAACTGTCTGGGTTAATTTCCACTCCTTTCCGGGCCAAAAATGCACTTCCCCTATAGGAGTGGATTTCACTCTTTTTGCGGAGTGGGTAAAAGAAATAAAAGAAAACAATCTACGTCCTACACTCTTAAAACGAGCGGGTTTAACTCAGTCTGAGTTAATTTCCACTCCTTTCCGGTGCCGAAAATGCACTTCCCCTATAGGAGTGGATTTCACTCTTTTGTTTTAAGAGTGTAGTTGATCAAGCTGACCTTCTTACCAACTTGAATAATTTTAAAGCACTCTAGAAAGATGAAAATCTAGAAATTAGCCCTAAAATATTTATACTCTGGAGTTTCCATTTCCTAATTAATAAAAAAGAGCTGATACTTTTCATTAACCCCTATCTCCAATACTTTCAGGTACTTAATATTTATGAAAAGGATGTTTAGGCTTTTCAAGTACTACTGTTTGAGCTTAAACTATTTATAGAAAATTTCGTATATGAAAGTTACAAAATATCTTTGTAAAATATGTATTTACAAAACTAACACAATACGTTTAAAGCGTTACACATAATTAAAATTTGCTTTTAAAATATTCGTTTTGCACAGAAACAATATTTCATCTAACTAACATTATTTACAATGTTACGTATAAATAAAATGTTATCTTCAAAGACTAATTTTATGGACCAAACACTTAACACGTTGCGTTTTATCTAATATGACCTGAAAGTATGTTTATATTCAAACTTTCACCAGCCCAATACAAACAAAAAATATTTACGTGAATTTCAAACGCATTTTCCAGAATAGCTTTTAAATTCCCTTTAAAGCAATGAATCTATTTTACTTCCCACTTAAGTATGTCGCGCCATGCACGCTTTCTTTTATTTGTGTGCAAGGGAAAACAAAAACAATTCCAGTTGCTTTCAAAATCGGGATATTTTCGTGACTGCAAATTGCCTTTTCCGTCCCTGGAGTAACAAAAAGGAACAAAAATAAAAAGTATTCTTCAAATGAAGAAGAATTCCACTGATTGGCCGAGATGGTAGAATGGAGTTGAGTTGTTTGTGTGCAGCTTTAAAAAGCGTTTCCTGGAAAACACCACACAACTTGTTGCCAGCTAAGAAATTGAATTTGCCATTTTATTCTTCCTATGCTTTCCGTTCTTTTCGATTGCTTTATTTGCTTCGGCTTAAAGAAATCTCCTTTCTGCGTGGTTTTGGGGGGACTATAAAATTTTTTCACCATCTATTTGAGTTTGTATTAGATTCACAGTAAGTCAATGGTCTATTGTCGCACTATGCGCGGAGAAGAGGTGTTTTGGAAAAATACGACCTATTTGTTTAAAAGTGGTAAAATATTTAAAATTTGATGATCTAGACACTAAAAAATATCAGTTTAACAATTAAGATACAATTATCATATGTTTATGTGACTTTTATACATTAAAATGCATTGTAAAAGCTAAAATTTAAATAATATCTTTTGATAAGTTTTATTTGTATCGAAACTACTTTAATTTTCCGTGCACAACGCGATATAATGTCTTAACTGCTTATAAATTAAATGTTATATTTGTCAACGTATGTTAATGGATTAGTGTCCGTTAAAAGATTGACAAACTTAAGCTTGAAAACACTCCCTTAAAAGTTGGCTTATAGAAGAACATCTAAAAGTGTCCTTGCAAGTGAGTTTTTGCTTTTAATACCAGAAATATTTCGAAAACTTTAATAACGTCTAAGAAAGTATGGGTAACAGACACGCCGAAATTTGTATTAGAGCCTTAGTATGATCCCCCAGTAAACATTCTTTTTTCATTTATATAATAAATAATTTAGTAGGAAAGTATACGTAATGAGTGTTTCCAACGTTGCGGATAGGATCAACACGTAATTTATAGTACCCGACAATACATTTACATTACTATTAATGACAGCTAAGATAATAAATAAAAGTTCTTTGAATATCGAACTACATAAAGCTAATACTCAAATTTATGGAATAGATAACAAGCAATAACTTAAGTTTCGATAAAAAGAATCAGCACGTACTCTGAAACATTCCTGACTTCATGAAACATAAAGAGCCTAACCTCCATTCTTTCATTAAAGAACAAAACAAAGCCTCGTTCCAGGTGGTTAGAGAGCGACGCCTCTTCATAATGAGTTATTAATCACGCTTTTTGCAGCGCCCTCTTCCGTTCATTAGTGCACCTGCTCCTCATTACTACAGTACGCGGGATGAGCTAGCTGTGACATTAATTAGTATCTCTTAAACTACTCCCGGCTTCATAACTTCGATTTTTAAAAGAGGGCGTTTTTTTATTATTTTGACGAACCTTCCTTTGAAATTTTAGGTTGATTAGGACGTTGGTTTGGGTTGTTGTGCTGGAGTTTTATTGCTTTTTGTTGCTTACACTTATTATGTTGTTAAAGAAGGGATTTTTTTATTGAAAAATAGCAAAAAGGAAATTTGCATAAAATTTGGATGAAAACCTACCTCGTTAAGCTTGACGTGTAATATGTTTCTTAATTGAGAAAGGATTTGATAAAGGTGTATAAAATTGTGTTGAAAAGTATTTATGGAGAAAAACTTTTTTTAAGGAATATATGGAACATTCTTCGTTAGTTTCGAAATATCTCTCTTGCCTTAGATGATTTTTTTGAGTTTTTAGTTTTAGCTATAAATTATATTTTTATTATTTTTTACATTCTTATCGCAATTTATTTTCTTGGGAAATCATATTTCAAATTTTTACTTGTATCATTGGAAGTGTTCATGAGAATAATTCGTTATTGTAACTTATGTGAATATAATGTGTATATGAAAATAATTTAAAATACTAAGGTAAAAATAAATAACAAATAAATGTATTAATACTATATTAATTATTATTAATATAATAAAAAACTGATGGTGTGTTATTGTGGTGGTTATGTTATGGTTTTGTTAAAAGGTTATCCCTGAGAACACATAGATAAAATGTACACAGCTGCAATTTAACTGTAAGCACAACTGAATTTAATTTAAAACTATAGCTATTCTTTTAATTAAGAATAGTTACGTTTACTGAATAAATTCAATTATTTTAATAAAGATATTAAAGTTACAAAAAGCAATCTGTAGCTATAGATCTAAAATAGGTTACATGATGCTGAATCAAGCATTGGATATAAACTCAAAAAGCGAACTCCTAATGTTGATTACAAATCCTGTTTGACCTACCCTGTCAAAGTCGTTTTGCCTTGCATGTATTATACTAGTAATGAAAACAACTTTCAGGCAGCTTTTTACATTTTCATGCAAGCAATGGTTTTCTTCAAGAAGGTTCTTTTACGTTTATACCTTAGACATTAGATTTTTATACATTAGATCCTTGACTGAAGTCTAAATTTTTTACTCGAAATGCCTCTCTAAAACAGATTCGAAATACTTTCAGCATTACTAGCTTTACCTCTAAGCTTCTGAAACTGCTTTGAAAAACGTTAATTTTTGCTCTAAAAATTAAATTTCTGAAATAATTGTGCTTGTTTTTTTTTAAATTTATGTTATGTTTTAACTTATTGTTATTGAACTGCAAAAAACATTAATGAATTTTCTCAAAAAGGGTTTTTTTTTGGCTTTCCGATCCCTTAATAGACCTACCCCTTACTTCACATACCCAATCCCCGAAACCTATTTCAATGCAGATAACCTCCACGCTGCTGTATAAATAAACATTTCCCATCACATTTCCAACATTCATATACGATCCCATTTCCTCCGGTAGGGTAGTAGAAGTAGATTGTCAAAATCGTCTGCCTGCCTTCGCAACCTGTTGATACTCCACCCCCCACCCATGAGGAGGAGGGGGAGGGGTAGCCGGAAGTGTTGCGGGCTTCCTCTTTTAAGTTCCTTCCGCTTTTAGGGGGTGGGGATAAGTTAAATAGTTCAGAAAGGGAGGGAGAAAGTTGGTGAGGGAGGGGAGGGGTAATCGAATATCGATTGGTGGCGTTTAAATGTGTTCGTTGAGTTGTGTGTGCTCGTGTTGAATTGAAAGTTTAATTTTGAGAAGTTTAAATGGAAAATTAAAAAAATTAAGTGATCTAAAGAATATACAAAATAATTTTTATTGATTGTTGATGTTTTCAAAGTGTTTACCTGCGAGAAATCTTATTCTTGTATAGAAACAATGCCTTATAATTGCATTTTTTACTAACTCTTATGTGAAGTTTAAACAACAAATATTTAAATATTACTTGTTGGACAGTAGAATGGTTCATTGTAAATGTTCATATGAATGCAGAATAATTCAGAGAAAATAGTACTAGTTTCTTAACGTCCAGTTTATTTATTATTTTAATTTCTTTTATTTTTTACTCTTTGGTTTGAGTTTTGAATCCTACGGGGTTAAAAATTAAAAACTATCTTTCTAATATAAACTAACAACATATATGAAAAATGTTGAGAAATATATTTAGATTGAGTTAATTTATTATGACTACATACTCTAGTAAAGCTTGACATTTTATGAAAGTGAATAAAAGTGAATGATATAGCCCATACCTTTTTTTATAATTTTCAACAAAATAAAAGAATAAACAAAATTTACGACTCCATGACTTCATGATTAAGATCTTAATTTTAATACCGCGATACCAACAAACGTGCCCTAGGTACTAAGCTTCCCAGAATCCCCTCCGTCATCTTTATAACACTCCTCCATCTTCCACTGATCTCAAAAGACTTCAAATTCATCCCTCTCCATCACGATGATAGAGTGAGAATATTTTCCCCCAATATCCTTTTTAAGCGAAAAAAGCCACCATCCTTTCAATTGCAGCGCTAAAAATTTTGATAAATGCACAAACTTTATCCCTGGTTCGTTCATTTCTTACACATTTGTTTTCCGCATATCCCATATATTTCTCAGAATGCTTATCGAGGTCTTTTTCTGAGGTCTCGATATATCCTGTCATATTCTTGTGCGACGGATGACTCTCCAACACGTCATATGCATGTCATAGGAAGACCCCTTTTTCCGCCTATCACTATTCATTTATGCCAGTTTTTCGATGGGTTTGGCTTAGTTATTTTTCTTAAAAAAGGGCGATATGGTGATATGAGGCAAAGACTCAAATATATTTTTATGTCTTTCACAGAACTTAATTGCTATGTATACGCATGAAAATAATCATGATTCATTATACTTTGACAGAGTAATTTCTGACAGTCAAATAAAGAAAAAATGCTATGTTGATGATTTCAGTTAAACATATGTAAACATATATTTTAAAAAAATCATGTAATATCTCAAATTAAGGAAATTAAGAAACGAGGTAGGCCATGTCTTCAAAATGTTAATCCGAGTACATACTTTAACCATATGTTTTATATGTTAAACTTTCGACTCTTCTTTTTGTTTTCCTAAAACAAAATATTTCCTGTTTCATTGTTCTACGTTAATATTATTTAAGAGCATTTGTAAGATTTAAATAAAACGTCCTTCAATCAATGCAACATAGTAAATTGAAGCTTAGAATGTGTACTTTTAAATGTATCTTAGTCTTTAGCTCAATTTTCCACAATTATTTGCTGTTTGCTTACAAATAAGAACGCAAAAGTTTTCATTTAACCTTGAATAAGTTTTTTTCTCATTTCTTTCTACAATAACTTTCTAAACTTATTCATAATACATATAAGGCATAAAGGCATCAAATTTGGTAAATTTTTTTTAGCCTTTTGCTTTTCTTGTTTAAAAAGTTATTCCCGATGATACAAGGTGCACCTATCTTGCCTGCACATTACTCCTTTTACAAACTGGTCATTTACTTAATTACTTACATTTAAATTTTTATTGTTTTAAATGATGCGCTTAATGTAGTCTAAAAAATTATGACAAAATCTTATAAACCTGTAATTTTTCAAGATCAGTATTTGAAAAATGTATGGATATTTTAAACATCCGATTAGAAATGTGAGCGTGTATATAACTTTTTATTTAAGTATCTTTTTCGGGTATATATTTTTGTTTTGGTGTCTTTTTCTTAAAATTCTATTCCTTTTTCCTCTTTCAGCTGTTTTTATTCCCACAAAAACAAATTAAAATATTTTTAAGGAAAATCCAGTTTTCAAAAACGCAGGGAGTGGAGGAATAAGGCGCTTGTAGAATCCATCTAACTTAATTAAAATCATAGTTTCTAAAAATAAACATGGCAAAAAATTGGGTTGTTTGCTGACTTTGACAATCAAATCTTCTTGGAAAAGACTAATGAAAAGGTGTTTTTTATATTATTCGGAGCTCTGATTATTATTTTTTATTTTTATTTTTTATACTCAGAATATTTTATTTTTATTTCATTTTAAATAACTAGTTAACAATCGTTAGATTGTTCAACTGTAATATTTGAAAGGTAATACAGTAATACTTTAAGTGGCATATTCAATTATATTCAAAAGGTGTATTAATTTTTGTTTCTTTTAAGGTTGGAAATTATTGATTCGAAGCTAGAGACAACAAGTTAAATTTACGTACTCAGAATAACCTAATAAATTGATCGGAAATTTAATGCGTTTTCCTTTAATTGAATTCTTGCTAAAATTTTCCTGAAAAATGCATGTCAAAATTTGTATTATCAATTTACACCGTTAAAGATTATATACTTTCTATTGCAAATGCTAAACTATAAATAGATGTAAACATTTAAATTAATTCAGTAAAAAGAAGAAATGCATAAAACATTTTTTCATTTTGAAATTTTTTATTAATTTTACGAAACTTTTAAGTTTTAGAACCAAAATTATAAAATGTAACACATTTCCTAACTATGACAATAAAAGTGTAGTGATTTGATACTGGGATGTTTTTCTACAGGTTTCTACATACATCACTTCACTGAGAGCCAAATTTGTCAAAATAGCATCTGTAATGGTTGTAATCTTAAAATGCAAAATGATTTTACTTCTTTTTTGCATTGGTTTTCAATAAGATAATTTTTCTATGATTCGTAAAACAAATCTAGCTGACATCTTGAAAACAATAATGAGCATAAATATAAAATATTTACCACCTTTTACCATTAGTTTTCGATTACAAGAAACTAAAAAAACAAGTTTTCATGCTATCTTTCAATCAAATTAACAACGTTTAAACTTATTTATTGGTAAACTCAAAGTATTAACAAATTTTTGATGCGTTTATTTTAGCATAGTTCTTGTTTCGTTAGAACATTTCAGCATAAAGGGAAAACTTTTCTTCAACCAAGCATTCTAGCCCCGAATTTTAAGATATGATTATGGAAATGAAATCAGAGTACATTATTCATGATGTACGGTTTCATTATAATATTTTAAAGTCCGGGAAGCACGTCACTTTAAGCTAGCGTCAAACGCACGTAAAATTTAGAAAGGTAAGCTATACATAGAATACGCATGTGTTGCTTGAAAGTCGCTTTTAGAATATTTGGTACCTCGTGTTTAAATGAAAGAATTTATTATGTGTGGCTTACTGAACTTCACATACAGTTTAGAGTATTTTATTTCACATATTTATATTAGTAAGTAGTACTGAATAAATTTCTTTGCAAAACTTGTGTGTTTTTGGGAATTTGAGATTTAACTGTATATTTTTTAAATGAGACAAATCATTAATTCTTCACTCCAGAGGTCCACATAAAGGGATCTTTTCAGAATTCACTTCACAACTTTATTTTACAGTGTTTCCTTATACTAACTTTCATATTATTAACTTAAATGTGTAAAAGCTTTCACCTTCAGCTTTTGATTATAGAAATTAGTCGTTTATTTGTATTTTAAAAATGACATAAGTTATTTTATGTTTGTAAATTTTAAAAGAATTTTTCGTTATAAACAATGTTAGAATAAACTGTTATTACAAAAAACTAATACAGCATGTTTTTGTGCAAATGGCACTTTTTAGAACTGAAGATTTCAAATTTTATGATATTTTCCTTATCAAATATTAATCTTAAATTATTAAATAATTACCTGCAAATCATACTTATAAATACATATTTGTTCGAAAAATCTGTTTAATTAAAAAATATGTTTTGTTTTGTTCAGGAATAAAGAGGATAAAAGTAAAAATATTTGTTGTTGTAATATTTGTCATATTTGTTCGAAAAATCTGTTTAATAAAAACAAATTATGTTTTGTTTTGTTCAGGAATAAAGAGGATAAAAGTAAAAAATTGTCAAATCAGTTGAAGGCGAGTTAGTTAAACAATAAAACATGCACATTACAATTGAAAACAGTTATGTTGACGATTAAAAAAAAATCTTTAACAAAATTGTTGTAAGGTAATTGTGTGCAGCTGTGGAAAAAAAAAGTACCCGCTAGTGATTATTTCGGCGGTTAGTCATCCTATAGATTCGGACTTTTATGACTTTGTGAACAAATAACATTCTGAGTTAATTGCATGGCACAAAATTTGCATAACGGGCCGTCTTCATATTAAATCGCACCGTACGCGGAAAAGACACCTATCGCGAAAAAGACCATTCTTCAGGAGAGCCGTTTAAAGTTTAGTAAATTTCAAAGTATCACAAAATCGTTCCAAATGAACCTAGATCAAAAATATTCGGCATGGATATCCGTTTTATGAGTGTAAAAAGGTATGCATAGTCATTTTTTACTTTAAATTTGCCTTTGCTGAGATATTTTTAGATAGGTCTTTCTTTCGCGTACAAATTTGAGTTAGACAAATCAATTGATTATGGCGTCATGAAATAACATAATGGATTTGTATGATATGGGTTCATTATTTATTAATACTCTTGCTGCGGATAATGCCATAAGACATCAAGAACTATGCTACCGATAATGCTATTCCTATAACACATTACGCGGTAACAAAAATCTTCAGAAAGGAGCACAGGAAGGGCTATTTTTTAATTAAAAAACAGACGTAAATTTTAATATAAATTTTATTGTTTATAAATGTAATAAGACGTCTTAATATAAATTATTCCTTCTGATAAGGCGTTTTTTGCGATTTTTATGTTTTTCAGGAAGTATTCGTAAATCATACCTTTAAGATATTTTAAGTAGAGAAATCGGTATAGGTTCGTTACTTGATTAGCGTTCTAAATTACTACTCCCATCGCCAAAGCTCTTGTGGAGTACATCTAAGTACACGTGACAGTACAGTTAGTATACATTTAAAGCTCTAAAGTCCCCTCCGCTGAGTACGATTTCGCCATTAAAAACTGCGTTGGGTGACACCTGCACTCAGGTGTCGACTCGTCACGTGATTGTGGTTCTAAATTATGACGTCCGTCGCCAATAGCCTTCTTGTAGCTCTAGTGTGACGATAATTCAAACCTTACCTAAATAGACAGCCGTAATCGTTCAATCAACCTAGCAACTAGAACCGGTTTGTCAAAGGACCGGTAAATCAATACCTCTGGGGGTGACAAGTCAATTCTGGGGATCCTCTAGTTGACCTTTGTCTCTAAAAATTAGATGGATCCACTTATGTGTGTGTGTGTGTGTGTGTGCAATGTGTCTGTCTTACTTGACGAAGGTTTATAAGCGGGTCTCTGACCAAGCACACAAACCTGAATATATATTTCTACCAGCCAACCATCAAAGGACCGTTATAACGTAAAAAGTGGAAGGTATTATAATCGTTCAGTCCGTCCGTTCGTCTGTCTATCCGTCACCCACTTTCATATCCCAAACTACAAATGCTACGGACAAGTGTGATACGTCAAAAAATTCAGCGCATCGAAATTAGAATACATTGAAAATTTCAGAAAAGAATTCGAATTCCAAGTATTTCAATTATTTAAAAAACTGCAAAATTTAATGCTCATTTCAAAAGCATAGGAAGCCATTTTTATTAGAATTAAATCACCATTTCCATTCGCAACAATCGCTCAAGAAACTTTAATTCTTTTAGACAATAAATAAAAATAAATTTATTTTTGCGACATCGATCAGTTTGAAATGACGTCAAGTATATTTCACTACGAGATTCTTTGTATGTTGATATGAAATATTTTCATTCTATTTAAAAGCGAGGAATATTACATATCTATTCTTTGAAATGTAAATTAATTTTTGCAAACGAAATAATTATTGAATTTTCGAAATTAAACAAATGAAACAAGCCAAATTTAGCATGGAAATGTTTAATATAGAATTAATGCTGTGTTTGGCACCTTCTTACCTGTTAACACAACTGTTGTGTGGAAGCGGGTTAAATGACAAATTCTGTTACAAACCTACTTGTTTTTAATTATTTCGAGTTCAAAAACACTGGGAAGTAGGATTAAAATAACCATAGGTTTTTATCCTCATAGGTTTTGACTTTTACATCCCTCGTAGCGCCCCTTCCTCAAGATATTTAACCGCACGTTTCTTCTCCTCCTTCAATAAACCTACAGACTACGCTTGTCATTTTAGAGATTGTCCCCCAAAGGTCCACAAGTGATTCGATTGAAAAACTCATCAAATATTCATCCAAATGTAACGAATACTTAGATTTAGGGTTTTTCGAGAATGCTTAATCTTTCTAAATTATTAAAATTGGGTGATGCTATTGGAAATTTTAAAGTTAGTAACATTTTTAATATGAATGCGGCCTCTTATGCAAATTTCCTATCATACAATTAACTTAGAATGTTATTTGTTCACAAAGTCAAAAAGGTCCGATTCTATACGATGACTAACGGCCAAAATAATCACTAGTGGGTACTTTTTTTCCACAGCTGTACCTCAATACATCTAAATGCCTATCAGATGTAAACATTTTAAAAGCAAAGCGTCTTTTGATTTTAATACTATTTTAAAATTTGATAAATTTTATATACATAAAATGTACTGCATTTTGACACTTTTCCTGCAGGTTAATTAAGTGAATTATTTATTTTAATTAATTCCTACATAAAAAAATTACAATTTTATGACACTTATCTTGTTATTTAAACAATTGAATACGATTAACACATAACTATATTTATTCATTAATTTTACGTCAACTCAGATAATTAAAAAAAATAGTTTTTCAATACAAAATAAAATTCTTATAACATTCTTATGTGACCTTATATTAATATACTTTTTTTAAATACAATTCAGTTGATGTTTTGGTCATAAAAAAAAAATTCTCATTATATTTCGCTATTAATTTTAGTAAAAGTTTGCAATTCTTCAAACAACATAGTTTTTAAAACGAACAGGGAAATCATTGTAAACTTTCATTAAATTCTCATTTCCAATAACATTAGTATTGTCCCAACAAAAACGAATAATCAAAAACCCCAAAATATTCTATTCATATAATAAAAGGTTTTACCAATAACTATAGTACACCAGATATTTCTTCTGAAGAAAAATTCTCAAAGCGAAGATAGAAGAAAAAAAACTAAAACGTCCGAACTTTTTACATTTACGTTTTCCTTTCAAAGCATTGGAACCCCTAAAACACGAAAAGAAAAAAAAATTGGATAATTTTTTATAATTCATTACATTTCTAGAAAAAAAAATCTTTTTGCTTTTTTCCAAATAATTTTCTTGCTAAAATCGAATGGAAAAATGTTTTTATTAAAAACAGAATTGGTTTGCGTACAGCATATTTGAATAAAACATCAAACCAAAAAATGTTTGAACAATTACGATTCTAAGATTATATATATTATTTTTATAAATTTCGTCTTATATTAATTCCTTACAGAAAATTCTTTTGGGTTAAATAATTAGAGATGACTTTATTCACAATTTAGAAAATTGAATAACAAAGAGCAAATGAGTATAGAAAATGCAAATGACTTAGCCATGGTTAAATTAAACCAGTTCTATATTTAAGTTTATAAAACTGTAAAAATTTTATAACTCTTAAATGTACAAAGCATTGGACATACAAAACTCAAAATTTTTAAAAAAATCAATCGCATTTTTATCTGAATGGATATATTTGTAAGCATCAAAGTTACACTAAAAATAAACTTGTCAGAACACTTACCTTTCGCTTTTAAAGCAGCAAGAAAAAAATATGTACGTGTGTATTATAATATATGTTTATGTGTATTCCTAAGCACGAAGAGTCCGTAGCTCTTTTAGTTCGAACTGTAGAGTAGTTTACGACAGGCAGACGGACCAATGCTCAAAAAATGCTTTTTTAGATTCAGCTTCCTCCAAAACGTGTACACTCTTAAAACAAAAGAGTGAAATTCACTCATATAGGAGAAGTGCATTTTCGGCACCGGAAAAGAGTGGAAATTAACTCAGACTGTGTTAAAACCACTCGTTTTAAGAGTGTAGGACGCAGATTGTTTTTTTTTATTTCTTTTACCCACTCCGAAAAAGAGTGAAATTCACTCCTATAGGAGAAGTGCATTTTCGGCACGGAAAGGAGAGGAAATTAACTCAGACTGAGTTAAAACCGCTCGTTTGTTTTAAGAGTGTAGAAAACACAAAATCTTCTCCTCGAATTTTCGACCCCATCACAATACTTTCATTACCTTATATTTCATATTAGGAAATCATATAATTTAGATTGTCTTGCACCTGACCTCGATTTGAGAGTACTAGTTTATATTTCCAAATAGAATTTTTTCCTGTTCATTCGCATTCCCTTTGAAACAGCAGAAATACCTAAAAAAAAACTCCAAACAAAACAATGTTCATTGTTTGTTGTCCAAACAATTTCCTTCTAAAAAGGGAAGGAGCTCTAAACCAAAAGTAAAAATAAGAAAAATTACGGAAGGCTAAATTTTATCAGATAACTTATCAAAACAGTATTCAGTTTCTATTTGCAAGTTCTTTTCTTTCACCAATCAATGCCCTTCTTAGAAATCGAATTTGTCTAAACAATTCCTCAATATAAAAGGCAAGAGCGAAGATTAAGGAAAGAGAAAGACGAATAGGCTAATTTCAATGTTAGGCAGACTAATATTATGTAGTTTGCATTGTCTTATACCTGACCTCTATTTGAAATTACTAGTCTATATATCTAACTAGATATGGTTTCCAGTTAATTCACAACTGTAATTCCTTTTTAAACAACAGAAGCTCTTTTTTAAAAAAATCAAACAAATACGAAAATGTTCATTGTTTTTTTTTGGTACAAACGATTAAAAATAATAAAATCACTGTGAAAGCTTAATTTTACAAAATAAAATATCAAAAAATTATGTAGCTTGTATGTGCAAGTCAATTTTCTCTCACCAATGCCCTTTAATTTCTATCAATGCCCTTCTCTCAAAACGAACTTGTACAACAATTCCCCTTCAGAAAGAGTAAGAGGAAGGGTTATTTGGAAAAAAGAAAGACAAATTGGCAAATTTTAAGACAAAACATTTTAAGGTTATGCATTTTGTATTATCTTATACCTGACCTCGAATTAAAATTACTAGTCTATATTTCAAACAAGAAATGTGGTGTTCTGTTCATTCACAATTACAATTGTTTTCAAAACAACAGAAACTCGTTAAAAACTTCAAACAAAACAATGTTCATCATTTTTCTTTAATCCATACCCCTTCCCCTCAAAACGAACTTGTCCAAACAATTCCTCTCCAAAAAGAGCAAGGGCGAAGATTAAGAAAAATGAAAGTTTAATGTTAAACGCCCTAATATTATGTAGTTTTTATTCTCTTGCACTTGACCTCTATTTAAAATTACTGGTCGATATTTCCAACTTAAAAAGTTTTCCTTTTACAATTGCATTTCCTTATCACAACAACAAAAAAAACTTTAAAAAAACTTCAAACAAAACAATGTTCAACATTTTCCGCCAATCAATAACCCTTATTCCAAAACGAACTTGTCCAAACAATTCCCCTCCAGAAAGGACAAGAGCAAAGATTAAGAAAAATGAAAGACGAATAGGCAAATTGTAATGTTAGATGTTAGGCTAAAATTAAGTAATTTGCATTGTCACTTAGCTAACCTCGATTTGAAATTAATAGTCTATATTTCGAACTAGAGATGTTTTCCTGTTCATTCACAATTGCGATTCCTTTTCAAAACAACGGGAACTCGTTAAAAACTTCAGACAAAGCAATGTTCATCATTTTTCTTCAATCAATATCCCTTCTCTCCAAACGAACTTGTCTAACACTTCCCCTCCAATAAGTGCAAGAGCTAAGATTTATGAAAAAGAAAGACGAAAAGGCTAATTTTTAATGTTAAATACCATAATATTATGCAGTTAACCTTGATTTAAAATTATTATTCTATATTTCCAATAAGAATTTTTTCCCTGGTTATTCACATTCATGATTCCTGTTTGAACAGTAAAAAAAACTTCAAACAAAACAATGTTCATCATTTTCCACCAATCCTTAGACCTTCCCTTCAAAACGAACTTGTCCAAACAATTCCCCTCCAAAAAGAGCTAGATCGTGAAGTGAAAGAGGCGAAGAATAAGAAAGAGGCTAATTTTGATGTTAAACATTCAAAGATAATGTAGTTTGCATTGTCTTTAATTGACCTCGATTTAAAATTACTTGTTTATTTTTCTAGATAGAATTTTTTCTCGTTCATTCACAATTTTAGCATTTTCAAAACAACAGAAACTCTTTAAACAAAACTCCAAACAAAACAATATTCATCATTTTTTTGCCAATCTATACCCTTTCTGCCAAAATGAACATTACTAAACAATTCCCCTCTAGAAAGGGCAAGAGCGAAAATTAAGGAAAATAAAAAACGAATAGGTAGAGTTTAAAGTAAGATAGGCTAAAATTATGCAGTTTGCATTGTTTTATATCTGACCTCTATATGAAAATACTAGTCTTTATTTCCAACTAAAAATGTTTTCTGTTCATTCATTCAACAGAAAAACAAACTTAAAACAAAGCAATGGTCATCATTTCTCACCAATCCATACACTGTAAAAAATTTCGGCGCAAGATTGCACCGGAATCCTGGAATTTTCTAGCTGCCACCACTATTTGAGCATAAATGCACCAATTGTGGTGAAACCATAGCTTGATACACCGCAACGTGGTAAATAAGCTCCAAATAGTGTGCAGCTAGAAAGTTCCAGGATTCCGGTGCAATCTTGCGCCGAAATTTTTAAGTGTACCCCTTCCTCAAACGAACTTGTCCAAACAATTCCCCTCCAAAAAGGGCAAGAGCGAGGTTTAAGGATAATGCGAATAAAAAACGAATAGGCAAATTTTAATGTTAGATAGGCTAATATTATGTAGTTTACATTGTATTATACCTGACCTCGATTTGATATTAGTATTCTATATTTTAAAAAAAAAGAAGAAATGTTTCTGTTTATCACATTCTTTTCAACAACAAAACTCTAAAAAACTTCAACAAGCAAATTTTATCATTCTCACCAATCCATACCTCCATCAAAACGAACTTTCCAAACATTCCCTCCAAAAAGGCAAGAGCGAGTTTAAGGATAATGCGAATAAAAACGAATAGGCAATTTAATGTTATATAGGCTAATATTGTAGTTTACATTGTATTATACCTGACCTCGATTGATATTAGTATTCTATATTTAAAAAAAAAAGAAGAAATGTTTCCTGTTCATTCACAATTCTTTTCAAAACAACAAAAACTCTAAAAAAATTGAAACAAAACAAAGTTCATCATTTTTCGAGCCAATCAATACCCCTTCCCCTCAAAACGAACTTGTCCAAACAATTCCCCTCCAAAAAGGGCAAGAGCGCGAAGAGCAAGAGGCGAAGAATAAGAAAGAGGCTAATTTTAGTCCAGAGGAGGATGCAGAGGATCGATATTGACACCTGACTTCCCCTCCCATCTCCCCCTCCCGAAACTTCTCGCTCCATCAATCAACCGGAGTTACTATGGAAACGGCCTCAACTGCGAGGCCAGACTTGAAAAGAGGCCTGACACATTGTTGTAGACCGGGCTCAATTGTTTCTGGGCTAAAGTTGAGAGGGTTTCGATAGAGGAAGCCAGCTGGGTTGCTTTTGGTTGTTGCTAGTAGCGTTAAGAATTAATTTGGAGCTTATAATTAATGAATACAAGCATCAATTTTTTATATTTCCTTACCATTTCACCTTTAAAAATTTATTGACAATTTAATCTTTAAATTTGTATTGGAAGTATTGAAAAGCCAGAGTCTGATCTGAAAAACTCAGATTCTAGGCACAACAAATTTTGGGGACCTCTTTTACGGTAAATGTTGTGTATGATGGCTAGTAATGATGGTGCCAGTTAGCCTATGTATCATATATTTTGCTACTGTATTTTTCGGATTTTTTATAACATCGATCAATTATTTTTTTTTATTTCCTTATCATTATACGTAATATCAAGGTCTGAGTCAACTAAATACAAAGTGGTGTCTCAGAATTTTTAAGCATTGCTGTAGACCGGGCCCGATTGTTCTGAGAGAAGGGTTCGATAAAGGAAACCAGCTGGGTTGCTTTTTGTTGTTGCTAGTAGCGTTAAGTATTAATTTGGGCCATGTAATTAATAAAGAAAAGCATCAATTACTTTTTTTTAATCCTTACCATCATATGGGAATGATATAAGAAAACTCAGACTATAAGCACGACAAATTTTGGGGGCCCCCTTACGGTGAATGTTGCGTATGATTGTACGTAATGGTGGTGCTAGTTAGCCGATGTATCATATTTTTTGCAACCCTTTTTTCGGATTCTTTATAACATCAATCAATTATTTTTTTTATATATATTTTCTTACCATTTAACCTTTGAAAATGTATTGACTATTTAATCTTTAAAAATTGTAATGGAAGTATTGAAAAGTTATATAAAAGCCGGTTCTGATCTACAAAACTGTAACTACTGACTGTAAGCAAAAATTTTCACCTTCCCTTTACGGTGAATGTTGTGTATGATTACCCGTAATGATGAAGCTAGTTAGGCGATGTATCATATTTTTTGCTATCCTTTTATCGGTTTTTTTATAACCTTGATTAAACCAATCACGTTAGGTCAAATTCTGAGTCAAAGTCAACTAAACCAAACCGGATTATCAGAATTTTTTAAAATTTGCTGAAATGTTGTAATCTACAGAATTTAGCATAATAGAAACCAAAATTTAGTGGCCAGTAAATTTTGGGGGGGCCCTCGGATCAGGCCTTATTTTCTTTATGGTAGGTCATATCATGTTCATGATCAATTATAACGTATTGACCAATTTAGAATCACGCTAAAGCAGTCCAAATGGTCACTTGTCTTTTTTTTGTAAAGGTAATATAAATATAACATTTATGAGAGTATGGTAATACTCTTGTATAAATTACATATTTTTGTGACATTTAATCATACATTATAAAAGAAAGGTGTAACATTAATCTGTAAACACAGAGGTAGATTTTTTTTGTCAGCTTCTACTGTGTTAACGGAGAACGCTTCACCTAGTTTTAAAATTTATTGAATGCATTGAAATACTGCCTCCGTTTATTCATAAAAACACTTTAGAGATTGTTTCAGCCCAACTCTTTTTATTTAAAGAACGCTGAAAGAGTTTCAATCGAGTTTTTTTTTTTCAAAAGTATTAGATAATTAAATAACATAAAATTAGCAAAAAGCTACCAACCCCACAGCTTTACACTTTTATTTAAAAAATATGTTATTTTTAACTTGTTATTTCTTTATACTACAACTTTAATTATTGGTCAATTAAAATACAGATATGAAAATGAAATGCATCCTAACTTACAATATATTAGCCAATTTAATTTTTTTAAAGTGCAACTGTGTGTGAGTTTCATTATCAATTTATTTCTAACATTCTCATACGTGAAATTTGTGAAGCAAAAATGTAAAGTTGAGAATTTATATTAAAACTAATAGTCAAAAAATTAATGAATATATAATTATTCAACAATAACAGTATTAAAAAGCCCCTTTTTTTAGCTATTTTCTATGCAAAAATTAATAAGTGATCTGAGACGTTGTAATTAAAAGGCCGATGATTTTAATGACGTTAAATTTTTTAAAGCGTTTCAATGGAGGTTTTAAAAAGAGCCTCGTTAGCTGGATTTTTCGTTGGTTTCTTAAATTTGTAGAGATTTTAATATAAAAGGAAAATAATTTCTAAAACTAAGAATCATGCATTGAAAGTTCATTATGTTATTTGGCGTAAAACCTTTAAATAAATTTTTACATTACATTAAAAAGTTATTATTAGAACTTTAAATTTATACAACAAAGGTAAAATATTTACATCGTTTAAACATTTTACAACTTGTTAAAATATATTAAAGCGTGTATCTATTTTAGGAGTCAACGTTTAGTTAGCTATAGGCAAAGCATTAAGCGAATAACTTTGCCGTAGTGCAAAAATAGTGAGGGGATTTTATCAATATCAAGGTTTCTCTAAATTTTTCATTTGCTTTCTTTACATATTCTGTATCTTTTATGTGCACTCTTAAAACAAAAGAGCGAAATCCACTCATATAGGGGAAGTGCATTTTCGGCACCGGAAAGGAGTGGAAATTAACCGAGACTGAGTTAAAACCGCTCGTTTGTTTTAAGAGTGTGCATTATTCTAAACTAGGGGGTTCGTCCCTTGTTCGCTACTGCGCCGACGTATCACGATGGGTTGAGGCGTTATGCTACGGAAGATACCTTCGCAAGTTTGTGCACATTTTCAGTCTTAAGCCCTTGTTGGTAAGGACTGAAAACGCACTTCAAAGCGTTAAAAAACGAACTGCTCATCGATACCTGCGTCTTATCTTCGTTTGGGTGGTTTGTTAGAATTCAAGTTTAGCGATGCGTCCGCATCTAACGCATGCGTAGTAAGCGAAGGCCACCGTTATCTCATCCGAATAGGTAGAAACATCTTTCATTTCGCACGTTTTGAACGCTCTAATCAAACCACGGCTGATTCGAGATTTTCGAACGCTGAGATCAACGTTAATTTGTGCCCCGTCAGTGACAATAGGGTCAATAGAAAGCGGAAAATCGGACGCACTGCTCAGGTCCGATTTTGTGTTCTTAAGCCCTGGTTTGTAAGGATTGAAAACGCACGTCAAAGCGTTAAAACAAGCCCTGCTCATCGATATCAGAGTCTTATCTTCGCTCGTTCGGTGGTTTGTTAGAATTCACGTCTAGCGATGCGTCCGCATCTAGCGCATGCGTATTCAGCGAAGGCCACCTTTATCTCATTCGAATAGGTAGAAACATCGGCCATTTCGCACATTTTGGACGCTCTAATCAAACCACGACTGATTCGAGATTTTCGAAATCAGTAGTGGTTTAATTCTTGAGATCAACGTTATTTTTGGTGCCGCGGTCACGTGACAACTAGGGCCAATAAGAAAGCGGAAAATTCGGACGCACTGCTCAGCGTCCAATTTTGTGTTCTTACAAACCAGGGCTTTAACTGGCAACAGAAACGTTGAATGAAAATGAATTCTTATTCGAGCCTCGATTGGTGAATCAATGTCACATGGAAAAAGAGCACCAATCGGAGCATCAATAGAAAGAAGATTTTAAGTCATCTGAAACAAACCAGTTATCCTCTTAGTATCAATCCTATAAACGAATCGTTCTAGCCTATTAAAATAATCCTGCAAATAAATAACGCAGTGTTTATGGCAATATTGCAAGTTCAATTAATATAGTCGAAATTCGATACGCTGCGTACTATGTTGTAACCTAGCTTTGGGTGACAGTCCAAATGTAACCCTCGTCACTCGATTGAGGATCAAACTTAAGAGTGCAACTGCCGATCTATAAACGATCTGTACAGCCAAATAATACGACGAATAATACCACGTGTAGAGGGTGTGCATGTTAAGTATGCTCCAAAATCCCGACGCCGTGTACGATGTCGCACTTAAAAGTTGCGTCAGGTGCTTACTCAGGAGTCGACTCATCACTTGACTGTGGTTCTAAATAACGATGCCAGTCGCCAAATACCCTCGTGTAGCTCTAGTGAGTAAGTTATTTCAACCTAACCTAACCAAGTTTACGAGTTACAGTCACTAACATCCTTTGTGTGCATCAGTAGTTTGTAAGTGAACGAGTCTACAACACTTTTCTACTTTAGACCCCGATTCCTACACTCGATCGAAAGTTTCATGTGTTTTGCTGTAATAATCGTAGAAATATTATTTTCAGACTATTATATACAGAAAATATATAATTGTCGGCGTTTTATTGGAAAAGAACGTTCTTCTTTCCCAATAAAATGCCACCATAAATGCATTTTTTAGAAGAGTCTCGACTATCCCAAAGTGCAGTGTCGTTGACTCCTTCACTTACAAACTACACTGCTCAAAACAATTAGGGGAGCACTTTGCGTACTTTTGTTAACCCTTTCAGTTCCAACTTCTTATTTTTATTCTAAAATTCTACTTTTGGGAAATAGATTCATTATAAATCCAGACTGAAAAGGTAAATAACAAAGAAAAATTTTAATTTTTCTTCCTAAAATTTAAAGGGAAAAAAAGGGAGTCATAACAATAATTTTTTTTCAAAACTTTATTTGTTAAAAAAAAAGTTAAAATCAATTTTTAAACATCAAAGAATGTAAGCGTGAAGAATTTAGGGTCAATTTATTTCATAAAATTGTTTCAGAGTCAATTTTACCATGTTTTTCTTATTTTCATTTAATTAAAACAAACATTATTTAATTCTTCAAAAGGCATGATTCTTCCATCTAACTATACAAAAAATATATAACTTTATAGAAAAATGTATAGAGAATTCAATAAAACTTATTTGAAATAAGGGCGAGTTAAATTTAGAAAAAATCGCAAGCTGATGATTCCAAATGGAATCATTGGGGGAGAAAGGGTTTAAACCATGCGCTGCGCTAATTGTTTTGAGCAGTGTACTTACATCTATCCCATATTTATACAATCTAAATAACTTAAGATTTGAAAAATATGTACTTACCGGTTGCATAGTGTATGGCCACCGGTGGACTAGAGACTTCGTGATAAGACCACCTGTTGCCGTGATCAACAGGATGCTTCACCTTCTTTACCAGGAAAGAGCGAGGCATCTTTCGGATTTCAGGAGCGAAGACTGTGGCAATTGGCGATTATGATGTCACAGTTATTAATTTCTGATGTCGACAATTGGCGATTATGATGTCACATTTGTTAATTTCTATTATCGACGGTTGGCAATTACGTTAGAAGAGATGAATGTCTCATTGGCAGATTCTTATAGGCAGAAGTTGTCAATTTAGATTAGCAACAATTGTCAATTATGATGGAAGATTTTAAAATTTTGGGGTGCCACAAATGTATATTGACAATAGTTTCTAATTAGGATAAAGGATATTAAAATGTTATTGTTGTCAATTTTTTATCCGATTGTCAATAGTTAGCAACTGCTAACGGCAACAGTTTTCAATTCTGTTGAAAAATATGAAAGTCCGATTGTTATGGAAGCTCTACTGAAGTCAATTTGTTTTTTACTCACTAGTTCACTATAAATTATTACTTCTGTGTGTTTACAGATTGTTTTTTAGCAATATAGTAGAAAACCTTTGTTTTAGCAGCAAGTACTTTCGATGTACGGGCGACTCTTCGTTTCTAAGAGTTCTCTCCGTAGAATTTCAAATTGAGATCTTATATTTGAACAAAATCCATTTTAATGTATTAACATAACAAATTTCGTTGATTTTCAAACTCGTCAATATGAAAACTATTCAACAATCACAGATTTTTCACTCCAAATATGTTTTTATACAACTTTAACAAAGGTCATTTATACGATTAAAATCAACTTTGCATATATTATTGCTTTTGAAAAAGTCACAGGTTTCCACACAGTCACGTATTTTATAACAAAAGTAGTTATCTACAGGATTTTTTATATAAATTATTGCTGAAGAATATTCAGGTTTATTTCTCACTGTTACATTATTGCTTATGAGATTTTTATTTTGTTATAATACAGTCACATGTTAAAAGTCTCAATCCATTGTCTTAAACTTTCATTGCGTACGTACAATTACTTTTAGTTACAAAATATATCTATGTCATAATCCATGTAAGCTTTAAAAGATTTTCATGTATAAGTTAGAAGTAGTAATTAAGGTTAATGTCTATCATCATATCGTAAAAATAAGTTTGAAACAACTTCATTCATAAAAACCTGAAGTATTTACAAATAAGGATTAATTTTAGAAAAACAATAAATACTCTTTTTGTGGTTTAAAAGTTCACTCATAAGATAAAATGGTTTAAAAGTATAAATTAACGCAACGAAACGCCACAAACACTGTTATACTTCTATTATTAAATAATCTAAAAATCAAAATGTCGCCTTTAGCAACAACGTTCCGAAAACTCTTAATCACGCTTCAGTTGTCACAGTATATTGATTTTTCACACAAGTTCGTTAGGTTGTTTATGCTAATACCAACTGTTGCTTCCCTAACAACCTACCTGTTGCGTTATTCCAAACACTCGTTAAAAACCATCGAAATGTTTATTTTGTAGAGTAACCAAATCTATAGGAGGAAGAAATTAACACGAAAGTTGTTTGTTTATCATTCTTCATCGTAAACCCATGGTAAAATAACTTTACGTACAATCCAACTGTTGCATGTTTGTAAAAGCGTCCATTCATGTGATCTCACTTAAAGAAGCCCCGTAAAGTTTTCTTTTCGGGGTTTACAAGATTACTCACAAGTAGTTGGTAGCGAAGAATCATTTGAAGTGCATCTATTTGACTTTTTTTTTATTAGTTTCGTTCTAATGCGTGATTTGTGTTATTTAGAAGAAAGTAGCATTTGAAGTGTCATAGTTGTTGGTATTACATAGTCTTGCATAATATAGTCTCATTGCTAAGTACAGTATTTATTGTATTGGATGACTTATGTGTTTGAAGTTCTTCCGTTTGTAGAGTTTTTTCTTTTAGTGTACGAACATAGTTTCTTCAACATAGGTGTTACTTTGATATTGTTAATATTGTCTATTCAATTCAAACACACTTGCATATTTATGTTGTAATCAGATGGTCACTGGGTTATTTTTTTTCATGCCTTCATATTATTTTCTTATTTCTTCAATAACGTTTTATCACCAGTTTCAAAATCCAAGAAAAAACACAAACTCATCAATGCTTTGGGTCTGCTACAGTAAATCTCTTTATTGCTTCAATCCAACCACCCTTTTCTTCTACAAATTCAATCACATTCCAAACACGAAACTTTTTCTCACCAAACAACAAACCTCAAAACCACGCGTGGTCCTTTATTCTTCCGACCATCTGTTGCGCACACACCAAACCCAAAAAAACGTTCCAGGAACAATCGAATGCGGGTCAATCTCGTCTGCCGTTTCACGTGGGGTGAGTCCTGTGAGGCCGCAACCCGGGATCGAACCCTTCCGGGGAGTGGAATCCGAACGTCATGTCGTCTGCGTGTCTCCCGCACTTGTGGGGCGCTTCGTAGAGGGGCTCCTGCGCAGGGGCTACGCGCATTTCCAGTCATTAGTGACAGGGTAGGGGAAAAGCGCCACGTTTTCCTCCGCCCCTTTTCCGGATTCTGTGCTCGGCTAATCGAGAATTGTGTTGGAATGGCTGTTCTCTGTTTTTCCTGTTTTCTTTTCCCCTTTTTTTACATTAGTCTGTAGGGAATGGAAAAATGTAAAAGTTATAGCTTTTGTGTATTTTTAATGAGGTAGCATTTATGAATAAAATGAAAATCACGTTTTGATGTCAATCATGCAGTTGTAATTTCTTGCTTTGGTAATTTTCAGTATGGTTTAAAAATCAGAAATTATAAAATGTGTGTTGTATAATGTATTTAGAATTTTTCTTAAAATAATTATATAAGTTTTAAAAAATTTTAATAAAGCAATACCTTTTTTCCGGATACTGAGTTCTTCTAATCGAGAATTGTATTGGAATGGCTGTTCCTGTTTTTCCTGTTTTCTTTTCCCCTTTTTTGTATTAGTCAGTAAGGAAAAGCTTCGGGTGTATTTTTAATGAGGTATCATTTATGAATAAAATTGAAATCATATTTTGTGAGCATGAGTTTTCATGAGTCACTCATGAGTTTTGTGAACTTTAGAATTATTATTCTTGCTTTATTAATTGTAGAATTATGTGAAATTCAGGAATTATAATCGATATCTGGTATACTTTATAAACAATTTTTCGTTAAAAATACATTAATTTATTTTATTTTTAATGAAGGCCAACGTTTTTTCCAGATTCTGTGTTACGAATATCAAGAATTGTGTTGGAATGGCTGTGTGTTCCTGTTTTTCCAGTTTTTTCCCTTTTTTTGTATCGTACTGTAGAGAATGTCTTCGGATGTATTTTTAATGAGGTATCATTTATGAATAAATTGAAATCATATTTTGACTTTTATCATGAGTTTTGCGATCTTTGAAATTGTAATTTCTTGATTTAATATTTTTCAGTAGGATGTAAAAATCAGAAATTACAATATAAACCTTATGCACTTTATAAATAAATGTTCTTAACAAATATATAAATTTTATAATATAATTTTCAATAAATATCTACTTTATAAATATCTACTACGCTACCGGATTCTGTGCTGGGCTAATCAAGAATTGTGTTGGAATGGCCTCTTTTTCCTGTTTTCTTTTACCATTTTTTATATTGGTCTGCAGGGAATGGCTTTGGACGTATTTTAATGAGGTATTATCTAAAAATAAAATTGAAACCATACTTTGAATTCAATCTTGAGTTTTTTAAGCTTTGCTTAAATTATTTTTATGTAAAGCAAGTACTATGTATTACTACTTCTATTGAAAATGATTGCTTCTCCTAAATACATAAATTTTAGGAGACTTAAGAGCCAATTTTGTCTTCCGCCTCATTTTTTCGAATGCAGTGAGCTACGAACCGAGAATTGTATTGGAAAGATAATACACGTATTTCTTATGGGTTTTTTTGTATTAATCTGTGGAGTAATCAGGATGTATTTTCAGCAGATGATTTCTTAAAAGTATCATTAATGAATAAAAATTCAAACATGTTTTGACCACAAAAGAAGTTTGTGAGCTTTGTTTAGTTTATTGTTAAAAAAATTAGTGAAATATTTTAGAAAATTACGATTAAGATAGATTTTTTAGAAAATATAAATTTCCTTTGAACTATTTTTTTTACTCTTGTCAACTATTTTCGCAACGAAAAATCTCGACTTTGTTTACTCGACTTACCCATAGTTAAATTGTTTTTAAAAAGTTTAAAAAATTTTTGTTCTTTTTTATCTATAATGAACTTTTTAAGGTTGATGATCATTTTTATAAATTCATAAATAGTTTACTTTAAACACAATGCTGAAAAAATTTGACTTGTATCAATTTCATTGCATTTTTTAAAAATAAATTATTTTAAAAAATCATTGTTTACAATAAATTGTATTGAAGTGCCACGTTTTTCTACGACGTGTCCGGATTTTCCTCGCCCATTCAAGAATTCTATCCAGATTGAAAATTTTAAATTTTTAATAGTTTTCTGTTTTTTATTTTTTATAGAAGTATCTAGAAAATCTTATCATGCTTCTAAAATATTCTTAATTGAATTTTTATAAAATAATTAAATATCAATTATCAATCCTTTTTTTTTAATTTAAAAGCCTGCATTTATAATAACTAATAACAAGTCAATTGTTAGCTGGAATCAAATGACGTTGAATAATTTAAACTGAGAGTAAAAGTATGGGAAAAGTGTAAAAAAGCTTAATAGTATCCGGACTTTTTTTATCACAATCCTTTTCACCTTACAATATTTGCGATTGAACATTGAAGTCAAAAGAAGGCTCCACAGTTTTTTGAGAAAACTCCTCACATAATTTAAGTTTAGCCTGGTTACTCCATAATTCATAAATCGTAACACGCATAAACTTGGTAAACAACACAATTTGTTTACAGTGGATATTGCCTATTTCAAACCAATAAAATGCTTTCAAATTTCTAAATTAAATCGAGTTCTACCTTACATCGTTAAATTTATAATACTTTAGTCTAAATTTATATTTTATTATTTATCTAGATTTTAGAACATTAAACTTTATGCTCATTTTCTCTAATTAAAACTGATAGTATGTAATTCCGCATTAAATTATGAATATAATTGTTGAAAAAATGTGTACTACAAAACTAGGAAACATAATTAAATTAAAATAATGAGTACTTTTAAGTAAAATACAAAATTTTTATTTCGTGCATTAAACTTAAAACTAATTTATAATAACAAGAATTTTCAGAAATATCGTAGAAAATCTATACTTCAGTTCACAAAAAATATCATATAATTAACGTGCGACACTAAAAACAAAGTCGAGTAAATCAGCGAAAGTTTCAGTGATCAAAATACAAATTTCTCTCATTATTCAGGAAATAATTAATTTCTACAAAAACACACGGCCTTTTTAACGAACCTTCAATTAAGAAGCTTCACATTTCGCCCCTATTTTCGGAAAATATCTTCTAACTCTATTTCCTCCATAACTGGATTGAGAATTATTCCTCCTTTATTTCCAGTGAATGCAAAAGCAAAAATCTATTTAGGGAAATTCTCGTTTCACTGCGAAAGAAAATGCCCTCTAACTGCCGCTGGTTCTTATCACAGTTCGAGAAAGCACCTCGGTAATTGCATGGAATTTTATTGTTTGTTGGCGGAGCCATAAATATTTTTAATGTTTCTTCCTGCGCCAATTAAGAATTTTTCATTTTCTCTTTTCCCCTTAAAGCGAACTGTAATTTTTTCGAATTTTTTGACAAAACTGTAACTGAAATTCTGTCAAATTAATTTTAAATACAAGTTGATTCAATTTTTAATTTTTGTTCAAAAATAAAGCACAAATAATGAATAAAAAAATATGCGAAATTTTGAGGAGGGAAAAAATATAATAGTTGGTAAATAACAACAATAGATGATGAATCTATAGTAAAATTAAATAAAGAACTGGTGCCAAACAATTAGCTGATACATAGTGTGTTTTCTGACTGAAACAGCTTAGTAGTTAAAGGAATTTTAAAGCCTTTATAAGTTACAGCATTGTATAAATACTTATTTTTAATGCTCCGTTATTCTTCAGCAAAGAAAATTCCAAAAACTCTTCAATCAAACTGCACGCGCCCTTCTATAACTTAACCTTTTAATATCTAAACCTTGTTTTATCAGAACTTTAAGCATAATCACTTCATACACAAGAACACTACTAAATAAGAAAGAGTTTACTTCCTATAGAGAAGCACATTGCCGTGGCAGGTAAACTGCAGTAACCCCAGCAATGAATTCGACTAATTTTGCTCTGAAATAATCAGTCTTTCAGTATACTTTCTTATAGCTAGAATTATTGAGTGCTTGCTACAATGTTCCAAGTCATTAGTATAGATACTGCTGTTTATCCGCACGCGTCAGCACACTTTAATAGTTATTTGTTGTTCAATTATTGTTCTAAAAAGAATAAAATGTTTACTCTCTATATGCCTTATTTATGAATCTCCATAGTTTTAAATAAGCCAAATTGCAGGATATCAGTTGTATGTGAGACACAACGTTATCAGTCCAACGGCAGTGAATTGTACTTAACTCTAATCCTGCTGGCGATGAATAAGATTGGAACAAAAAAAATGCACATTCGGAAGATTCTTTATTTATGTTCGCTAAATTTTAATTAAGTTTAAACTGCGCCGTTTCTGCTGATCGTCTATTTTCTCCTTGCCAAATGGAGGCGCCAATAATCGTTATTGGTGATTTCAACGATGGAATTGGCTCTTCAGGCGTAACGGTTTCAAGAATTGGAATTATATTAACGATTTTTCACGTTGGAGAAGATTATCAGGGATTTGATTCGGCTCTGCTTTGTATTGAGAATCTTAATGAACGGTTTTACAACACATTTCAAGTTAGAGATTTTTTTAAACTCCAAAATCAATATCATCATCAATTTGGCAGAAAGTGTTAAGTGGAATTGCATTTTTCTATTGTGCAGACATTTGAAGTTAACTTAAACAAAGAAAATAAACAGTTAAAAACTGTAGTTAAGAACAACTCGAAACTGTTTTTAGGGGCTTGCCTATGCCCACCTTGTACCTAGGTTCCCCGCTTATAATTTTAAATAAATATTTGGTTCAAAAATGTTGTTACTCATGTCTGTATATTGTTAAAATGTTTGGTGCAGGATTGCACCAGAATCCTATAACTTTTTGTTGCCACTACTATTTGGAGCGTTGATTCACCACTTTTACGGTGTATCAAATTTAAAGTTTTACCACAAAACTGGTAAATTTAAGCTTCAAATAGTGGTGACAGCTAGAAAGTTCCAGTATTCTTGGGTAAAATTTTGCCAAAAATTTTAACAGTGTTAATGATAACTCCAATTGCCTTTATAAACTACTTTTCAATCTTGGATGAAAGGTTCGGGGCACGTTAAAAGTGAGAAAAGAGTTTTGTAGCAAATGTAAAAAAATTATTTATTGTTTTAGTTTAAAAAATCTAATATTTTTGGAAATGTACTTTACTAAAATATCATTGCTTGTAAGCTCATGGATCAAATCCTGTACTAACTAAAAACTTAGTTCCATGTGAGAGTTTTTAAATAAAATATCTTAATCATAAAATCGCAAAGTCTTGTATCTAGGGCCATGGAATGTATCAGAACAAAGCCTTTTGAATCCCAAAGACACTGTTAACATCTATTTAAAAATAAAACTATGGATAAGTAAATTTGTATCAATAATGTTTTTTAATGTCTTAAGATTACAATAAGCAACGGGGCAAAAAAAATATAATGAACTCTCTGAAATTGGGGCCTTCATTTTCAAAATTATGCAAGACAATTGATTTTTTTTAACTCCACGGATATTATACGTGTGTTTCAGTGGATGACATTAGTGGATCTACAGAAGTGTGAAGTTTATACTTTTATATTTAAAAAATAGTTATTAAAACTATCTATATTGTGATAATGCTGCAATAGTAAATGTAAATGAAGCACAGCATAATAGTTTTTACCAGCAATGATCATTTTTAAACAAATGTATCTAAAAATTTGATTATTTAAATAACAATAATATAAAATGTCTGTACTAAAATTTCTTTTTTATTTAAAGTGACATTACATGAAGCTCTTAAGGCGTTAGTCACTTAAGTGCCGATTAAGAATAATTTATAAAAAAATAAAATATTGTCTTAAAAAAATCGTTAATGTCTCATTGCTTATAAGTTTATAAATTAGTCCTTATGAAAACCGCACTCCTTTGATTTTCAATCATTGCAGATTTAAAATTAAATTTTAGAAAATGGCCTTGGGTATAAATACTATCGGACCTAGGTACAATGCAAATACCTAGGTACAATGCTTTTTTGTAGCAAAGTAGCACCTTTGCTACTAAACCCTTTTAAAAATGTTAAAGTGACCCTAGGGTCACTTTAATATTTTTAAAAAATTTATATTTTCCTGTATTTATTATTTTAAGAATATAAAATAGTTCCAATTGGAAGTGAGTGGTCTAACAATATTTGCCGAAACGATACAAACTTTAAATCAGCTCAGCCGTAGATTTATAAGGATTAAAAAAAAACTAACCTAGATGTGCGCACACATCTATCCTAATTAATTCTTTGGTTTACGCGAAACTTACATTTTACTTTAATTATAAAAACGAAAACAGAATTTTCTTTGAAGAGACAGCTGTGTTCATTTATATGCAAAAAGAAATGGATGTAATAAAATATACTTATAAGGCAATGTTACGTTTTATAGCATCTAAAAAACATTAACTAAGTGAAATTGTTCGAATTCTTTTGTATTTTATATTTTAAACTATTTTTTTAATAAAATATATCATACAAAAGGCAAACATAACCTTTTAATTCAGAGTACACACAATGGGAATATTTCATATGACGTCACGCTCTTAATACTGCGATTTTATTGGTTGTTTAGTTTTCTTTGACAAAGTGTTGAAACAAGCCCATTAAGCATCCAGTTTTAAAGTCAATTCTACCATTTATTTTAATTAGTAGTTTTAAGCAGTAAATACAGCAAACACATTTAAAATTATAAATATTTTTAATTCTCTAGACAAGCAACAATTTTCAAAACCGTATTGATACTGTTACTATTAGAACACGAAAACTAATATTTCACTATTTACCCTAAAACTTTTGTAAATCGACCCGCTGATCTAACTATCTATCTAAAAACTTTCAACCACTAACTATCTAAATCTTACTACCTATCTAGCTTAAACTACTTATCTATATCGACATTGCATGTTTAACTGAATAACTAGCAGTTCATATGACCCACACACACACACAGTCCTAAAAAAGGTTAAATAACTATTATATAAGGAAAAAAGAAGTGTAGTTTTTAGATATGCATGAAAAGAAGATCGAAATAAATTTTTATTGTTATTTGCTGCCTAATACATAAGTGCAGCACTCATTTTGTTCATTATTTATTAACTAGGAACTGACACACCCTGAATAAAACAAGATTATACGAAAAACAATGCCATTTAATACATTAACCAAACATTTTTTGTTTTACCATCGATTTTAGCAAACGGTCACTACATATTTTATAGGCTCAAAGCAAAACAAACATTTATTCTACTTCTATGCAAGCAGTTACACAATAAATTCTTTTTTTAAGAAAAATCTTTAAAATCCAGGACCCCTTAAATAAAATTACATCCTCAAGCAAAACCAAAATTAATTAAATTTTTAATTTTTTTTGCAAAATAAAAATGAAAAATTCCATAATCTTAAGCCTCCGAGGCAAAGTTGTCATAATCTGTTGAATTTTTAATAATCTTACCAACATTCGGTAAAACACAAGAACTTTTGAAATGTCTAGTTGCAAAACTCGCATTCTCTAAGGTATAACTAAGATATAGGGCCCGACCTTTTCATTGGCGACTTTTGACGATTCTAAATTCAAATGAACGAAGTCGCCAATGAACTAAGCGGAGCCTATATCTTAGTAATACTTTAGAGAATGTCTGTATTGCAACCAGACCTTTCATTGAAAGAAGTTTCTCTGTAGATATCTTTGCTAATTACACTAAGCGCATTATATTTTTTTACTTCTTTCGTCTTTATTGGATTTAATTGCTTTCATATTTTAGAAATACAGCACCATACATATTTTATTTGCTGCTGTAATAATCAAATTGTATTTTAATATTCAAGTATGTTTAAAGTTCCAATTAAAGGTTATAATTAAATTACATTACTTTTTTAAATTAACATCGAGATAATAGTTAGAAAAGATTAACTAATGTTATACGTTAAATAAAAACTATATTTTCATTGCAATGTTTTGAGCTGTTGTAAAGAGTTTTGGAAGAAATAGTTTTCTAGTAAGTAAACTCTTTCATGAAATTTTTTATTTACGCATATTTTAAATATGTAATGGTAAAAAGGATTTCTATCATGTGATCTAAAAATTTAAATATATATTTTTAAATGGTGCTTACGGCTTATCTACAATATTGCCCATAATAGATAAGTTAATTAAAACAAAAATATATTACTTATTTTATTTTTTTTATTATTAAGCTTTTCTAAACTTTCATCATTTACCGAGAGATACTTAAAATAGAAAAAACGCAAGAATCTCGGCAAATGTATTGGCATCACTTTGAAACTAATTTGTGCATATCACGTATACTTACTATAATGGCATACAATATAAGAACACAATCAAAAGATTAATATAAATATTTTATTTAAAAATTATAATGAAACATCAGCAAAAGCACTTGTCTAGAAAGATGAATTAATGTTAGGAAACAAGCTATGCAACTTAAACTTATAAAACAGTGGTGGATATTTTAATACAAATGGCTAAAGAATGGATCTGTAAAATGGACCAAAGATAATCATACGAGAAGAAAAAGAGGTGACAATCATCAGTCCCGTGGCTTGGTATCAATTTACAAAGAAATAACCAGAGAAAAGTCGCATAATTCAAAAATGTCAAAGCTTTCACTTTTAAATATTCTAAAATGAACGGAACAAATTATTTTAAAGCACACTTCACATAAAACATATACGCAGCGGACATACATCAACTATATTTTTAAAGAACATTATCTCAAACGGCAGCTTAAAGTTGCGTTTTGGCAAGATTCATCTGAGCCTCATTCATTTGAGAACGTATGCATCAAACATATACGTAGTGAATACGTAATTCATTTTTTAAGAGTGTAACTAAAACGGCAGTGATAAGTCGCGATTTGGCGATATTTATAGGAAACCCTTTCATTTGGGAAAGTATGCATCAAAGATTCAAAGATATACGCGGTGGACATACAATAAATAAATTTTTGAAGGACACTTACTCTAACGGCAATGATAAGTTCCGATTTTAGCGATATTCAACTGGGCCCTTTTCATTTGGAAACGTATGCATCAAACATATACGCAGCGGAAATACAACAAACAAATGGCAGTGATAGGTTGCTATTTGGCGAGATTCATATGGGCTCCTTTCATCTGGAAATCTATGCATCAAATAAACAACAAATATATTTTTTTAAGAGCACTAAATCAAACGGCAGTGATAATTTGCGAGTTGGCTAGATTCATCTGGAAACGTATGCATCAAGCATGTAAGAAAAGGACATGCAACAAATATCTTTTAGATGGGCACTAACTCAAACGGCAGTAATAAGATGCGATTTGGCGCGATTCATACATCATACATTAATCTCAGAGGCTATTTCAATATTACATCAACGATATAATATATTTAATGGCTCTAGTTTGTGGATTCAAAAAGAGGCTTTGAGCTCTCTAAGACATTAGCTAAATTATTTTAATATATTGTTGCGAAACTTCTCCGGGTGGTACAGCTAGCATATTATAGCCGGAACTAGGGGGCACGCCCCCTTCTCGCTATCGCTCGCCAACCCCCGGGAACTGCTTGCGCAGTTCCCTTTGGATAGCTTCGCGATCCAGGCTCGTTCGCTCGCTCACCGTTCATTGAAATATTTTAGTCTAGCCTTAAGGGTTAACCTAAAGGAGCATGTCCGGCAATTTTTTTCGTCAAATATGGTAACCCTGTCAAATTGGTATTATGGCAGCCATTGGCTACGAAAACAGCCGCAGATCGTATTTTAAGCGAATAATTATCAAAGAGTTCAGTTTTTTCTATGTATGTTGTTTACATTAAAGAATTTGTTTTGCTACTTTCTTTATAACTTGATCCTGTCCATTTCTTTCATAGTTAAACAATTTTAAATCATATTAATATATTTGAAATGTTATTAATCATTAATTATTTAAAGAGCTCATTTCTTAATTTTTTTTTTGTACATTGTTTTGAACTTGCAGGAAACTGTTGAGTTCTGATTTTCTTATATTAAAATATCGTTACGATCTACGGTCGCAAATGCCACGATATTTTTTAATAAGGAAATCTTTCATCTTCTCTCAGCAGACATTTTCAGTTTTGGGCAGCATTTTAAGTAATTATTAGTTGTCATTTCACAGACTTGGTAAACGCTGGGTTTGTTGTCATTTTGACGTGGCGACATTTTTCAACTGGCGCCAATCCGGACATGGTCCTTTAAGCTAACCGCCTTTAGTATCATTTTAACATAAAATAATTATAAATTAATCCTTATAAATTACTGGTTATTATTGTGAAAATATTTCGCTGCTTGAGTGCTTGACTAAGATCCATTTGTAAATAAATTGGAAACTGTGGTAGCCGTCAACGCTTAGAAACTATGTTTCAAAACTATTTGAATTTTTCTTTTTTTATTAACAACAGTGTTTGGTAGTTCAGTCGATCGAAATTATAATTCAAATTTTCAAACATTAAACGTCCCTAATATTATGCATATTTAAATTTAAACTTACCGATTCTATCTATGTTTTATGCATAATATTTATAGTTATTTTTCTCTTTTTTAAGCCATTCCTGAAGAAACACTTTTTTGTTGTTTTCAGTCGGCCATTTTGAAATTAGTAGTATTTTTGTTCATTTCGATTGTTGCCATTCCAGAGATAGAAATATAAGGAAATTTGGGTGCCGTATAAGAGTATTATATATAGAGATGCCATTTGGCGACTTTTGGGTTCGTGAAAAAGTAAACACAGGGTTGCTATAGCAACAAGACTGTGTAAACATCTATTGAGTTGAACTAGAATGTTTACTAATTTAAGTACGTTTTCGCTACTTGGCTTCAAAAGGAAAGTCGCCAAATCGAGACCGGCCATAATACGCTAGCAGTACCCTCCGGGTTCTTTTAAAGCACAACTCAGTTCACAAAAACGAATTACTTTATTCAGCAAATGACACTCTCTCTCACACAAAGTTAACCGTTGCAACTTTATAGAACAGAGCAATATCTCCAAAACAAAAACAATCTCACAACAGAGCTACGTCCAAGATCTTTACATCAGCAGGAGCAGAACTCCAATGACGCACATAAACATGGCGGCAAGGTGTTTTTAGATGGTTGGCGATCTTTCTAGACAATTTCAGCGACATTACGCATATCCTGTTACGTAATGGCCGATAGGTGTCAAAACTTCAAAAACAGGTTATGACGTAAAGTCGCCAAATTTGTCGCCTAGATCTCCAACCTCGCCAAATTGTCGCCAAACAGCTCCAATGACGTAATGATGTTTTCCAACACGCTCTCGCCATGTACTACGGCTGATGCCGTTAATGAAGCTAATAAAAATACAAATAGTAGAAGTTATTTACAATATTTACAAAATTCGTAACAATATTCATTTAATCAGAGTAGTTAATGTTTTATGTATACACTTAAACGGAAAACATAGCTTTGAATTTCAAAAATTTTCCAATGCAATTTATGTATCTTCCCCTACAATAAATGGAGTGGTGCGTCTGCTTCCACCCATCCGATAACTGTTGAGTAGCTGTTGAAAATATTCAAACAAAATTAAATTTCACCTGTCAACTGCATCTGCATTGGGAAAAAATACAATGCACTTTAAAAAAAATTGCACGCAGCAGCTGCTAACGGAGATCGTTTTTTCGCTTCTAATTTAATCAGGGGAATAAGGCAATTTGACTTTTTGCACAATGGAAATATCCCGATGATGCGATTTAGATGGCCTCGATTAGGTTGATATTGTTTTTTGTATCGACGTTAATCGTTTTTGTCATAAATTTTTATGTTTTAGTAAGGTTTGATAATGATTTTCAATTCAATTTTCGTGTTTTTGTCTGGAATCAAAAAGCCATTTTGTTAGAATGAAAAGTAATATGTAACGAGATTTGATGATGATTTATTTAAAATGAAATTTACGTGAGAGTTAATCTGAAATTTAGTTATATTTGCTTTTTAATCAGTAGCACTTGGTAAAATCCTATTTATATATTTTAAATAAAGGAAAAATAGTGAAAAATGATTTTAAAAAATTAATAAATAAAACAAAATTTGCGTACATATCTTACGATCATGATAAAACAACCATTGCCACACTAAAAAGTTCTAGGATTTGAAAGAACAAAAAGAAATGTATTCGCTTTCAATCAAAACTTTCAACAATCAGTTGCCTGTATCGTTTTAAATAATATCACGGGAATTGAACCGTTTATAAAAAAGACTTTTCCCATTTCTTAAAGAACGATATTCATTCGCCTACTATTTGAACTTCCAGTAATAAGTTGCCCTCCCCGTTCAAAAAGCTATCACGGTAATTGAACATCTGAAAACTCAATGACGTCACCCATTTAATATAATTAGTGCCACCTATGGGAAGAGTAAATAAACAACTTTGCTGATGTTTCGGCTTGAACCCTAGAAAGAAATTGTTGGGTCACTCTAGAATAAATATTTGTATTAGAAATTAAACGAATTTATATAAACCACTGTTTACCATTTAACCAAACCTCATTTAAATATTCTAATATCTTTTGTTATGATAATTTACTCTTCTAATTTCAAACCATTGTTCTTTGGAAGGTTCTTAAACAATCATTGATAGAGGAAGTATTTTAAAAATATTTTTTGCACATATCTCAATATGTAAGGGAATAAAAAAAAAGGAAAAAACCGTCAAAAAGAGAACTGAAGTTTTCAAACACATATATGAAACGAAAAATGGTTAACCTCATAACCTCTGGAGTACCCATTTGGAGACTTTAAAAAAAACTACCGAGTACTACATGTGTTACGTTAATTGGCTTCAAAACGGACAGTACGTATTTGGTCAAAGTCTATATTAAGTGATTCCTTGTGGAAACTTTAAGTAAGAAGCGAATGTGTAACGTTTACATTTGTTTTTAAAAACACATACTCATTTTATGACTTCCAGCAAAAGCAAATAATATATGTTCATTTAACACCCTTTATACTCATCTTCTTCTTTTTCGGCACTACAGCCTAAGACAGGCCAGGGCCGTCTCAATGAGTTTATGCCATATTTTCCTATCGGAAATAATTGACCTCCATTTAGTGGCACCGCTCAATTGGAGGTCTTTTTCTACACTGTCGAGCCATCTGGTGGGTGGTCGGCCTCTCTTTCGGACTCCATATGGTTTTGCAAAAGTTACTTTTTTAGTTGGTTCGCTGTCGTCTTATCTGTAAAGGTGTCCTATCCATCTAATACGATTTGCTTTGATGATATGGATCCAGGTCGTCTCAGTAGTGGCAGTCCGGCAATAACTCTTTGATATTTCTGAACATAAGTTTTTTTTAAAGGGCACGGCTGTTAACCCTGCGCCCAACCCCCAACCTGGAGGACCAGGGTGTTCCTCTTTGTCTGGTGTCTCCCCTTCGACCTGTCTGGCTTGGGTGACCCTGCCAGGAGCCGAAGCTCCCGCCAGCATAGCTCTCAGGATCGACAACACACACAAACCACTGCACCACGCTAAGGTGGGAACACCATCGCAGTGGCTTTATACTCATAACGAACCTATATAACCAATGGGGGGATAAGATAGTTTGAAAGATTTCTGCGTTTAACCCGATTGAATTACATGATAATTAGCGTAATTAAAAATTCATTTTTTTTTTGTCTTTTTGTATTCTAATAACGTTTAAGTAGTACAGTATAATAAAGAAAAAGAACTTAGCATTTACAGCATTTTCCTGGGATCTTGATGTTTACTTATGTATCCCACTACAGTCCTGCACAAAAGTTTAGGCACAGAAGCAATTCCTGAAAATATCGATAGTATTCATTAATTCCCACTAAATTCTTTTAAGTTTATATTGTTAAACTCGTAAGAAAAAGAGTAACAAAAAAATCCAGAACAAAAAATAAATAAAATTGTCTAACATCAACAAGTCGAAATTTTGCAAAGTTGCCATGCCTCAAAAGTATAGACACAAAAGTAATGTTTATGCAAATTCTTGAGCGGAAGTGACTGCGTTATCAAAGGGGAGTGTCTCAAAGCTGCTATAAAAGGTTTGGAATAGTTTTCACTGCTGATAATGATGCCGAAGTCAAAGCAATTTTCGTTTGCGGAGATCATAAGAATTTAGAAATTAAAAAGCCGAGGTAAATCCGTTTCTGATATTTCAATAGAATTAAATCGATCCAAAAGAGGTATTTATAGAGTTTTAGCACGTGGTGATGTATACCAGGCAAAATCACGGTCTGGAAGGCCCAGAGCGACCAGCAAACGAGATGATAGGCAAATTAGGAAACTTGCTTCAAACAGATATTGCTCTGCAAATCAGATTAAAAATGAAATTGCCACCAAGGTTTCAAGAGAAACTATACGTAGAAAAATTGGGGAATGTGGATTTTTAAAAAAATATAAACTTAAACGTAAGCCACGGTTGCAGTCTCATCACAAAGAAGCCAGACTAAATTGGGCTCAGCAGCACATGTCATATAGTGACGAATGGTTAGAGGTAATCTTTAGTGATGAAAAAAATGGAACTTGGATGGCCCAGACGGGTTTTCTTACTACTGGCATGATCTTCGTAAAGGTGCTGTGACTCAGTTTAGCCGACGTCAAGGAGGAGGTTCAGTGATGGTTTGGGGGGATTTTCTTTCAACGGCCAGACTTCCCTAGCGTTTACAAAGGGGAAGCAAAACTCTGAGAAATACCAGGAAATCCTCGAGAGTAATTTGTTACCATTTGGGAAGTTTTTATGTGGACCCAACTGGAAGTTTCAACAAGACAACGCCTATATCCATACATCCAGCTCAACGAAAGATTGGTTTCGATCCAAAAAAATCACGGTTCTCGATTGGCCTGCATATAGTCCTGACTGTAATCCTATAGAAAATGTATGGGGGATTCTTACAAAAGTAGTATATGCCAACGTAAAGCAGTATACCACAGTTTCTGAACTTAAAGAAGCCGTTGAAGCAGCGTGGTATGGTATAAAGCCTGAAACCCTGCAAAAGCTTGTGTTTTCAATGAAAAAAACGTGTTTTTAAATTGATAAAACAACGAGGAAGCTTTATTGACTATTAAAACTTTTCACTTGTTTCCAAAAATTAAAAAAAATCGATATGTGCCTAAATTTATATGCAAGGGATTTTCGTCATTTTTTTCTATGTTTGCGGCTAATTCGCCACATATTTGTTTTTTTCATTTTCAAAATTATATTTTTGAATACATGTGTGCATATGTTTAAGTGTAATAAAGATTATTTCTGCTCTTTTAATACTAATTTGTAAAGCATCATATTTATGTAGTGTCTGAACTTTTGTGCAGGACTGTATACATAAATTCTCATTCGCAGAAATCTGTAAAAGTTGTTTTTCCTTCACAATAGCCATACTACAGTGTAGCCAGATAACAAAATTAACTGGGAAATATTTATAAAGATTTATGCTCGCATTTCTCAAATTTATAATGGAATGATTACACACCGATATTTAAATTTCAACCAAAATAATTTAAGACTAATTTTTAAAAATGTCCAATTAATTTTATATTTTTAATTTGACAATTTAAAAACAACTTTTCCTCAACAACTGATTAAAAACACGATTTGTTCAGAAACGGTTGTTGGCGTACCCTCTGCAATCGTAATATTTCCTGGAAGTGAAATAGTTTAATAAATAATTAACAATATTTTTTAATTATATTTATTAAAAAAAACTATTTAAATCAATGAAAGGAAAACATATTACGACAAAATAGGAGCAATAATAATTAAATAATAAACCAACAAAGATAAACCATAAAATGTCCAACCGATAAGCAAACATCCCATAAAAGCAGAAAAACTTCGATTTTGATAAGAATGTCGTATTACCATTTCGTCCGAATAGCATAAAATGTTATATTAAAATAGTAATTCCAATTCCTATAATATAAAACATATTATAAAATAATTGAAATTTGAATAAATATTCATTCTATCGATGAAAATAAAAATAAAATTATATAGACAATATAGAAATGCTGAAATATAATTTTACAAAAACCACCATTCCCATTTCCTAGGGGTGTCTAAGTATGTTAAAGATTACAATAAATTATTGACAAAGTTTGGTGTGATTTGCTTCCAAATTTTTACAGCAATTGACTCAAACTGTGGTGAATATACACATACTATTTATTGTGTAATTCAATGCCAATTAATAAATATTTGACATTAACTTAAGTGCAAATTTCCTGGATACTATAATTTCCATTCTTGATAATTTTTAGAGTGACATATATTGTTTCATAACAGTACGAGTTCATTCAGCTTCCTTTTTCATTACCATGCAGAAATTTTAAATTTAGAGCAAAACTTTTTTTTTTCATTACGTGTTCATGCGATAAAAACTGTTGGGGTTTTGGAATATTAAGCTTAATTTATACAAAGGCACGCTTTTCTACAAGGCATTGTTGGAAAACTTGCCCCGTGAAATTTTGGAAAACATGCCCCGTCGTCATATTTTGACTTTAATAGTACCTTGACTAGTAGAATTTTAAATTATTTTTAAAACTAATGTAAAATTACGTAGAGAGAGGAGCTAAGTTTTAGTATACGCAATAATAAAACTGTAAGTTTAATAAAAGTACGTTTGATTTAGGGGGTTTTCTATACTGGGAAGCCAGGACTCATCTCTTTGAACTCCAACATAATGTTCCTGCTTGAGACTTTGTTCAAGTTTTCTCTTGTATTCCTTTATATGTTAACCCAGACTCTTTTTCTGCATGTATTTGCCATTTTCAATGAATTAATTTATTCCAATAAAGCCATATTTAAAAAAAAAAACGTTTGATTTAGGTTTGAATGTAAGCATGAAAATTCACTCAACGTTGAAAAAATCGAAAAAACAACTCTAACGAAAATATTACAACACCAGCTGAGCAAAAATTCTTGTAGGTGACATAAAACGGGTTCTTAACCAAGCAGCCATTTGGCGCCTCCTAACGGCTCATTTCTTCTATAAGGCCTGGTGGAAAACTTACCCCATGGGAAAACTAGCCCCGGTCTCCCCTACTTTAGACAACTAAATACTTTAAGATAATTTAACAAAAAATACCCATTCCCGTTTCCCTAGTAACCAGACCAAATCACAAGAAAGTCCAACCCTTTATCAAACATCCCATAAAAGCAAAAAAAACGTCAATTTTGTTCAGATAATCAGAATAGCATAAAAATGAGGTATTGGGAATAGTACTTCTAATTCCTATAATATTGAAACAATTTTTTGAAAAAAATCGACTTTTAAACAAGCATTCTTTGTATCAATGGAAATTGAAATAAAATAATTCAGACAGTATAGAAATACTGAAATATACTTTTACAAAAACCACCATTCCGATTTCCTTAGTGAACAGACCAAATTAACAGAAAGTTCAGACCATTATCAAATATCCCATAAAAGCTGCCAGAATGTGTCCATTCTGTCCAAAAAGTGTCGATGCTACAATACCGTTTCTTCCGAATAACCCAAAAATATCACATTAGAATAGTAATTCTAATTCCAGTAATATAGAAAATATAGGAAAAAATTCCAAATTTGATTAAGTACTCTTTAAATTGACGAAAATGGAAATTAAATAATTTAGAAAGTATAGAAATGCTAAAATATACTTTTACAAAAAACACCATTCCCATTTCCTTAGTGACCAGACCAAATTAACAGAAAGTTCAGCCCATTATCAGACATCCAATAAAAGCAGCCAGAATGTTTCCATTTTGTCCAGAAAGTATATGTGCCGCATTGCTATTTAGTCCGAATAGCACATAAATATTTTATTAGAATAGTAATTCTAATTACTATAATATTAAAAAGATATTACGAAATTTTGATTTTACTGAATTATTCTTTATATCGACAAAAATAAAAATAAAATATTTAAACAGTATAAAAATACTGAAATATAATTCTACATAAAACACCTTTCCCATTTCCCTAGTGACCAGACCAAATCCCAAGAAAGTTCAGCCTATTATCAAACCTCTTTACAAGCTACCAGAATGTGTCCAGAAAGCTTCGATGCCACAATACCGTTTGGTCCGAATAATACTAAAATATCATATTAGAATAGTAATTCAAATTTCTATAATATAAAAGAATATGTTGAATAACCATTCTTTAAATATATGAAAATAAATAATTTAGACAGTATAGAAATACTTAAATAGAATTTTACAAAAACCACTATACCTATTTACCTAAAGACCAGACTAAATCAAAAGAAAGAGTTTAAATCATTATCAAACATCCCATAGAAGCTACCAGGATGTGTCCATTCTGTCCAAAAAGTGTCAATGACGCAATACCGTTTGGTCTGAAGAAAACAAAAGTATCATATTAGAATAGCAATTCTTATTTCTAGAAACAAAATATCTGAAAAAATACGAATTTTGAATAAGTATTCTATGCATTGATGAAAATGAAGGTAACATAATTCAGACAGTATAGAAATACTGGTATTTAGTTTTACAAAAAAAAAGCAAGTTCCATTTCCCTAGTGACCAGACCAAATCCCAAGGAAGCTCAACCCATTATCAAACATCCCATAAAAGCTGCCCGAATGTGTCCAGAATGTGTCCAGAAAGTGTCAATGACGCAATACCGTTTGGTCTGAATAAAACAAAAGTATCATATTAGAATAGCAATTCTTATTTCTAGAAACAAAATATCTGAAAATACGAATTTTGAATAAGTATTCTATGCATTGATGAAAATGAAGTACATAATTCAGACAGTATAAAAATACTGTATTTAGTTTTACAAAAAAAGCAAGTTCCATTTCCCTAGTGACCAGACCAAATCCCAAGGAAGTTCAACCCATTATCAAACATCCCATAAAAGCTGCCCGAATGTGTCCAGAATGTGTCCAGAAAGTGTCGATGCCGCAATACCGTTTGGTCCGAATAACCCAAAAATATCATATTAAATTAGTAATTTTTGTTCTTATATTATAGAAACAAATTATTATTTTTTAAGATACTAATTTTGAATAAGTATTCTTTTATTGCCTTAATACTGAAATTACTTTTATTTTACTTAATACTGAAATACACCATTCGCATTTCCCTAGTGACCAGACCAAATCCCAAGAAAGAGAGAGTTCAGCCCATTATCAAACATCCCATAAAAGCTGGCAGAATGTGTCCAGAAAGTGTCGATGCCGCAATACCGTTTGGTCCGAATAATCCCTGGGCAATGTCCGGCAGCGCAAGTCAAAATGAGGGGGCTGTGCAATTTCCCGCAGGCGGTGCTTGGGAATCCGGGAATAGGGCTGTTTGTCCGGATCCACATTAAAGAGCAACAGGCGAAAGATCCGGCCGCTTAGAGGGAGCGTCCTTACAGATAGAATTGCAACTTGTAGATTGAAATCAGAGGGTAATATCTTGGCCTACTTAACTTACAAGAGAAGTATGAGAAAGGAAATAATGATTAGAAGTAACTAAATGAAGAATGGAAAACTCAACTTACGCGAGGAGTATGTGAATGAAATAAAAATTAGAAGTAATTAAAGGAAGAATTAGTAAAATTCCATTTGATTATTTTTAGCCATCACAACCTTTAAATAAAGAATGCTACCATTACATATATACTTACAACGACAATTTATAACAAAAGCAAGTAAATTTCAGTACATATTAAGTTTAATAAATTTTAGAAATAAGATTTTTCAAATACCCAATACTACCATTGCCTAAGCAATTAAAAAGCCAGAGAAACACTCACAAACACGTTTGTGGACAAAAAGTTTGGCGTTTGGAATGGCGTGGTTCCGAAGATGAAGAAATCTGATATCGAAACTGTTCGGAACCATTCGTTCACAGCTGACTATATTTTTTGGGTTCCGAGTAATTCCGAAAATATATTTCTTTATCTTCGGCACTCTTCAAATTTTCGTTCTACGCACATGTTTGGGAAAGCTTCTCTAGCATCGTAAGTTGCGTGTTTATGAAATTTAAAAAAATCGATTTTTACATGTACAACCCCCCCCCCCCTTAACTTATAACATTAGGCAATTCTAACCAGATGTCCTTACAAATATTTTAAAAGCAAATCTCTACTGCATGATTAATCTTTAGCATTGGAATCTGATTAAATTTTTTATTGACTTTATGTAAATAAAACACACACAGACTTCTCATTTAAAAAAATCAATTTTTCCTTCAACTAAACATTTAAGGCTGAGTATAGATGGATCTGTAAATGGCTTTCTGTACAAGATGGTTAATTTCTAGCTTCTGTAGTAGTTTGGAAACTTTTTTTAGTTAAAGGAATTTTGACATACAAACTAACAACATTAAGTAATAATTCCACGTATGCCAGTCTTGTTTGAAATTCATGCTAACCCCAACATTAGGAAATAAACTTAAATATACACGTCTTGTCAGTAATATCCTTATAAACTGTACAAGATAATTAATTTCTAGTTTTTGTAGATCATATTTTTTTTAAGTTAAAGGAGGTCGATCTTCGTGTTTAACTTCAACATTAAGTAATAATTCCATAATTACGAGTCTTGTCGAAAGTATTTTAATTAAACTATCCAAGATGTTAATTTCTAGCTTCTGATGGCTCGGAAACTTTGTTTTAGCTAAAGAAATTTCGACCTTCATGTTTAACGACAGGATTGGGTAATAATTTCGCATTTAACTGTTTTGTCTGAAATGTCCTAATTAAACTAAAGAATATAGTTGATTTTTTTGGTTTTTGTAGGTAGTTCAATGCACAAATATCAATTCCTTGAAATTTGATTCAATTTCGATCAACCCCCGAAACCCAAGACATCCCCGAAGACCAAGCCAGGAAAAAAATCCAAATGTCCTTCATCCAGACAACTCAAACTGAAGCCGAAGCCCCCGGATCTTTTTACGAGGATCTCTTCTTGCTTTATCGTAAACTTTGATTTATTGGCGGTAATAAAAGCGCATTGCTTAGCGATAGGAGCTTCGTGATTTTTTTTCAGCCTTCTCAGATTTAATAAATGGTTATGATTCCTCAGGTTAATACGATACCGCGGCGACTCATAAAAACAGAGATTTGTTAGCTGCCGAAAGCACCCCCTCAAACATCGATAGTGTAGCCCCCCAACCCCAAATACATAGAGATAATTTTTTATGACGGGGATGCTGGTAAGATATTGCAAACGACGCTGAAGGAATATCCGCTTTTTTATTTATTTGATGCCGGAAGTAGAGTTGAATTTGATTATAACGAGCGAAGTGTAAACTTTCGAGAGCTTTCAAATTTATGTCTTGTATAAGATTTGAAGGAATCAGACATCGTATATTTTAATCTATTCATTTTTTTGTTGAAGTACCGCTGGATAAGTTGGTTTTTTTTTCGCTACATAGAATATAATTAGACCAGTACCCATAGTTTAAAGTTGGTTTTGAACTATGTTTTTGTAACGCATCATAAATAAATATAAGGATGTTATTTCATGTTGCAATTAATATTGGTTTTACATCAGGATAAATTGTTCAATTTTAATATAAAAATACATATTTTAAAACGCATCTGTACAAAAACAATTGTTCAAGAAATGGTTAAAAAAAATTGAAAATACATATATTTTTTTTAAACTAAGGGATTTAATCATTTTTTGAAACTAATTTATGAAATTCTCAAAAAATTAAATCTTCCATAAACATCTGGCAACAAAAAAGTAGTTTGATCATTAAGCAAGTATCAAACATGTGAAGCACTATCAAACATTTATTACAACATTTCTACATGTTGCATCCATACTATATTATTTTTAATATTTCCTCAAACTGTACTTAATACATTAGTCAACAAATACATCGATACCAATATCTCCAAAGATAAAAGATAAATACTCCATTCTATATTCCCATAGCTCGGAAAACACATCAAAAATTTATGTCTCGCTTTTAGTGCGTATCCAATTACTTTAATTATCCACCAAAAGAAATTTCGCTGGTCCCATCCGATGCTTTTGGTTTAAAAGCCTCTCGTATAGAACATCCCTGGAGACGCAAGAGCGCCTACAGGCCGACCCCCGTAAAATCGTCTGCATTGGCGCGCAATTATGCAAATCGTTTGCTGCCAGAGGGGAAGGGGGTGGCAAGAATGACAAAGAAAAAAGCTGGAATGTCTTTATTAGTAATGAAGTGGTGATTGGGTGTCTTTGTTTTGGAAATTTAGGGGTGCTAGGGAAATAATCAATTGATATTCTTTGTCAGTTCTTTGAATAAAGGTGCAGTTGAGATTTGATTTGGTACGTAGATAAGTTTATCGTCTGTTGTAGCCTGTCTATTTCTAGAATTTCTTGAAGAGCTTAAACACAGACAATTAGGCCTTGTAATATAGTACCATGTTCAAGTTACAGGGTCGACATCAGAGCGGGCACCGAACATAACTTAAAACGACATCTACTTTTACACAATGGGGACTTTGGACTCCGTAGATGTTAAATCTACGGAGTCCAAACGTACGAAACGAACGAACCAAACGAACACGTACTCGGGGACCCTCGTAATTTTTTGAGAGATTTTTCAGCACAAAAATATGTTTATATTATGACTTAAATACGAACTGGGAACCTTCTCTTAGAGAAACTGGTCGATTATTGTCCTCGGGTACGGGGGACAGAGATTAGATTTGTTTGGTTGGAATGATTACAGTTGCCTATTTCTAGCCTCCTGGAGGAGCTTTAACTTAGCCACGTACTCCTCCTAAGTTTGAATTATTGTCAAGTGAATTGAGATTCCAGCTTCTTTTTTTAGCCTTGGTTTAGAGGTTTAAATTCAACAATTTGCAACTGCTAATTTAAAAACTATGTCATGTGACGAAGTTCACACCAATGGAACTTAAATACTTAACAAGACAGTGAACAACGTAGACTTAACGTACACCAGTCATAGGTATAAGCATATAATTACGTCTTTTCTTTATTTATACACAAAATAATGTTGAATATGTTCGTACGGACTCCAATATTCTCACCACGTTGCTTCGGACATTAAAAAAAAGTTGAAATAAAAATATGTTTTCCGTAGACAAGCAAAGGATTCCCAGGTCTTTAACAAGAACAAAGTATAAGTACGTGAATAATTGATAAGAATAATAACAAAGAGTAAGTCGAGAACAATTAATAAGCACAAGAAGAAAAAGAAACAATAGGTAAACACAACAGCAAAGAGTAAATATTAGAACAAAAACAAAAGTATAACAGCAAAAAGAAAATATTTTTTTAAAAAACTGATTTAATATTATAGTGTAAATACACTATCAAGCAATAGGTGTATAAGAACCAAAAGTGAGTATAAGAAAGAATGAATGAGGGGTGCAAATATGGTGAATACGAAACCAGAGATTAAGTGTTTTTTAAATGGACACAAATATCCTTCCTCATAGGAATTATTCCTAGGTGGAAAATATTATGACGCAGAGTCGCTCTTTAATAAATAATGTTGATTTTATATTAAGGGTTGCTTAAGGCGATGAGTTGAAGTTTGTCGAACTTATTTAAGAAAAAGATATTTCGAAGGGTGCTCGTTAATTGTTAAGATTTTGCAGCGCTTACTGTCTTGCAAAAAAAAAATTATTTCGTAAGTATTTTATTTACAGCCTTTATTTAAAATAATTTAGTGCGTTGGTGATCATGATTTAGCTCAGACAAAATGTAAATAAAATTATTTGAAATTCCAGTCCCTGGACAAATTATTAGACGCACTGTATTTTTTTTAGCAATGATGAAAACATACCAAAGAATGTCATATCATTAAAAAAGATGTCGATATATGTATAGCAGATAGTATTTTCTATTCAATAGCTTAAGTTTAAGAACACAAATGTCCTTTTAAAGGTATTTTGTTCATAATTGATTGATACATGAAATCTTGCAGTGCGTCTAATATTTTGTCCAGGGACTGTAATCGAAAAACAAAGTGCGAAATCACATATTGCCTAAAAAAGATATCTTCAAAACTGAGTAAAAAATACTGAACTCTGAGTATGTCGCATAGCCAAAATAGCTCCTGGTAAAAATTATTCAAGTTTGAGCTTTGCATATACTTATCTCTGAAACCATACAATAACTTAATACGTATTTAACCATACAATACTTAATACGTATACTTAAGAATATTACGAATGATGTTTATTTTTCAGCATGTTCAAAGCCATTCTTCCAAAATGACTTAAAATTGACCTTGTTTAAATATTGAGTATGTCATTGTTTCAAAATTTAGCATATCCTTGCTTGAAAACTGAATATCGTGATTACTTGCGGATTTTTTTTTACTATTTTAAAGAACATATGCAATCTATAGAACTTATGCAAAACCCTTATCAGACCCTTAAATCTTTATGGAAGGGAGACATGGGCAATAAATAAAATAGAAGAAAATAGACTGCTGATTTTTGAGGAAAAGACACTTAAATCAATCTTTGGAGCAGTTAAAGAAAAAGCAAATGGAGAAGTCTATATAATCGTGAAGTATCAAGTACAGCTGGGGAAAAAAAAAACGATCCACCCTTCGTTTTTCGGCTGCTATTGATCAGGGAATTTTGTGAAAGGTGTCATTTTACAAGAAATAGCGTAAGGAATTCAGAACTGGCAACCAAAATTGTATAAGGGGTCGTCTACATATTAAAATGAGTACCAACTTTGAAAATTTCTATGGCAACACCCAATTTTTTTTATATAAAATGTTTATCATCTTCAAAATACCCCAAATCCAAAACAAAACGTATTAATTCGCATTATTTGTTGAGATATAAGCATTCGAAGTTGAAGGCCCATAATGTTAAAAAGTTTCACAAACTTTTATTTATACCTCCACAAATAAAATGAATTAAACCAACATTTTTTTTTTATTATATACTTCTTAATCTTCCAAAAACAAATCACACAAGTTTTTTCATCAATTTTTAATTTTTATTATTTTTTTATTTAAATTTAAATAAGGAAAAATAAATTATGAATAGCAACCCCAAATTTTTGTTACATAAATCGATAAAGTAGATCAAGTAGAACCAAATTCCCAAATTTTTTAATTCAACAACAATTATTTGTCGAGTTATTGTAAAAATACTGAAAAAAACGAATTTTAGGGACCGTGCAAAAAATTACTTAGCAAATTGGACACTAATTTGCATTATCGTTTGGTGGTTGAAAAGCGTTTTTGGTAAATGTTTATTCAAATTATTGATGTCTGTCAAATGTCTAAAAATCTTTTCTTGTTTCAAGTGCATACAATGTATTTTGTTTGTATAATTAACATTAAATTATATCGATTACTATGTTTTTGAATGTATGTTATTTCCAATATTAATTATAATTATTTTATTATAAAATTTCCAATAATATGTTATTTCCTCGATTTTTTTTAATTATTAGAGATTACTTATTTATTTAGTTATTTAGTCAGTCAGTTATTTAGTCAGTTAGTCAGTCCGTTAGTTAGTCAGTCAGTTAGTCAGTCAGTCGGTTAGTTAGTTAGTCAGTCGGTTAGTTAGTTAGTCAGTCGGTTAGTTAGTCGGTCAGTTAATTAGTCAGTCCGTAAGTTAGTCAGTCAGCAGTTAGTCAGTCAGTAAGTCAGTCAGTAAGTCAGTCAGTAAGTCAGTCAGTAAGTTAGTCAGTCAGTAAGTTAGTCAGTCAGTTAGTCAGTCAGTCAGTTAGTCCGTTAGTTAGCCAGTCAGTCAATTAGTTAGTCAGTGAGTCAGTCAGTTAGTCCGTTAGTTAGTCCGTTAGTTAGCCAGTCAGTCAATTAGTTAGTCAGTGAGTCAGTCAGTTCACTGACTAACTAATTGACAGTCAGTTAGACTAAGTTAGTCAGTCTGGACTAACTAAAGGAGTGACTAACTAACGGAGTGATTAATTGACTGACTGACTAACTAACTGACTGACTGACTGACTAACTAACGGACTGACTAACTAACTGACTGACTAACGGACTTACTAACGGACTGACTGACTGACTAACTAACTGACTGATTAACTAACTGACTAATTAACTGACTGATTAACTAACTGACTGATTAACTGACTAACTGACTGACTAACTAACTGACTGACTAACTTACTGACTAACTAACTTACTGACTGACTAACTGACTGGCTAACTAACTAACTAACTAACTGACTAACTAACTGATTAAATAACTGACTAAATAACTAAATAAATAAATAATCTCTAATATTTAAAAAAATCGAGAAATGGACAAAAATCTATTTTCGGGATTTAGACCCATTCGGGATTTTGACTCATTCGGAATTTGGTTTGTCGGGATTTCGGCTGTCGGGATATGTCCCAGACCCAGAGTGCCGAATTTTAAACCAACCTTTGTAGCAATATGAATGAAACAAAAATTTGCATAAAATGTAAAACCTAAATGTAATAATTATGTTTGTCTATCTGATTGTAACTAATCGCATTTGAAAATATGTTCGTTATAAATAATCGTATGTGTGACTTAATTTAAAATTAAAACTTTTTCTCGTCTACCCTTTATTTTATTTCTGAATTTTAAAATCCAAAATTTAAAAAAAAGGTAAAAACATTTAAAAAAATCACAATATTAGTGAAGAAGGTTTAATTCTAGCATCTTTTGGCGAGATTATGGTAACCCTTTTGCTAGCTTGTCGTTTCGAAAAAACACCCTAAATATTACCTTTATCAATTTGGAGATTTCCCCCAAACGAATTGAAAATTAATGCTTTAATATCTCAGCAAATAATGCAAAATGAATAATTCTTTTTTATACCTGGGTATTTTGAAGTTGCTGAACATTTTTATGTAAAAAAAATTGGGTGTTGCCATTGGAATTTTCAAAGTTGCTACTCATTTTAATATGTAGACGACCCCTTATACAATTTTGGTTGCCAGTTCTTAATTCCTTACGCTATTTCCTGAAAAATGACACCTTGCACAAAATTCCTTGACCAATACCAGCCGAAATATGAAGGGTGGATCGTTTTTTTTTTCCCCAGCTGTACAAACTACCGGACATACTAAGAGTTATCAAATCATACAGAATAAGATGGATTTGACACATGGGTCTAAATCTTCACGTCAAAATACGTGAAGATTCAGACCCTGCTAAAAAAAATTGACATTTTCAAGGATTGAAGGCACAAGGAGAAGAGGGAGACCATTTACAAGGTGGTTGGACAGTGTAGATAAAGACTTGAAGGAGTTGGTAGTGTAAATATTTAGAAGTCTGACTGCATCTTGCTTGGAAAAAGCAAATTGAGAAAGCCTTGGCCTGCACTAGGCTGTAGCGCTGTTGAAGAAGAAGATATGATCTATAGGAAGAGTGGTAATAGGTGGAATACGAACCTCCGCCCTTCTAAGAAGAACCTGTCTCGAGTCCAATACGATATCTATTCGGCCAAATAATCTGGTGAAACTTACTACATTTAACGAATAAATAATCAAAGCCAGTACAATGAAAGCAAAACAAAATTTAACGTAGTCATATCTTAAACTAAATGTTTCATTTCAAACTGAATAAAAGTTAGATTTACTCAGATTTGAAAGTGTAATTTTTCTTAGTGTACTAAAAAAAATTAAATGTTGATTTTTTTGACCGGACGTGAAGAAGTTCCATCATCATTGCCTAGGGAACTAGAAATGAGAAACAAAGCTGTTTATTTAAATAGAGCAAAATATTTTGTGAAAATTAATGTTTTATAAAATAATATTTTATAGTAACGAGTTATAAATACATATTTGTTGGTTTTAGACTTTAATTATTAACTACTGCTACTGCTTATGTATTCTGTTAGTTATTTCTGCAAAACCTTTGCCATACTTATTAATATTTTTTTTTATTTTGTTCCTTTTAAAACAGATTATTAACTGATGAAATTATTGACAACTTTTAGAATTTTGAATAAAACAGTGACTTACGTTATAGGTAGACTATCTCAGAAATCATTTTTATTTGTTTTAATAAATATTATGCGTAACGAAAGAAAAATAATAGTATATAATACTATCATTACGTAAACAAAACAAAGCCTGGTATTATTACCTCTTCTTATTCTACTAAGGCAGAGTTAATCATCAACCGTGTAAAAAATATTCTATTGCTCAGAGGCGTCCTTTTCCTAGTCTTATGTCCATGATATTAATTACTTCCCCGATATTTTTTTTTTGCCTTCAAAGGGTTTATATATCAAACAATCTCGTCGGTCCTTTCTTACAAGTACCGGTTGGAATCGTCAAAAACAAAACATGGGGCTCAGCGCAATATTTCTGTTGTATCAGGAAACTGTTTTCCTATAAAATGCGTCATTTTGACACAATTGTAACCATATAGTACTTATTTACTTTTATAGTCTCAAAAGCATTTCTGGGTTTGTAGTGCACATATTTTTTCTACAACTGTTTTTCCTATGTCTTTATTAGCTATAATAAATGTAGTAAAACCAAGTTTAAAAATAACAAACGAAACTAAAATGAAGGCTCAAAACGTCTATATCTTGTTGGTTTTTATTGGCATTAATAAAAAAGGATGAAAACAATGAAAAAAACATCTTCCTTGAAGGCGCTACGCCATATGTTACTACCCAAATAGGGCTCTAACAGTTTTTTTCCTCAATTCCGTCATATACTATGCCTTATTTCCCGGCAACTTCCAAACTTTCCTAACTTTTTACGTACAATACTTTCAAGATTATTCTTCTCAAATCGGTATGCACTGTTAGAGGTTGCATGCTTAGTTCACAAAAAAAAGGTTCCTATCTGCTGCAACAGCTGTGTAGTGAAACGTTTCACTATTTTTTCGGTTTTATTATGTTGAACCGTTTTCAGGTTTTAGAAACCAAACCCTGAAAAACGGTTCAATCGAATTTCAAAGATATGGAGAAGCATTCCCCACACAGCAGTTGCAGTTATTTTTAACCATTTTTTTTTGTGAAACTTAGCACAAAATTTTTAACAGTCAGATGCAATTTCTTTAAACCAGCTAAACGTAAACCGTACTTCAGTTCAATCATTAAGAGTCCGACTCCATCTGTTACCGATATATAGATTGTACAGATCATCGATAACATGTCTCGAGAAGTAGTTTAATCGATAGAAAGCTCGATTTAAAACAAACTTAAATGGTATTAATAGTTAAAATGTCAATACGAGAAAAACAAATGTAGATATCCTTGTCAGTTTTTGTTTTCGGAATTGTTTAAAAAGCATAAATTTTAAATACAACTGAAATTTTTTTCTAGATGCTTGTTTACCGTAAAGATATCTTATATTGAATACTTGCTTTTGTAGTTTAATTTTTGAGCATGAATTTCAAATAACTAGAAGATCTGTCGCACATGTTTTAATTGCAAAGTCATTTGAACTAGCACATTCATTGACCCCATATCAGTCATAGATAAAGGATATCTAGTACAACTCAGAAAATACTTGTGTTGACTTTCAATCAGAAAGATTTTTCCCCAGTTATTACAAGTTGTGTTCAAACAATACAAAAACTGTATTGACAGACAATAATAATGCGTGGTTAGTGCAAAAATTATGTTAAAGAGCAAGTATTCTTCCAAAACGTAGTTTCAGCATCTGCCCTTTAATGTTTCGAATAAATAGCAGTACTGAAGTTTTAAAAATATATATATAAAACTGTACTTTAAAATGAGTATAATAATTTTGTCAGGCATGTTTTGATAAATAATATTATTTGCAGTTTTTTGTCAATCGTACATGGATATAATAAGCATTTCTTTTAGCGATCGTCAGTTGTGTTGAAATAACACAAATTTCAGTTCGTTTATCATCAACATTTCTTACATTGAAACAACACAATATTGTAAAGTTTTCATATGTACACAATACTTGTTCCAATTGTGCTGTTTAAACACAATAATTTTTTGAGTGAATGTTTTTTTTAATATTACTTTCTTCTGATTTGTGTCGTGTGTTCTTTGCATTATCTGGACAAACATTATACTGTTCCAAAATAATAATAAATTCAAAAATTATTTGAAATTTAATTTATATTGACAGACAGCTCAAAAGCTTCGAAAAAACGTTTTGAAGATTAATTACTGCATCAGAGGGGGGTTTTTTGGAATAGATAAGTAAACTCTTTAGAACTAAGGTTATTGGAAAAACCAATCAACGAATATTTTTTCTTACACTAACTTCGACTAACCAACCTAACCGCAACTAACATCCATTTATTTCCCGTAACTAACATACTTCATCCTTCCATGGCATTCACTTTAATCATGCTGCCAATTCCAAATATATAAATATGAATTATTATCTTTATCGAACTTTACACATTGACAGCGTGACTGTTTTCCAAGTATTTCTATTCTTCGCCCAAGTAATCCCTGGCGGAGGGAAACTCTGATTGTAATGAATCGCCTTTGGACAAGGCTTCTCGTTTATCCCCACTGATCGGGAAAAATGAGCTTCGTTCGACGTTTCCCCTTCCCTTTTCCCCTATCCTCTGAGTCAATGCTTACAAGTGACAGAATGATTTACAGGTTTACTTGGTCCCCTTTGTTCGTTCAATAGGTAATCACTGCAGTATATAGTGTTAGTTTCTTTTTTATTTCAAATAAAATGTCGACTAACAGTAAAACATTCGTGTGTTGAGGCAACTGAATATGTTTTTCGTTTTCATCTATCATTATTTATAAAATTTTCTCGATATATTTCTATCTCTTTTGATCTTACCTGTTCTTTTTAAGATAAAACAGAGAATTTCATAGGAACTGGAGTTAAGCTATTTTTAAACCATTTATTATTTTCGAATCAATTATTATAATTTTTCTTTCATTTAACAGTCACACATATTTACAATTTAAAGTATAGAAAATTTTAAAATGACTCTTCAAAAAAACTCTTAAGTACATAAGCTTAATATTACTTTCCTCTGTATGTAGTTTTCCTTAATTTCTTAAATAGAAATTTTGAAATATTTTTTAATTCAAGTTCAATGAGAACTTTAATTTAATAAATTATTTTATCTTATACAGTACAAAAATAACGCATAAACCTTGTTTTGTTTATTCTAATAAGGAAAACTATTTTAGTATATTTATAATTAAAACATTTACGATCATTAAAACGAAGGGTATGGTTTTCATTCTGCACTAACTTAATAACTTAAAAATTTTAAGCCCTTAACTTATTAGATAAACACAATTTTAAAACATAAACTCTCTTTAGTAATTTCGCACTAGATCACGTGAGATATTTCTGAAAATATGCTTCCAGCCGATCTATTTCCTCGTTTGTAGTTTCCAAGGAAAATTCTTGTCTGATTTAAAACTTATCCCACTATAGGAGGGAAAGGGAGGGGCCCGGGTGGCCTAGTGGGTTAGATCGCAGCCCATTATGCTAACAGTCTGCTCATTGTACCGGGTGCTGGTTCCCGCTTTCGCTCTGGGTGTACTTTTTTTCTCTGTGTCAGTAGAAATTCTTCCTGTCTTATTTAACGAAGGTTTATAAGCGGGTCTCTGATCCAGTACACAAACCGAAAAAAATACATGTACCAACCTTTAGGAGGAAAAGGGGGAAATAAAAGACCGATTAAAATGAACGGAAAGGTTAAAAAAAATCCCTTTTTGAACCGCACAATTTCAATATCACATTTTTGGGTATCCATAGGTTGGAGAGGGAAGGGGTGCTATAATACCATGATGAGGGGGGGGGGGGCATTGTCGGGGTTATCAATTGGCAAAAAGTAAAATTTACTTAATATAAAAATTACCATTATTAAGGGTACATCCATGCAACGTCGAGTTTATTAAACTAGTAAAATATATAAATAGCCTGAAAAAAAATAAACATTCCATCAACTTGCTTCATAATGTCCAGAAATAATTTTGTCCACCTGGCTATCGAAACAGTGTCCATACCCACGAGAATAATGAATACTAGTAAAAAATTCTAAATTATGGAAAATATTGAAAAAGTAAAAAAGAATAGTTAGTTCATTTTATCAAATGAAGAGTCATTTAATGCAGAATTTAACATATACATGTTAAATTATTTTTAAAAATCTTAGAAATCATTACATTTATTTTTATAGTGGGCTTTTCACTATTCAGTGTTGAAGAGTTATGCAACATCAATGGCCGAGATCAATGTATTTATTCATTGTGGAACATGCTAAGAAAGGGATATATATATGGAAGAACTGGTAAAAGCAGGTAAAAAGCAATTAAATTAATATATCTGAGAATAAAATAAGAAGAGGATAACTAAAATATACCAAAAAATTACATTGACTAAAGCAATCAAGTAACCTATATCCGAAACTGTGTGCTGATATTTAATGCCACAGTAATTCCTTACAGTTAAAACATTTTTGCTTGATTTCACCATAATAATGGTTCCTAGTAGCTGCAATGGCTGAGTGGTGAAAGGATTCGGCATATTTTCGGTATTCGGTTGAGTAATATATTAGATATTGGAAACAAAAACCTGAGAAATGGTTCAGCCATGTACCGAAAGCATGGGGAAACAGTTCACTACACATCCGTGGTAGTTACTAAGAACCATATCTTTGGCGAAACCAAGTGCCAAATTGTTATTAGTGCACACAAAAAGATTAGTTTATTGTACCTATATTAAGTATTTTTAGCATTTTTTTTATGCCTTTCGTTCCTTCCCTTGGACATGAAAGCCTAGTCTATCCCAATAAGTATTCGCCATATTCGTCTGTTGGATACAATGTCTCTCCAGTTTACGATACCAATTGAAGAGCTTAGTGGAAGAACGCGCTTAGTGACAAAAAGGTGAAAACGAGAAAATGATCTTTAAAGTTTTTAGTTTGCACTCAAATACATTAAAAACAGAACTTAAAAAAGGTAAAAAGTATACTTAACTTAAAGTTTATGAAAAGGGGGAATCTTGTTATCTTTAAAGGAGGGAATAACATGTTAAATGACACAAACATCTCATTTTTTTAAATGACACATAGCACGTACTTCCACTAAGTTCTTCAATTGTATACATACCCTTCTTAAAGTTATCGAGCCATATAAATTGAGGACAACATCTTTTTTATAACTCCGTCTGATTTACTTAGCATAAGTTTATTTACTTAGCAATAGCTTACTTGCCAGGTTATTGTCTAATATTAAACTTTGCATTAAACTATACATCAATGCATGAATTTTTTTACAATAAGCAATGGGATTTGTATTTGAGTATGTATCTCTCCCCTTGTGGGGGGATCTCTGGTCCCGACATCTGGCGGAGTAATGGTTGCGATTTGCATTAATTAGCTTCCCCGTCCCGAACTTCCCTCTAATTACACTAAATTAATTACATATTGAAATCCGAATTCCCGAAGGTCGCTCCTGAATCAGTCAGTGGGGCCGAAACCCCTTTTGACTCCGGCGGAGGACAGCTCTTTAATTATGGAGGAAAGCAGTAGGCGAGTTTGCTACACTAGCGGATGAAAAGAACTAAAAAAAATGGTGGATTGCGTGTTTTGGTGGAGCAACAATGAAGAAATTAGGATGGTATTATACAAAAATGTTTGTGAAGCTAGTAATTATAAATCTTTAAGTATACACACTATATGTTTTGGGGGAAAACAACAAAATTGAATGCTAGATGCACCTAACTTATATATTGACAAAACTGTTTGTGAAGCGAGTAATTATAAATCTTAGTGGATTCACACTACATGCTATTTGGGAAAACAACAAAATTGAATGCTAAATGCACCTAACTTTGATATTGACTTTTTCAATATTAGTGTTACTAAACATAAGTTCACTTCTTGTGTGATTGGGATCATTATTCAAATATCTTGAAGTATCTACTGGGCACGCTTTTTAAGAAGACGACACAATTAAACGCTAAATGTACTGAACTTAGATTTTAGCTTTTTTTAACATTATGGTGTGTTATGTGTTATTATATTAATATGTGACATGAAAAGATCCCTTGAGTACCCATTTGGCTAGAGTCCTCTCGGCAAAATTAAATTTTGGCATACTTTAACATCCGAAGAGAGTTCAGATTCCTTGCAACCTGAGCGTCAAAATTAGTAGCGAGAGCCGCCTATATGGTGTCACAAAAAATGGCTCTCAGTTCTGGGGAATATGCCGAGTGTGCAAAGGCTCACAGCAAAACAAAAGCAGCCCCTTTAGGGAAAAAATATTAGTGTTACCAAACATAAGTTTACTTCCTGTGTAAATGGAATCATTATTATAAAAATAAACAGTGGGGTAGCCCGTAGATATAGAAATACATTTGCGGAATTAGAAGATAAAGAAAATAATAGAGTTCTGTTGTTACAATATATTAACAGTAAATGGATTGTATAATGGATTGAGATAGAATTTTTTATACAAAATACACAATATCTATTGAATAATACCGAGTGGCCCAGCGGGTAATGTTTGAAACAAATGAAACATGAGTAGAATTTAATGACGTTTATTGAATGGACATATTGGGCAATTAATGATAAAGAGGTTCGAAGTGCCCGCCATCTTTAACAAGGACAGCAGTTAGGCGGTTCTCGAATCCAACCATACTCCATACTCCTTACAAATACCTTCCTCTTTCCACATACTCCTTTTTGTTGACCAATTCTTTTTTTGTGGGAAGCTTTTTTTAGCTTTTGTGAGAAGTTCACAAAAAGAATTGGCCAAACAAAAGGAGTATGGCAGGAGTATGGAGGAAAGAAGGTATGGGTAAGGAGTATGGAGTATGGTTGAATTCAAAAAACCGCATAACTGCTGTCCTGTAAAGATGGCGGGCACTTCGAACCTCTTTATCATTAATTGCCAATATATATATCATTAATTGCCATTCAATAAACGTCATTAAATTCTTCTCATGTCTCTTATTTGTTTTTATTTTTTCATTTGTTTCAAACATTACCCGCTGTTCCACCCGGTATGAGTGATTCATTATACGTGTTAACTAATCTATGCAAGCTAATAGAGATATTATAAACATTTTTGTATAAATGGATTTAATCATTTCACTTATAGCCAGCCAAGCAAAACCCAATTGTAGTGCCAAGCTCAGTCATTTACTAATTTGTTTCAGAAGTTTATGTGTAACTAATCAACAACAAATTACCTATAATTACCTATGAATAGTGTTATTTATCATTGAAAACTTAATGCCAAGAACAATTAACTAGAGGTAAATTAAATTTGTTGACTAATTAGTAGCGTACGCATATTCACTTTACTTAACTAAGCTTTATATCTACAACCAACGATGCATGTAAATTAATTATGTAGTTTTAAATGCTAAATTCAAAAGAACTTTAAACTACTGAAAGGGATGTTTGAGAAATAGTTTCATTTGCAATGCCTCTAGAACTCTGTTATAGCACTGTGTAATTTAAATATTTGCTTAAACAAATAAGATTTTTCGTATTATTTTTTTAATTTAAATCATGTTAAAACCTTCCAAACAGCCTGGAAATAGGCAAATATGTATCGTTGCTTTCACTGAATAAATTTTAAATTAAATTTATTTCAAATAACATATTTGTTAAAAAAAATCATAATTGGGTTTATTTTCGAAGAGATGATCTTAAAAACATTTCCAAATGAAAAAAATACAGTATGATCAAAAGTTTATTAATTACAATTTTTTTTAAATTTAAGTTAATTGTAAGAAAGACTGATGTACAAAATACGGAAAAAGCCGGGTATAACGTTCGGAGGGTTTTAAATTAAAGTTATTATCTTTATATTCTAAAATTGATTTGAACGTAGGAGAGACCGGGTCTAGTTTTCCCAGTGGGTAAGTTTAAGTTACCATTCTGAAGCAATATACGTGGCTCTAACAACTGGCGAGAATTTTAGTAGCTTAAAAGCATCCAAAACCTCAAATATTCCCAATAGATAGTGAATAATTGCCCTGTAAAATATTAATATGTCATGTTGTCCCCAAAACTTTGGTGTAAATTGGCTGCCTGAGAAAAAAAAAAGAAGCGATTTCCCCAAAGTTTGCATATGATATTTTTCTTTGCAATCTTTAGCAATATTTTAGACAACCCCTAGGAAAGAACACAAAACTACGGCTACGCAAAATGGAAAGTTACATATTTGCTTGATTTCAAAGTGATGCTGATGATAATGACCTTTATTGAAATTTGTTTAAATAAACTGTTGGTGCAATAAATTTGCTTTTCTTACGACAATTTTAACCTTCATTCTGTGTATAATCTATTGGGTTATTTTAGTTTACAATAAAATGTACAAAAAAACACAACACAGTGTTTTTTAAGTGTGTTAAATCTTTTCAAGATTAGTTGGAAAATTTGCCCGATCCATATTTGGCAGTCTGGGAAAATGTACCTCGTATACGGGGCACGTTTTCCAGCTCAACGTGCTTGCATTTAACCTCTCGCTGCTAAAAAGTGTATTTTCATTTTAGAAAAGTAGCAATGTTAGTTTATAGAAAACCATGTGAGGCAGGCGATGATACCTCATTTTCTTCAAGTAAAAAATATACAGTCAAAAAGAAGAAAACGTGGGAAAACTAGCCACGGTCTCCCCTACGATAACATTATTACAGAGCCTCTATTTTTGTTCATAACAATAAGTGTATTATCGATGCTAAGTACAATTCCCTCACACCAGTGTTCGACAGCAGAAAAGGGCTTCGGGTCAAAATCAATACCTATCTGAACAAGGCGACGGAAGCTTGGCCAATATGCAGCTCTTTTAGTTTCGCTTCTTACCATTAAACCATTCACTAGGGAACAGTGCCCTATCAGCACACATATTTTCTTAAAAGCGTTTCATTTCAAGAAAATAAGAATAAGTTGTTTTAGGATAGTATTTTTGATCTTTAAAAATTTTGTTGGTTATGAGAGAAAACTTTATAACAATGTGTAGTAAAAAATATGTTTTGGGGAAGGATCAAAATAATTCAAATGTTTTGCTTCAATGCATTATTTGGTTACTAAGTAGGTTTAATTGTATGTACAACTTGCAAAGATTTCGTAGATAGTCCGTATTTACGATCATATTGCTTAAATATAAACATTGTTTAAATATACACATTGTTTAAATGTACACATTGTTTAAATATACACATTGTTTAAATGTACACAATATTTAAATATACACATTGTTTAAATGTACACATTGTTTAAATATACACATTGTTTAAATATACACATTGTTTAAATGTACACATTGTTTAAATATGCACATTGTTTAAATGTACACATTGTTTAAATATACACATTGTTTAAAAGTACACATTGTTTAAATATACACATTGTTTAAAATACACATTGTTTAAAATACACATTGTTTAAATGTACACATTGTTTAAATATACACATTGTTTAAATGTACACATTGTTTAAATATACACATTGTTTAAATGTAGACAATATTTAAATGTACACAATATTTAAATATACACATTGTTTAAATGTACACATTGTTTAAATATACACATTGTTTAAATGTACACAATATTTAAATATACACATTGTTTAAATATACACATTGTTTAAATATACACATTGTTTAAATATACACATTGTTTAAATGTACACATTGTTTAAATATACACATTGTTTAAATGTACACATTTTTTAAATATACACATTGTTTAAATGTACACAATATTTAAATATACACATTGTTTAAATGTACACAATATTTAAATATACACAATATTTAAATGTACACATTGTTTAAATATACACATTGTTTAAATATGCACATTGTTTAAATGTACACATTGTTTAAATATACACATTGTTTAAATATACACATTGTTTAAATGTATACATTGTTTAAATATACACATTGTTTAAATGTACACATTGTTTAAATATACACATTGTTTAAATGTACACAATATTTAAATATACACATTGTTTAAATATACACATTGTTTAAATGTACACTTTGTTTAAATATACACATTGTTTAAATGTACACATTGTTTAAATATTACACATTGTTAAATATACACATTGTTTAAATGTACACAATATTTAAATATACACATTGTTTAAATATACACATTGTTTAAATATACACATTGTTTAAATGTACACATTGTTTAAATATACACATTGTTTAAATGTACACATTGTTTAAATATACACATTGTTTAAATGTACACATTGTTTAAATATACACATTGTTTAAATATACACATTGTTTAAATGTACACATTGTTTAAATATACACATTGTTTAAATATACACATTGTTTAAATATACACATTGTTTCTAACAGTGTATGATTACATTAATATATTGTCTTTCGTAGGTTTCTAATGCAATATTAGGCACGTTGTTGACGGAGATTCAAAAATGTTGTCGAGAAAAGTTCGCCCAAAAATTGGTCAAAATATCGATTTTTCAGTTTTTACTTTTTATCATTTATAATATTTTTCTGAACATTTACTGAAAGTTTCATAATGATATCTTCTGTAGAAAAAAAGTCATTAAACATTTTCTGGAGCCATCCCTTCAAGTTTGAACCAGTATGTCGTCTGCTTTCAACCTGTTTTCTCTGTTTCGCTTTTGTCAATTCTTGTGTTCAATAAATCCCTAAGGCTTTTTTGCAAATTAAGTTAGAATTTTGAAATTTTTAGCCTGAGTTATTATATAAATTGTGCACAAAATTGTGCATGTAATAAGGTTTACTATGTATAGATTTTTTTTAAATGTTGAATTCAATAATTTGTTGGTGTTTTTTGTTGATTTTTTGAGATTTTCAGTATAAATACGTGTTACTTTTTTACTGTAGCTCATATTTCAAAATCCATGCACATTTCTCGAACAAATAGTTCTAAAAACAAACTATAAAAGTTTGGTGGAGTTATTCTTAAAATTAAAAGAGGAGCACATTTTAAAAAAGTTAAAAAATTTACCTTTTTTTTTTAATGAAAAACTACTTGTAAATATTTTTTTATTGCTGTGAAATGTTTAGTTGGAGTAAACTTTATATATCAAAACACTATAATTTACAAGTTTATCATTGTTGCTGAAAATAAAACTTTAGGTACCGTATCCCCGCAAATGAATGATTAGATTCAAAATCTTATCATCATAATAGTATGTGAAATAATGAAATTTAAAGTGTAAACAGATTCATGAAACTTTTATGCGTTGTTAACTTTTGTTTCAAACTTAATGACAGAAGTATTTGGCAAGCTTATTTATACAAAGCATTTGTGAACCTTAAAATTTCTATCTAAAAAGTTTCGGAAAAAAATATGAAAGTTCAAAAAAAATTAAATATGCATATTCAGAATTTCTACTGACACAGGCAAATAAACTCAACATACACTACAACTTTCATTTCAACAAAACACACACATAAAAACACCTCAAGCATTCCCCCACGTACATCTTTCAACCAACCCTCAAAAAGCGAGTTTCTAGGAAGAATCCACACGATTCCTAACGATGTTTGCAAACAGTTCGATCCGTGACTTTGACACAAATGCAACAGATTCTCTACTGAGTTTCAGTGAACTAGGTTTTAAAAAATACATGTTTAGGAGGGAGGAGGGGCTGTTAAGAAGAAAGCAACTCGATGTGTAAAAGATCCATTTAATTAAGTAAAGCAAGAAGTTACAATTGACAAAGAATTACATCCTCCTACCCTCCCACCCTCCTAACCCTAAGACCGGCGATCAGATGGCGCTGATTTTCTTATGAGACTAAATTTTAGAGTTTTATCGAAAAAATGCCTTAAACAGCATTAATGCCAGCAACTCCTTAAAAACAAAGTCATTTTTTATACAAATAACGAATGGTACAAGTCATCTGCTTCGGTATCGATATTTTTGAAAAGCTTGAACTTTCTCTATTATACCCGCACGATCGTGATAGCTCGGTCTTAAAGGGTTAATGCAAAAAGGCGGTTGGGGCAGAGTTACGATAGGTAGCCACTAGAGGGCGCTGGTGTACAATCGTGTATACGACATACAGTAGGCATGTTGTACGTCTTGAATGGTAACAGTTCCACGGGAATGTAAACAAGGTCTCGATTAGTTAATCAGTGTTTTGGGTTTACCGTGACATACAATCCACCACTGAAGCCACCAATGGAATGAAAGCAGGAATGGCTATGTCACGTGAAACAAGCCAATTGTAAGGTAGTTGTTAGGAGGATATAGAGCAAGGTTTAAAGATATACGCAGAGGAATTGAGGATTTTTCTACGATTAGCCATTAAAGTTCGTTTATTAATTTGAAAGAGAATATTTAATAGCGTTGAAACAGATACAGGATTATATTAATGAAACTTCTGGATTTTCAATATTAATGAAACTTCTGGATTTTCAATATTAATGAAACTTCTGGATTTTCAATATTAATGAAACTTCTGGATTTTCAATATGAATGTAAAATTCTTAGTTCCATTCATTGATCAATTTGACAAGAACGTCGAAAAGATAAAAGGAATTAAATATAATAATAATGAATAGGCAATGAAATAATAAAGTTATGAAAAAATTGAGTAAATATGAATCTAGAGAAAATATAATCCATATAAGTTTAAAAGGTATTCTTATATAGATCCATATAGGAAATTTCCATGGATCCATCATTGATTTCATTTTACCTCGTACAATGTCATTCTAATGAGTCTTCTAGTCCAACTCCACATCATTTTGACCAGTCTATATTTTTACGGTAATATTGTATATTGTAGCTTTCAATATAACCCCTCTATACAAAAAATTTTGTCAACCCATTCTGTATGGTGGTTATGACCCTCGCTTGTCAGCGGGTGTGGACCCAGGTTTAAATCCAGAATAGGACTTAAGCTTGGGGTTTTCTGAAAATCTTAATCGTAACCTTCGTCACAATCGCCCGCTGTTTTGGAAAATATACGCTATCGCTATACGCTAATATGTCTGCGATGTAATTGAATATGACGGTTGATAATGATCGCTACCTTAAAAAACTAAAGCTTTTGAGGTTTCTATTTGAAAGAAGTCAGTCATTCCAATTAGTGTCCTCGCCTCGAAAGGAATGCAGCGCACGTATAATTGTTCCTATCTGAGGTCTTCATTTTTGTTTATAAATGTATGTTCTCTTGTATATTGTGTGTCGTACATAATAATGTATCTGATGCTTGTATCCAGACATGAACACAGCACACCAATCAACGATTCGAATGCCCGTTAGGCTCGTTTCACACACAAAGGTTCTGTTAATGTTCGCCACATTTACGGTATCGGATGACCCACCTTGACAATATTACGCCAAGTGGATCTTTCACATTCAGGGGAAGCGAAAACTGTACCGTTTACCTTGCTGTTTTCAATAAAGTAGTGTAGTGACAATGTTAATTGAATTTGAAGTGCGGACAAATTTGATACATTACATTGCCACTGCAGCATTGACATTGTCACTACCTGATTGAAAGCCATAAGTACGGTTTTAGCTTTCTTCTCATGTGAAAGATACAATGGAATTACTATGACCAATGCTGATCATCCGGCGCAAGAAGTATTGCGAATATTGCTTTAACTGTTGCATGTGAAACAATCTGTTGGGCTTAGTAGCCGCAAAATAACTCAACTTTGCATACAATTATTTTGGAATTGTAAAAAGGTTAGTTTAGTTTGAATTATTGTCGCACTAGAGCTACACGAGGGCTATTGGCGACGGGCGTCGTAATTTAGAACCAGGAATTGTAAAAAGAATAGAAAAATATAAGTTTATATGTTTCAGTTGATAGCTGTTTCATGGAATAAATAACTTTACATCTCTGAATGAGTTTATTTCCTTCCTCGTGCATCAAGTTCTTCCTTCTCTACAAAAATTCATTCAAGTTAATCAGGCCTTGCACCTTTATCAAACCGATTCCTCGATCTCTCGTGTGCAACACTTGTTGAAGGAAGGCTCCCCCTTGACTTGAGACGTTTTGTTTGTCGTGAAGGAAAGAGCAATCGTTCGGAGACGCCTTCAGACGATCGTTTGGCAAACACTCTTCTTCTTCTACACCCCCTCCCCCCAACCCAACCCCTAGTCCTTGAGGGAGCCAAGAAATCGATGGCATGTCTTCTCCGCTTCTTGTTTGGGCTGCTCCGATATTCGCACATTCCCGTGTGGCGACTGGGGGTTTTGCGTTTTTGTTGGAGATCGGCTATTTTACTCTGTTAATCTCTTCACTCCAGAGGTACACATACGTGGACCTTTGTAGAATTCCCTTCACAACTTCAGTTTGCAATTGTTCTTAATAATAACTATTTTTATTATAAACTAGAATGTTTAAACTTTCCAAAAATATCGATACCGAAGCAGCTGATTTATTACTTGTATTGAAAATTGATGCAAGTTTTTTCCGCGGTTAAATTATCGTACATTTTGTATTAAGACAAATGGTTAAATTTGTCTATTATTCAGAGAAACTAACTGAGCTTGTTTGTTTATTCATTGCACACCAAAAATATGTACTTTTAACCCTTAAAATCTCAAATTTTACTAAATTGTTGACCCTCAGCCAATGTTAAACGCTAATTTTTAAAAATAATTGCAAAACATACTTCTAAATACATAATTATTTGAAAAATATGTTTATATTAAAATGTATACGTAGGATTTTTTTCAGGAGTGAAAAGGGTAAATAACGTCTAATGGTGGCCATCGTCTGAAGAGTTTTTTGGACCCGTGGTGTTTAGCCTAACAAGTTTCAACCAAAATAAATGTGGTTACTAGAATTAATTTTTAGGTATGGTAATTTTAGTTTTTTAGTATAATTTTATTTCGTTTAGTTTTCAGTATTTTAACTCGTTAAATATTTTTGCTTAATTTAAGGAGTCATAAATTGTAGTGCAGTTATAGTAAAAAATTGTGTATTAGATTGCACATTTCTGGGGTACCTTGGATCAACGACAGGTTTCATTATACTAAAATACAAATTAGGCCCTGATGACCATCAAATCAGGGGTTTTAGGTCTTTGGGGTCAAATCAAACTTTTTGCATGGATGTCATCGTAACACATACATTGATTGTGTGATAAAATGGCTTGGGCTAACTAGGCACTTTCAACAGAGAAAAAGTCAAAGGGTGATATGCGAGATGTAACTAAATATAATTTACCAATAAATCTGAACATTATTGTCAGGACCAAACTATTAAGTCTCCAAATTTTAGCACGTAAAATTAAAGTGTTGCAAATATCTCAGAAAAATAAGATTTACCACACAAGGTACTACTTACAAGACATGATACAAATTGTATAACTATAGAAGTGCGTGGGACTAATAATAAAATTATTCCGTCACACTATGATATCAATGAACAAGCAAGCTGTTTTGCCTCAAACATCTGTTTTATTTCAAACTATTATAATAGTGAGCAAGCTAATTATTTCACCTCTTTCACGAACTAGCAGATACGTTCTTTACAAAGCAATTCTTTGTCAAATGATGAAAACAACACAAAAATTAACATTCTACAGCTACTGCAATTTCATGTTTTATCTTACAACCAAACAAAATGAAAATCATAATTTTCAAATCTAAAAACGGGAACAATAAAATAAAGTGTTATTTTATTAAACATCCATAGAACTGGCCGCAGGGGAATAACAGCAAAACTCTGTCAGACATGAGGCATTTCTCTTTTTATGATTGATGAAGAGCTAGTCCAATATGTTCTAGCAATCCTTCAAATGCCTATTTTTATTAGAATTTGTTGTCTGTATTTAACTAGAAATCCTTTTCTAACAGAATTTATTGGCAATGAATCTATATAAGTAGGAACTAGGTTGAACGAAACTACTTACTATAAATCAGAATCAGTTAAACATCTGTATATCTATCAGTTATAGTAATAAAAAAGAAATTCTAGTTATTCTATCAACTAATAAATAATTTCCAATCGATTACAGGCAATATATAAATTTGTTTTGCAGATTATGCTTCAGAGAAAATTTATATGGTTAAAAAATTTGTAGGATGAAATTTTAAAGACTAAGAGCGGTAAAACTGTTGATACCACGTATCTAATTTAATTTAAATAAAAAAACTAGCATTTATTCAATAACTATAGATAAAAAAATTTACAGCTTATTTTCTTGTAAGTTCGAAATAAATATGCTTCCTAATATAGTGTTTTTATGCTCTTTGTGATTAATTTTCTAACGATTTTTCAAAATATGTGTAAACAATTTGAAGAGCTTAGTGAAAGAACGTGTCAAGTGACATTTTTGAAAAAATTGAGATATTTGTGTCAATGAACACATGTTAGTCCCTCCTTTATATATACAGATTACAAGCTTCCTCCTTTTCATACACTTTAAGTAAAGTATATTTTTTACCTTTCGCAAGTGCCGTTTGTACCGTATCTAAGTGCAAACTAAAAACTTTATAGCTCATTTTCTCGTTTTCACCTTTTGTCGCTTAGCACGTTCTTCCACTAAGCTCTTCAATTATAATCAGCCAAGTGAATTTTAAGGAACAGTTTTACAATAAATATACATATGCACCAATTTATTTAGAGCTTTTTATAACTTCTTTAAAGAATCTGCTTAGTTCTTCACAAAGCATATTGTTTTGAATTTTAAAAATAAAAATTTCAAACTTATATAGTGTGGTTCTAAAATACGACGCCCGTCGCCAATAGCCCTAGTGTAGCTCTAGTGCGACGATAATTTAAACTAACCTAACCTAACCAAACTTATATAGATTAGAGGCACCAACAATTCCTACACAGAACAAAGATTAAAAGAAACTCTAACGTTGGTTTTATTTTCCTGATTTTCTTTATGTAACTAAACTATTATTTAGATAAGAGAAATCCATCTAAAAATGATATTAATGCATGCTTTCTAATTTCTCATAAGCATAACATATGGTCATTTAAAGAAGATATTTCAAAATTTTATTTGTTCATTTAGATGCTTAGTTTTACAAAAGCACAATTTTTTCTTAAAGCACATTTTTTTAAATAGTATGTTTCGGTTCTTGAGTGGTAATAGAAATGCTAAATGAACAAAAAAATTATTCCCAATCTTGATTGGTGAATCTGGCTGTGGGTACAGAGTACCAATCCGAGCACATATCGAAAAATATCAGAAATAAAAAGTTGGACAAAAATACGATTTTTAAAACAAATCAATTATAAGTTTTTCCTTTAAATCTAGAAACAAAAGATACTATGACACAGTCAATACTGAAAAGACAATACCTCAAACAACACATTTCCCTAAACTCTGAAACTTTTGTCCACAAAGAATTATGTGCTATATTAACCTCACAATATCCATCCACCATCAAGTTCCATAATCCCACACCTAAAAATAGAAAGTTTCGTGCAAGCAGGAAAATCAATAACTATCACACAGAGTAAGCCAGGTGGCCTGATGAAGATACCAACAAAGTCACAAATTCTGTCCATGCATATATTCAAAGCGTCATTAATGAATGAGTACTCCCGAACGGCAACAGGTGGTGCTGTAACCCCCTTTTCGCTTCACTTCACTTTGATATGAGATGATCGTCTGAGTGTAACGGTCACAGACAGTGGAAGTGTTCACGTCGGCTATAAATACATATGGATGCTGAATAAGAAATTAGGTGCTTTTGGAACAAACATAAGTGATCAGTATTGATACAGTGTTTGCTGTGAGGTATATAAGCTGTTTCATTAATCTACTGATCATTGGAGCTAAGTCTGTTTACGAGAATTCCAAAATATTTGAATTTAAAAAATGTACTAGTTGCTTCATACAATTCTAGTTTTGAATGAAATTTATTGAATATGAATGCTGTTCATTTTAGTTGGAATGGGCAAATGAAAAAAAAACTTAAAATCAGAAGCGTTGGAACTTCTTTAAGTCTTGAAAACGCCATAAAATAAAGTTTTCCCTGTGTTACACTTTCTGAGATTCTGCTTCAGAGAAAATTAATAGAGTTAAAAAAAATTTTAAGAATAAAATTTTAAAATGCAAATAAATATAAGAGCACAGTAACGCAAAAAGTGACTGTTATTACTTTTTTTTATGTTTTTGCATTGAAGTTTTATTTGACAAATAAACAGAAGCCAAGAAGTTAGACATGAAAACTTCCGTAATTTCTAAACACCTTTCATTTTTAGAGACACTTTTTTTTTATAAATCTCATCTATGAAAAAGTACTTCCATAAAATAAAACTAAAGCTTTTTTGTTTGTCTTTATTTCTTAAACTTCTTTTCTAAATAGAGTTGAATGTCAAATATTAAGACATTACTAATAAAATAAAAACATTAAGTAACTTAAATATAGTACTTAAAAACGACATATATAATTCTATAAATATACACTCTTAAAACAAACGAGCGGTTTTAACTCAGTCTGAGTTAATTTCCACTCCTTTCCGTGCCGAAAATGCAATTCTCCTATAGGAGTGAATTTCACTCTTTTTCGGAGTGGGTAAAAGAAATAAAAAAACATTAGCGTTTCACCCTTAAAGTATCAGTATTAAACACGGCAAAATGAATTCTATAATAATTACTTTTACAAAAGGAAGTCCAGCTAAATGGAAATATCCCTACATCAAATGATACCTCCAACAAGACACACTTTTAACCTAAATTATTAAAACCGTACATTCATAGGATCCCAACTCCAACAAATGCAAATGCCTAAGTCAATATAAGTAGATTCCCTCAATTAATTTTGTACCGACCCTGTGTAATTGAATTTATAAACTCCGCGCTTGCCTGGGTGTAGTTGCCAGGGCGATAGAAAGGGGATGGGGGTAGGCAGAAGACATCTTTGACTTGTGGAATGTGTCCTCCGGGCGGCCTGTTGACAGAGCCCTTTGCAAGGGTGCGGGGGCATTAATAAAGGGCTTGTTTGCCTTTCATTAAGCAACTGTCGAAGGCCGATCCCACAATTAGTAGGGTTCCAGAAGAACTGTGGACATTTGGATATCTGCGGCTAGGTTTCGAGCATATGTCCAAAACTCAAGTGTGTCGAATTACGATCCCACTATTATTTAGCTTCTCGAAGAATTGTGTACTGTCAGACATTTTGATTCTGTGTATGGGTTGCGAGCATATGTTTAAACAACACAGGGGTGTCGAAGAACGTTCTCATAATTTTTAAGCCTCTCGAAGAACTGTGGACTGTCGGACATTTTGATATCTGCGACTAGGTTTTAAGCATATGTTTAAATGACTCAAGGATGTCGAAGGCCGATCCCACAATTATTAAGCTTCTCGAAGAAATGTGGACGTTATGACATTATGATGTCTACGCATGAGTTTCGATAATATAGCACCGTGCGAGGAAAAGAGACATCTGTAGGGGGAACTAGGGACATTTGACCCATAAGGATACATGACCCACTGCCTTTTTCTCAGCAATGGAAAAGTTTTGTGAGTTGAGAGTGGCATCACTTTTTTCCTTTCAGCCAGCTGATCACATGGTGAAAAAACGAGCTGAATCATTGCGTATGTGTTAAGTTATGCGAAGAAATACGTTTTCATACACTGAAAGTAAATTTTTGAGGCCGTAAGGTTTTTCGGTCTACATTTTTTGGTTTAAAGGAAAGATTTTTTCAATTAGTTACTTGTTTAGTTCATGCTATTATTTACAGTTACGTGCATAATAGTGCTAATGTAATTATTCGCAAATGACTTTGTCTTGGGGTTAAACAAAAAAAGTGCAACTAGGGATAATTGACCTAAGCCAATTGGGGATATGTGACAGAAGTAAACAACACAAAAAAAGACAGAAGTAGACCAAGTAAATTTTAAAAAAAAAACACGGGAGTCCCAAAAGTAAATGACTGGGTTCTTAACGAAGTATAAGGTTTGTTGGGAAGGTACAAGGGAAAAATTTTTAACGAGATTACAATTCAATATGCAGAAAAAATCGATGGAAAATGTTTTAAATGTCCTGAAATGGATAATACATCCCAAAATGATATTAATCAAATAGTAGCGATTCTTCAACCACCTGTGTTTTCTCTGCAAAATAAAAGAAGCCCCAGTTTTGTATTTCGAACAGAATTTACTTTTAAATGTGATTATTTCGTTAATATAAGCATAATTAATGAAATAAAAATAAAAAGTAATAATTTTGTCTGAAAAAATGTCAAAAGCCAATCCCACAATTATTAGACTTCTCAAAGAACTGTGTACAGTCAGAATTTTGATAATTGCGATTGGTTGCGTTCAATATCCAAATGGATCCCCAAGGATGTAGAAGACCTCTAAAAAAGCTGTTGACTGTCGGACATTATGATACCTGTGAATGTGTTTCGAGCACATATCCAAAAGACTTAGGGGTATAGTAGTGGCCTTCACTAAGTATTAATTATTAAAATAATCAGAAATTAAATATTAAAAATTTACAAAACCAATGTAGCATAATTTATTTGCATTGCAATTTCTACCGGTTATAGAAAAATAGCCTTATGCAAAAATAAATAACAGAAAAATATTGTAAGCTTAAAAATAATTCAAATAGTAATTTATAGATGCACCTATTTCAAGATTCCGTTTCAAGAACATTTTTGCGAAGATCCAAAGTCTCCTAAATTAAAATAAGAATTCTAATTATTCCTAACCATTAAAGTTAATTCCCTAGTTCTTCAAAAGCCATTTTTCTCCCATTTATTCACTTCAAAAAACCGTAAATGGTACAGAATTAAACAAACCTTGTTCAAATAATTTCTTCGCCTCGTTTTATTCAAAACATTCCTCCTACCTGCATTCCTTGGTAGATAAGGGCAATTTTAATCATTTACTCGCAAAACCTAGCTTCCATTTTCGTAGTTAGCTGTGAAAAACAAAGCTAACCAAGTGGCGAGGAATAATAATATGAAAAACCTCTTGCATTAGAGAAGCGAGAAAAAGCGCGTTAATGGTGGAAAAGAAAAAAAACAATTGTTTCTTGGCGAAAAAATTTCCAGGTAAGAAGACGATAAATCAAGTCTCTGTAATTGTTCCCCTTCAGCTTTTAATGCATTTTACCCTCTCCTGCGAAGTGGCCGAACGAATTTCATTGTTAAAAAGCGTTCGCCTACTTTTTCTTAATTTCGAAAACTCAGAACCAAAATGATGTAACTCCATTTTGCCAACTTTAAAGGCAATCCCAAAGACCATGTTGATGACCCAGTTGATCTTAAGTCTATCGGTACGAATCCTGCTTCTGGAATGGGTGTTCTAAGCTGTCTGCATCAACTATTGGTATCACTAGTAAATTCTAATTTAATTAACATTCAAGTAGCAAAAAATATCTCCTCTAACCTTTAAATAAATCTAAAATCTAAACTTCGTGAGTTCATATCAACTTAAAAAAATTTCGGTAAGTCTTGCTTTGTCGACATAATGTTTTGAGCGACCTATTTTTATTTAATACTAATTTATAGATTTTTAGTACTCTGTATAAGACTTAACAACCAACATTTTGAACTTTTTATTAGTTTATCACGAAAACAATTGGTACCAAAACATTTGGCGAACCAGTCAAGCATTATTCAACAAATTTTACGTTTTTGTTGCAACAAAAGTCATATAGTAGCTCAACTGCACAATTACATTTAAACTGGATTTCAAATAATCTCAATTACACTTTACAAAGATTCTAAAACGAGATCTATTGGTCAGAACACAGAAATTTTACAGACACAAAGCAATTCTATTTGGCACTGAAATTTTTTACTGATTGCTCTTAAATATACTGTATGAATGACGAATACCCAAAAAATTCACCAATATATGCATATTGTATCGATAAAGTTTGTGGGTACTGTCATATATGGGCCTTCACCCGACAACGTTCTCAATTCCCCGTTTTTACTTTTAAAATTTTGGTATTATTCGATTGTAAATTCATCATTCCGTGCTCCCATTTATCTTCAAATAAACTCAATTGCTCTAGAAATAATTGCATTGAAAAACTATTGTAAGTCTAGTTTTCCCTTTCAGACTTTTTAAATTACAATTGTATACCACACTTATGCAAAATAAAACTGTTCAAAATCATGTACTTTTTTTTCAAGATAATAATGGTTCCTAGTAGCTGTAACGGTTGTGCGGTGAAATGTTTCACAATATTTTCGGTATTCCGTTGAACCATTTTTCATGTTTCGGAAACAAAACACCTGATCTATGGTTCAACCGAAATATGGGGAAACATATCACCAAACAGCTATTGCAGATGCTAAAAATGATATTTTTGGTGAACCAAGCTCCAAATATTTAACAGTGTACCAGATGTAAAAGCAAATTTTATCTCCAAAACAGACACTAAAAACTAAACTTAGTTTTTTTTAAAAACTTACACCTATTTTCTTCTGAGTTACGGTATTTATTTCTTACTTTTCGGCAAGAGTCTCCTTTTTAATATTAATGAGGGAACACTTTGTATATCAGAAACAGAAGAGGCCGCGGAGAAGCAACCTGTACAGGGGAGTAGTACATAAAATTAGCGTTCGCCTTAAGTATTTTTTCCTGTTATTATTAATAAAGAAATTATAGACATGATAGAAATTTTAATACCCTCTTTTGGCGGGATTGGATGAACTTTAATTTTAATTGATGTAGTAAATTCATAAAAAAATATTTTAATTATTTTTTCGGTAAAAGGAATTATCAGGGTTTATAAAAAAAAATCTTAATAAGATTTTTGCTATAAAAACTTAATATCTTTTGACTTCTTCTTGAAATATCGCCCTATACTAATTATTTTATTTTTTGACTTGTGTATTTTTTTATAGCTATAAGTAGCAGGAAAATATATTATTAGAAGTTATTTAAAATATTTTAAGCGCCCACACACGGTTATTTCGAAATAAACATCAGGTAATTTATTTCGATTTTAAAATTTTGGGTAATAGTTCTGAAAAATTTGTAAATTGAATTAAAAAAATTAAAATCTGAACAAAAAAATTATTGAAGTGTATTCATCAAAACAAGAAAACTTTACAAAAAAAATTAAGTAATATTTTTTCTGAAAAATGAAAAGAATTGCCCCTACCAATACAACAAACAAAATTTGTAAATCTAACGAAACAAAGAAAACTAAATATTTTAAAGCCATTTGGGAACTTGCTTTTAAACGAGAGCAAAAAAAGAAAGGACAGACCATTTTTCACGCCAAAAAGAACAACGCTCTTAAAACGTTCTCTTTTGTCTTTTAGCTGCGAAATTTTTCTCCGGGTGTAAATTCTGTTAGGAGTTGAGAAAAGTGATTTGGCGGGTAAAAGCGGAAACTTCTTTCTCCTCCAATCAGCGCGCGACAAACAGTCGTTAGAGATAGTCTTATTCTTCAGGCGTCTCGTCCAATCAGCCTCCGGGTCGCTAATCCCACCGACCAATAAGAGAAGGAAATCACTTTACGAAGGTTCTGTCTCTAGGCATTAGTGTTATAGTCACTCGTGTGGAGACGACAACGAACGAGGAAAATGACAGTTAGAGTTACTTGAAAGATATATTTGATGATATATAAATCGGGAAAAACCAGGGGAATCCATAGAATTGGCAGAACATCGTCCTCACATTTAGAGAATCCCGCGTTCTTAACAGGCCCCTTCCTATAGACGGATATTTGTTGGCTATCAACAACTCAATTTGTCTTATCATCAACTTGACTCATCTAAAATCGACTTAATCGGGTTCCCCGAGTACGCTGGGACAGATGTGCTCGTTAAAGTTCCGTTGGGTGCCAGCTAAGGTGCCGACCTCGCCACTTGACCGCAAATTTAAATTAAGAGGCATAATTTGGCTGTGTTAAAGCTCCTTGGAGGCTAGAAATAGACAGCAGAAAAACATACAACATTACCTAGGTATAAACCATATCAGTGGAGCGTCTAGTTGGCCTCTGTCTCTAAAAATTAGATGGATCCACTTATGTGTGTGTGTTGTCTGTTGTGAAAGTCTTACTTGACGAAGGTTTATAAGCGGGTCTCTGACCAAGCACACAAACCTGAATATATATGTCTACCAACCAACCAATCAGTGGAGCAATATCTTATACTGTCAAAAAAACAGCTATACAAGCCAAACCAAACTTGTACTGAGGTTAGAAACATCGTACCCCGCTTGATGTCCAAATTCAAGTTACATGGGCCTGGCTTGCACGCTGTTAAAAATTGTGTGCTTGGTTTCACCATAATAATGGTTCCTATTAGCTGTAAGGGCTATGTGATGAAATGTTTCACCATATTTTTGGTTTTCGAAAGAAGTATTTTTCAGGTTTAGGAAACAAAAACCTGATAAAAAGTTCAACCAAATAACTAAAACTATGGTGAATCATTTCACCACACTTCTGTTTCAGCTAATAGGAACCTATTTTTGGTGAAACAAAATTTTTAAACGTGTATAGTGACTACTTAGTCTAAATACATGTATATGGGACCAGTGCATTTAAAAAAAATTACCCTTGATCAAAAGTTCTGATCCCGCGTTAGCACTTAGTTTGTAATATATTATTTAAAAGAGAATTTCAACACTCTCATTACAACCTATAATGGGAGGGGAGGGATATGAAAATATCGGTACAGCAAAAACTAAATGAATATAAAATAACTTTTAATGTAGTGTATACTGTTTGTTTAGTTAATGTAAAATAAATGTATTTTTATAACCCCACACACATTGATAAAATTATATTGGAGAATTTCTCTAACAAAAAAATATTTGTATTCTGTGCAAAGATACTATCTGCCTATAAGAAGCACAACAAACTTTTTGATTGGTTACCGGATTTAAGCGCTATTTTTACATAAAAATTAAATACATAATTAAATTTATTGTACCTAATTTTTATTACAAAGTTTGTAGTTTTATTGTTTAACTGGTAATTTAGTTTTAACACTTTCACTCTCAATGATTCTATTTAGAAGCATCAAACTTTTTTTTTCTCTCACTAAGTTAAACTTGCACTCATTTGAAATACATTTTATTAATTTCTCCATACATTTTTAACTAGAGTTATATTTTCTTTTCGTATCGTTAGATTAAAGAATCATGTCATTTGAAGAATTAAATAATGTTTTTTGCAGTGAAATGAAAATACGAAAAACATGGTAAAAATATAATTCATTCTGAAACAGTTTTGTTAAATAAATTGGCCATCAATTCTTCATGCTTGAATTTTTAAATGTTTAAAAATTGAATTTTAATTATTTTTAACAAATAAAGTTTCGAAAAAATATTTGTTTTGATTCATACCAAATGTTAGGATTCCAAATTTTTTACCTTAAGATTTAGTTAATAAATTAACAAATTTCCCTGATTTTCACCATTTCACTCTGGATGCATAATGAGTATATTTTACCAATTTTTAGATTTTTAAGAAAAAAAGTTGTGACTGAAAGGGTTAATTACGCTTAAGGCTACACTTTTTTCAAAATCAACATGCATATCATCTGTTAATGATCGTTGAAATAACGAAGTGAACTCCGCAAGCCCGTAACTTTTGTTTGTTTTTACTGCCACAAGACTCTAGTAATGGCAAAACAACTTCTACAGGGTTGCTTTGAAGAAAAGACCCCTGGTGGTGAAAACAAAAATATGAGAATAAATTATTTAGCTCCAGACTTTATTTTCGCACTAGTTGGTCAGGGATCCTCATTTTAAGTGCTGATAATGTAGATCTTCTCAATTAATCGTAAGTAAGCAAACTACGGCTTATGATTCCGGTTTGTTGGATCGATTATGTTTTACGAAGGCTACCACATTCTTAAAATCTGCAATAAATTAGTTAATTCTTCTATGCCTGAATATACTCACCTATTCGGAAAAATATTTTAGAAAAAGAATAATTTTTTTTTCAACTCCCCCCCCCCCCCTATTCTCCTCCCCCAAACCAACCACCTCCTTTTTTTGGATATCATATTCCGCCTAGCATCACTCGACTGTTTTAGTTTTCAGTATGTACTATTCTGATGAAACAGGACCTTAGTCCTTCGAAACATATTAATCGTGTTTTTTTTTACAATAAAACTATTTACGCCTCAAATCAACTTCAATTCTTTCATTTATCTTCATGTGTCATGCGTACAGTTATGGATATTCTCTGAATGTTGCTGGATCAAGTTGAGCACTTAATATATCCGACACATGTATTTGTGTCTGCCGTAACATTCATTTACAAAATCCGATCTGGCCTCAATACCGTGGTTACTTTCATTCCTCAATATGGTCTATGCCCTTGGCAATTTTTTTAACTGGTAAAACTCTGTCAAAGAAAACTACTTTTCCTTTATTCTTTATTGAATATTACACTATTTTTCAGTCAATCTACTATGATTAGTTAACGCATATATTCAGAGCCATTTTGAATCAGCTTTATTTAATATCTATCAAACTAAGTATTCAGCTTGTAGCAAATATAGCGTAGTGTGTTTGTGTGTGCTCTCTAATAAACTGAACCTATACACTTATGCCTTCTTCCAGTTGCAGTATGGGTCATTCTTGTAGTCTTCTGATCGCTATTAAAAACCTTCGCAATAGACGTTACAAACCAGCTTTAGCTTCTAATATTAAACTTCCCATCGTCTCTTTACACTGTCCCGTGACGTCACACTTTTCCATCATCATCAGTTACGGTCACAAATAATGATCCTAGTGTCCCGCCCTTTCCGCATAATCAGTTTGAACAAATGAGTCTGGAAGCGAAACGCGGCTCTTTAAATATGTATGAATTTGGAAGAGGAATGGTAAATCTGAAACTTTGCAGCATTTGTTACGCTTGCAATGTTATAACTCACAAATATCCTGGCAGTCATAACAACTTACATATATTTTTCGAGATTTTGAGGTATTTGGTAAAATATATATTTTACTTTATTTTTTCTGTAAAAAATTTTGACGTAGTTTTTATGTTTAGTAATTTATTTGTATACTACCAGCCGTTTTTTATTTCTTAAAGTAAATTATTTTAGAGGGAAAAATATTTTACTATATATACTAATGTATAATATTATATACTACTATGAAATGAAATATATTTTACATCGTTTACTGTTTAACACAAATTTATAATTAGTAATTCAATTACTTGAATCTTATAATTTTAATTGGAAGATATTTTGTTTATTTTCTAGCTAGGTAATGTAAATTCTCGTCGTTATATTACTCAAAAATATCAGTTTTAAACAGTATCAGTTTTCAGTGTGGTTAGCAATCTTTTAATAAGAAAAATAGGCGTGTGTAACACGACTTTCAATAACTCAATCAATACAATTAATGTTAATTATATAAACTATAAGGTAATTTCAATAATTTTATAAAATAAAAAGTTCGATAGCAGATACCCACTGCCCCGAAATTTTCTCGAAAAACTTATTATAACGTCTGACAGATTCTAGGGACACTTGCACCAAATTTAGTGTTTTCTTTATATGTTTTACTTGGAGTAGTGTGGTTTCAGACAGACAGAAAAACAGTCTGACAGGCGAACCAATGTTCAAAAATCACTTTTTTTAGAATCAGAACCCTCCAAAACGTGTAGAGAACGCAAAATCTCCATGTCGGATATTGAAAAGAGTTGGATCTAATTCCAGATGCATCGCAATGCTTCTATTACCTTCTATTTCATATTAAGTCATTGAAAGCAAAAAGATAGTAGCAATATCAAATGTGAGCTAAAACCTATAGTAAAATGCATTACATTTTACAAGGGCATTTTTAAAAATTTAACCTACGCAAAATTTCTGTTTTAAAAGTCAACAACGGAGTTAGTTGTTTGGTTGGTTGGTAGACATATATATTCAGGTTTGTGTGCTTGGTCAGAGACCCGCTTATAAACCTTCGTCAAGTAAGACAGACACAACAGACAACACACACACATAAGTGGATCCATCTAATTTTTAGAGACAGAGGCCAACTAGAGGATCCCCAGAATTGGCTTGTCACCCCTAGAGGTATTGATTTGGTATGGGAACTTGGAGGACTTTCGGACCCAACAGATTTAACGAACACGTACTCCGCATATACTCGACAAACACAAACATCCATGCCTTACCGGGATTCGAACCCGAACCCAGAGGCTCCAAAGGCTAGCTCCCTAACCATTGCGCCGCCGTAAGGTAACCGCCAAGGTAAGGTAATCGCTTCCGGCTGCCTATTTCTAGCCTCCTTCAGGAGCTTTAACACAGCCAATAACGCCTCGTATTTTAGAACCCTCACGAAGTTAGTTCCTACTTATTGACTTAAAGTTGTTTTTAAAAGAGGTTATGGTCGTAGTAAGAAGCTTCACTATATTTAACGAACAAATCAAATATACTTTTTGTAATATGCACGTTTAATATAAATTTAGTTCTTAGTATATTTCATAAAAACTTTCACCCACAAATTTAATACAAAATAAGAATAATGCTTCTAAAATCGCGAGAAAAACAAATACTTCAATGGGATTGTTTCACGTCGTGAATGGCAACAGCTCCAACGGTCTTGGTTTCATTTTTTGTCTGGAATTACTTTTGGTTTGGTATTTGAAAATAAGTTTTCTAAGATTATTTTAATTTTTAATTTTTTTTCAATGCCAACTTCCTGCTGTGCTGTCAGTTGTTCAAATTCTTTGTTAAAAAAAAGCTTGCATAAAAAGAAAAGTTTCTTTTCATCTATGATGGCAATTTTGAGAGTAAACCCAAAACAACCAATGGAACCTCAGGACATGGAAAAATTAAAACAAGAGCGTTACACCATCTGAAACATTAACGTTTATTAGAGTTGTTAGATTAACGCTGACATGATAAATAAATTTGACGTAACAAATAAGTAATATCTGCATGATACAATTAGAAATTGCAGAAAAATTTTGGTGATAATATAATTCATAAATAAATATAATTAATATTTAAAATAACAGCATCAATTACTCTTTTCAATTTAACTTTCCATACAAATCGATATAAAAGAGAAACATAGCAAAAAGAAATAACACACGAAATAAATTACAGCAAAAAAAATCTTGCCGCATTTAAATTAAACACTGTATAAAAGCGAAAGTCACAGGTAAACCAGAAAACGAAATTTCAAAAAAAGAAACACCTTTTCCTCTTAAAAAGAAGATTACATTTCCAATTCCGTTGAACGTGCAGAATAAAAACGGAGACTAGAATTGCCGGAAGAAATTGAGTTAAAGCATAGTTATTGCGTTTCAATTTTACTTCTGAATTGCACTTTTGGAACAAATTTCGAAATTTAATTAGTCAAGGCTTAGCTGTCGGGAGTCAAAGGGAAAATTTGAAAAAAAGGTGTCTAAATTTGGAACGTTCTGTTAACTTTCTTTCAAATGGCAATCAATTTTTAACGTGACTTTAAAAAGGGTTTCTAAGTTTGGCAGGTTATCTTGCTTTATGAGGTTAGTGATATTAAATTGAAGGAGTAAAATGCATGTCATTGAAAACATTAGGGTTTTTCTGCATTTTATGAGGTATTTTGATATTTTCTATTTAATATGCATAACAAGCCAATATTTACTTAATTAAATTAAGGCTTAAAGCCATGAAATTTTAATTTCCGATGGAGGTTGTTTTGTCACTCGTACTTTAGCCTAAAGAAAGCAAAGTTTGTTTTTATAAATACAAAAAATGTTAATTTTGAAAGTATGCTTTATATTTTTGATTGAATAATTGATATTTCTTTTTAAAAAATTGAAACTCATGACATAAAAATATTTTTAAAAATAAAAGTCTCAAATTAAATATTTAAAAATTATGAGGGAATTCACCCTCGTAATTCTCGTTAAGTTAAAAAATGCGAGGATACGTTAAAGCATTTAAAGAAGCTGGAACTACACAACCAATGCAAAACTTATTTATAAATATATCCTACAAAACTGATTTATAAATATCTAAAACCATTTAAAAGGTAACTCTATTGTAGTTGTTTTTTTGTAATTTCATAACAGTTTGTATTAAATTCGGTCAGATAATTTTAATAATTGTTAATTCTTTTATAAAATATATTTCAATATTTACTTACAATTTTTAGAAAAAAATGTTTAGTCTTTGTATATATTCACTAAGTATTTGCCTTTTGGTTATTCAATTATTTAAAATTCATGTTAAAAACTATGCAACAAAAGACAAACGACATATTCCTTTTGAATCTTCGTTTCATATTTTTATATAGATTTACTAGCAAATAAATACCCGTTCTTCGCACAGACTAAAAGAATATCAAATTGATCCAAGTATATGTGTCATTTAATTTGATATAGGATAATAAGCTTTGCCTTTGTTCCCGTTCATTATAAAGAATAAAATCCCGTTACTTATATTGCTTTAAAATTACAAAATAAAAATACATCACTATAAAATGCACATCCTCATATCACAAAAAATCTTCCTCAATATGAACTTACTGCCATCGCAATTTTCTTGATAAATTCAAAATTAACTATAATTGTATAACAATGTTATTTCACATCAAAACCTCCATTCTGGGTTTAAAAAAAACATTTAGCTCATTGGCACGTTCAATTATTTTTCAAATTATTAATTTAGTTTCTGAAGGTAATGGCAAGAAAATAAAAGTAATTTCAATTTTAATTAATTTTTGTGTTCATTTTAATTTCTTCTGTCGAATGGCAACACGAAAGGGAAAAAAATGATCGGATTTGAGCGAAAGTGGTGTATTTTTTTCAGAAAATTAGAATTTTCTCTAAAAATGGAACAAATATGAAAAAACTAAGCCTCAGGTGCACATGTTGTTATCAAAGGGAATCTATCTTAAAAATTTCGAATTTCTGAGGGCAGTATAAGTAGGTCTTTTACGATCCACAGACATACAGACACACAGATAGACTCTTTCTTTTATTATTATAGATTTTAAGTAGTATTTGTATTTGGCGATTGTTTGGCGCCGAATGAAAAATCGCAAAACCTCTTCTATAGTACAGAAACCCTATGTTTAGAAAGACAAATTCTATTTGTGCGAGACGTTTTTGAATGCGAATTCGGGTACGGAGTTAAGCTCTCTTATGGTAATTAACGCATAAAAAACTGAAGCGTGTCTAACTGCGTTGCGGATCATTTAACGACAGTTGATTCAACTATAAAAGTTACGCCAGTGGTTCCTTAAATTACGGACAAAAGGGGAAAAATTTACCCATTCATTTTGAAACTTTTCGAATAAAACCAAAAGTAAAACTAAAACCCTCTTCCTTTTTCTAATTCGGTAAGTGAGTTTTGTCATCCATTTTGTGTTCGAATTTTATTTCCCGCATTTTAAAAATTCCTTTTAGTTTCATTTGGAAGTTTTGTAGAAGCGGAAGTTTTATTGCTAAGTGTTAAAATAGAAACTTATAAAAACTATCGATGTCATAGTTGCATCAAGTTGTTTAAAGCAAACTTTATAGACCATTTAAAGCATAATTTTTAATAAACTTGCAAAATACTTCATTTTCACACTTCATCTTACATGCAATTATTATCTAATAATATGCTTTTTTTTAACTCCGCAACCTAGTAGAATAAAGACTGATGTCTTAGATTATTATATTGCTTCCATTTATACTTAAATGCTTGTACCAATACATATACAAAATCTTCACTCAACATTAAAATGTATTTTTCAGGTTTTTGCATTACAATTAGGATCATTATTACTTAATTATCTAAAAGAGGATTAATTTTATTCTCTAAAAATGTAAGACTTTTTTTAATTTTGATCATCAATTAATGAGATAATAATTATTTTACTGTTAACATAATGCTAATTTTAGTTTATCTAGGTTTTCTAGTTTTTGAATGTACAAAAAATTACTGAAAATGCTTTCGTAAGTAGCAAAAACTACGAAATCAAAATGACTATCTAAAATTTTAATTTTAAAGAAAAATTATTGATAGATGAAACTAAACTTCTTTTTCATACACTTTTTTATAATTTTTTAATATTTATATTATATTCATATTTTCATTAATTTGAAAATATTAAGTTTCTTAGAAATCTACGACCCAATATTAGTTTTCATATATTAGCTTACAAAAATTACATATGTCTATGAAAAAGTGAAAAGTAAACTCACCGAGTACCTTACTTTCATGTATTTAGATTTAATATATGATTTTCTTACATATCGCGTTAATATTGTTAATACAGTGATTTTTTTTGTGATAACATGAAATATTTTATTAAACATATACACAAAAAATACAAATGGCTATTACACAGTGAAACCCTTTATCCAAGTACCTAATTTTATGTATTTAGATTTAAAGTATTTCTACACACATTTATTATTATACACACATATTTTTATTACGGTGAAGATTTTTTTGTTGAAACATAGAAAATTATTTCTAACAATACTAGGCTGCTCTTTTCGACTTGCTTACTAACACTTCTAGGTTTTTAACACATTTTTGAATTAAATTAACCAAAGTGTTTACAGAATGATCAATTATGTTCCAACTGAGAATAAGCGAAAAAAAATTCACTTCTGGAACCTTGAAATTGTGAAAACCTGTTACACATTAGAAGTAAACAACAAAACAAGATTCAAACCACGTAATTCTAAAGCTCTTGAGCTTTAACACTTTCGCTATGCAAGATTTTTGTGTTTCCGCGTAATATGTGATTGGAATATCGTTATAGAATCCTTATTTGTACGGCCGCTTGGACCGTTTTAGAAGTAAAAGGGTAAATATAGTTATTTATGCAACAAGTGTGTAAATTTAAAAAAAAAACTAAACTAGGGGAATTATGTTTACGTCACAAGAGCTGAAGCTGGTTAAATAATTTTCCTTAGTTTTAAAAAGTTTAATTTGAGTTTTGGATAATGTAGGTAGCTATTGTATCGGCAAAAAGTATACCTATCAGGTGAACACACTGAATTAAAAACCATCTGAGAATATTTTTTATACATAAATTATCATTAAAAAACATCAAAATTTGTTTAGCTTTTGGGCAAGGGAAAATTTGTATAGTCCGACTATCACTACTTAGCATCCCAAATATTTTGATTGTGGAAGAGTTCAATTTGTAAACAGGAAAAGGGAACCTAAAGAGGGGTTGCCAATCCCATGGTGTTTGGCGAGCCTAGGCGATTGTTGGGTTAGTTTGGTTGGAAATAATATGTCATACTTAAATTACTCATAAGTTATTGGTGAAAGGAGGATTATAGTTAATTGCTGATAGTCATCAATTTCAAAGCATTACTTTTCTATCTAGACTTGATCGTTAATATATTTGTATGTATTATTTATCATATTCAGTATCACTTCATGGAAAGCTATAAGTTAAAATATAGCTATGCAAATAATAGTGAACCCATACATGTTCGAACTGCGCGTCAATTGAGAAACTGTTTCTAAATCTTAAAAAAATATGCATCTGCAAAGCAATGAATCACCGAATATAGTAACTCTGGCTTAAACCAAAATCTTCCTTAGTTAAATCTTCCTTTCCAAAATCCCTTTTCTTTTCGTCCCCCTTTCGATTTCCCCCAAGAAGTTTTAGGAGAACTATAATAGATTTTTGAGCAAATATTGTAGGTGTTTCCACCAGCAATGCTAACATGACAAAATTTACACTTTTTAAACAGTTTAACTAACAATTATTTGGTATTATGTTTTATCATTATTCAATACTTTGCAAATCATCTACGTAGCGTTTAAAATTTATTTACAATAAGATAGTCATTAAATAACCTGTTATAACTTAAGTGATGGTTCATGAAACGATATACATTCGACTTTGCCAAAAAACAATGTAATGAAACCAGAGTTCTTTGTTTCTTTAATTTTTTACAAAGCAAAGACTAACTTGCGATCAAAGTTTACTACTAACCCACCCGTTACATTTCCACTAGCCGAAAATACCTCCATTTTATTCAAACCTTGTTTTTGTTGCATAATAAACGGAAACGAAAAAAATAATTCGTTTCTTTCCCTTTAGGGCAACGCTAGAATAAAAAAAAACTTTTCTGTAATGAAATGTGGCAACAGACGGCGGAATGTTTTGCATCAGAAGCAAAGGAATTCTCTTTTGCTCTTAAAAAGGTGAAACAAAAAAGGTAGAACCCTCTTTTATTCTTTCTTTGGAGAACTGTAAGTTATTGGGGTTTCGTCGCCAATGGCATATAAAATTTCTAGTTTTTGCACTCTATTCCAGAAACGGATAAAATAATTCTAGGGGCTAGGTCTCCCTTCTATAATTTTGTAACTTTAATGGATATTATAAGGAATGATAATTACTAAAATTGTCTTGTTATTAATAGTAAACTTTCATTTAGATAGTAAACGACAAGGGCATAAGCTATTTCCTCGAAAGATCAGCACACTTAAACAATATTACATATTTCGAAACAGCTATGATACAATGGCCGGTTTCCATTTGGCGATTTGCGTTACGTTGATAAACCACGAAAATGCCCAAATGTGGTAAACATTCCACTTCATATTTCATACAACTCTATAGGTGTAGCAACCATACGTTAAATTTTCAAGCTCGCGGAAATTCGCCTATGAACAGACCGGCCATTATATCATAACTGTATCTATATTTCACTAGCTGACCCGACAGACGTTGTCTTGTCTTTACTATGAATATTCAATTGTAATTGAAGGTTGATCGAAAAATCCATCGATCCTTGGCAAATGCAGCCAAAAATGTCCAAAGAATAATACTGGGGTGGGAGTGCACGTTAAATATTTTTCAAACTCCCGACGCTGCGTACGATGTAAAAGTTGCATTGGGTGCCTAATCAGGTGTTGGCTCGTCACATGACTGTAGTTCTAAATAAAGACGCCCGTGGCCAATATCCCTCTTGTATATCTCTAGTGCGACGATATTCAAACTAACCCTAACACATACAACTGGATGGGAATAGCTACCCTACGCTAAATTTTGAACTTCGTCAAAGGCCGCCAATGCCAACATTCAATTGGCCATATCATAGCTGTATCAAATTTATAGTTTCATAAACATAAAGTTTTTACGCTACACGTAGAGGGAATTAACGTTTCTTAGAAGTATTCATCAGATCTAGAATAGTAATCGCCTTTACTGCCAGGATACATTGTAGCAATATCTTCACTTCTTTACCATTTATAAACATCAATTAAATTAAGTTCGAAAACAAAAATAATCAAAAGATTTCAATTCAATAAATAAAATAGTGATATTCAAATAAAAATCCTACAAATTAAATTCACGTGCTCTGACGTTCTTATACTTAATTTTCGTTCGCGTTGAACGTGCTGAAATTTCTTTTAATTTGAAATAAAAAGTATAAATTCTAATCTTACAATGCTATTCCTATGGAGAAATCGGCTCACGTTTTGCACTCCTACACCCGTTCGGGTTCGAATTTCGAATAACTCATTCACTAAGAACCTTCTCCTGACAATAACAAAGAATAAGTGAAATCGGTCCAGCCGTTCAGACGTGATACCGTGACAACGAAAATAATTGGACTTTAATTTATATATAAGATTTCGGCAATTAATTGAAATAACTTTGACATATAAAAACTATATAGACTGTGGATACTAATATCACACTCTTATCCCTTATCTTCGAAATGTCTCTTAGTGAGAGTTATCCTAGAGTGCACTAGCTAGCATTCGATTACCATTTTTTAAAAATTAATTGTATTTTATTCTTGATTGATTGCTTGCTACGTAGATAGGCAAATTCCAGAAACAGAACTTTGGAAAATCACCAAATTAAGAGACCAACTAGGTTTCAAAATCACAAATCACAACACAAATCTAAAATGTTAAAAAGTACAATATAATCCATGAAAATTCACATTTAATTTTGTGGGGGGATATTCCCTAAAGCCAGTGGATAATGAGAAGTTTAAAAGCAATCTAAATTCTGGTTTTGTTTATGTCCACAGAGAAAGAGAGTGGGACAACTGAAACACCAGCATAAAACATAACCAAAAGCATAAAACACAAGTAACCACTTTTCTTGCCTCCTTTAGGACCAGGATTATTATAATCCTAAACAGAATGTCTATTTTTGAGCGTCACCTGACTGTGGTTCTAAATTACGACGTCCGTCGCCAGTAGCCCTCATGTAGCTCTAGTGCGACGATAATTCAAACTAGACTGAACTAAACTATTTTTCAGAATATATATTAACAGCTCCTTTACAAATTTTATAAAATTAATTAATATCTTTAGTTGAGAACGGCTAATTTGTGGTCAGAGAAACTAACTTTCAACAAAATGTAAACTCTTGTTAATTTGACTGCTCAGTTTTCGAAATAACTGCAAACTTTCTAATAAACTCAGTATGTGAAGAAAGGTATGGTTTAACTGTACTAAAGCCAAAGCTTCATTACAAACTTCTTTTTTTATAAAAGTTTTACTTTTTGTGTAGAACCATAGCATACTTTTAGAAGAGTAGGAATAGAATTAACAAAGTCTGTGCACCCTGTTTTATTGTAAAGAAATTTCTAGATCCACCCTAAAAAAACGCCATTGCATATCAAGCAAATTCGACTTTCATTGTAAACAATATCAAAAATGTAAAATGTGTCGAAAATCTTATCTTTCAAGTAAAATTTAAAGCTCTACAGGTTATAAGTAAGGAGGCCAGGGCCCTTCAGAGGCTGTAGCTCCAATAATGATGATGACAGGTTATAAGTTTGCTATCAAGTAGACATTATGTATGCGTTGGCGGCAAATACGAAGTTTGGCGAAAACAACACCCGGTTACTAGAAATGCCCCTTTCGTTCTTCCTACTGGAACAAAAGAATGTTAAGAAGCTCACGCGAAGCCAAGAAGATGGAGCAGCGTTGCCATAGTTACTACAACTGGCCTAAACGGGAGTATCTTCTAATAACTACTGTTTTATTTATTTCTTGGGGTTTTTTGTGTGTTAGGGCAATATACTTTAACTGCTACTTAGATATCTTGGGTATTTAAAGTAGGTAGATGTATGCTTTTCATTACCTTCCAAGATTGTAAGGTTGAAGGTGTCTACTTATGAGATTTTTATGTTATGGTATGACTTTGGCTTTACGTTAGTAGAAAATGGGCTAATATTTAATGTTAAAACAAAGGAAATTGTAAGTTTTTCTTTCGGTATTCGGTAGTGAGAGCGAAACTCGTTTCAAATGCGAGGCACTATTTTGTGTGACCGTAATTGCAAGAATCTTGACTTGGTAGTTTCAATTGATTTTATATTTATAAAACAGTTTATCCATAAGGAAAAAGTTGCATTAAACCTGGAATGCAAAATGTATATGTTTCTCTGGTCTTAGAAGAGATTCCGAATACCAGCTAAAAAATTCGCAAACTTGTTTAATTTCACGAAAAAAAAAGACACTTGAAATATAACAAATTTGCGTCACTCCGAGAAAACCACGGCTGATGTCAAACTATAATTTCTCATTTATAAGTTAGCCAAATCTTTACATGACATATTACACTAAATTTAATTAACTTTTGAACACATGTATGTTTGTAACATTTTACTACGAAACATTCTATGCATTAAAAATAAGGATACTTCTTATATCTAACCTTATAATTTAAACACGAAACCCAATAAGTACATTAAGATAACTTTTTATACAAGTGCTTTAAAATAACCCATTTTTCTCTTCCTTCAAAATACTTAACAAGACATCAAATTGTCAACCTAATTTACAGGTTGGTCTCGATTATTCCACAATAAATTCCTTTACACGTTTAATAGAACAAAAAATTGTCTGACACTGTGTTTCCAAGCCACCCGATCCTCTGTCTCTCGAAAACCGTCCACACTAATGAGTCTCCCATTTTTCCCAGGAGATCCTAATTCTCTTAAATTTGACCCTTTTTTGTGTCTAGTTCCTTTAGCCAGGCATTAATTATTAAAAGCCTCCCCAAGAACAAATCCAATTTGCGATCGCATCCCTTGGAATGAGGGGAAACAAGAACAAACTGTTGTCTTTCAATTGCTATTTTGGTTTACTTGAAACTCCTAAAATCTATTTCAAAATATTTAAAGTATAACTTCTTAACAAGCCGTATAATATACCCTGTAAAAAATTTCGCTAATTTATCAGCATAACGCGATAGAAAAAACTTTAAAATCACATTGTCACAAAATCACAAAAAAAAAACATTCTGCTACATCAGATACGGTATCAAAACTTGAACGGGATTTTACATTTGGAATATATCGTTTTTGAAACTCCTAAATTCTAAATCAAATAATGGTATATTGCAAAATTCTATTCACAATAAAACAGTTTATTTATCCTACCTGAAGTGACGCAACCATGTGTTGACACTGCTGTCAGCCGGACTATATTAATGGCAACCACTTAGGAAGAAAGAATAAAAATTGCAACTTATACGCCTCTATTCTATTTGGATATAGTATAATGTTAGGCAATGCTGCAATTTTACTTTTTACTGTAATTGTAACCTCCGCCACTGTAACTGTGCAACTGGAGTAAGTGGATGACACAGTTACGGTGGTGACGTTCAATCTGCTTGGCAAACATTTCAAGTCTTCCAAAATTTTCTGCTTGGCAAACTTTTCTGCTTCAAACTTTTTCTGGCTTGTTGTCAAAAATTAACCCTTTCAGGTGAGTTCATTGAAACAAAACTCTCTCAAAATAATTTCCGAATACATAAACAACAGAAAACGGTTTTGTTTTTTTAAACTGATGAAAAATTCTGTTAGATTTCAGGGACAATATCGCAGCGTACGCGGAAAAGAGACCTATTGGCCAAAATTGACTTTGAGTTAACACTACTATAGGATACAAAATTTCGATATCTATCGATTGGTGCAATCGGCATAGCGATCCGAGCTTTAGTTCGTCTGCAATTAATAGATAGGTGTTTTCCGCGTTCGTTTTTGGGTAAAAATGAGCGGGAAAGAAAGACCTATCGCCCCTGGCGATTTTTCGCTATGTGTTTGCAGCCGCTACGGCAATGAAGTTAAGTTTGAAGTGCTTAAATGCAAAGGTTGAAGTCAATTTATTTGTTTCTATATTTGAAATACTCATTTAATAAACCCATTTCAAAAGCTCTGTTTTGTGGTATTTAGCACAATAAATATATACAAAAAACATTCATGTAATATGTATAAATTTCAAAATGATATGTCAATATGTATATTTTTTTTTTCAAATTAATATTTTAGCAAACGATAAATAGTTTTAAATCGTTTTCAACATCGGTATTTTACTATAAATCTAAACTCAATTCTACAACTTGACAGTTTGCGATATAAAGTCAATGAATTCAACTTCCTTAAAGTATGAAAGTATGCCTACAACTTACTTTTAAATTTTATGACTTTTTTTATATTTTCATGAGTTTTAAAATGATTTTATAAAATTTTAATAAAGCTTCAAAATTATTTTTATTTTAAACATGATATATAGTAAAAATTTACATTGAATGGTTTTTGTAGAAAAATGTGGATATCACTTCTTATATCTTGTAAGTCCTGATTTCGTAAAAGTGATTCGTTTCATATTTCTTATTTTTTATAAAGACAAATTATTATGATTTCAATCATTGAATATATGAAATTATAAAAATAAACATGACTTAAAAATAATATCGTAATTACATGATAAGAGATAAACCTTATTGCATAAACTTCATTAAATTGGTTAAACAAGCATTTTGTTTAATTTAATTTTAAAAAATATATTGTTATTGTTGATCAATATATTATTAGATTATAAAAATGCATTAAGTAAATGAGTATTCTTCATAGGTATGTTTCCTTAATATTTAGAATGGATTTAGCAGCAAATTTTTCAGGACCGTTCTTTAGAAGAGCCGTTTAAAGTTTTGGTAAAAATTCAAATTATCACAAAATCATTCCAAATGAACCTAGATCAAAAATATTTGACATGGATACTCGTTTTATGAGTATCAAAAGGTATATATGGTCATTTTTTAATTTAAATTTGCATTTGCTGAGATATTTTCAGATAGGTCTTTCTTTCGCGTACAAATTTGAACATCAATTAGTAAACTGGTCCTACAATTTGGAAAAATAACTGAAATAGAATAACTGTTTTCTTAGAAGACCTCAAACAAGAAGAAATAATCAGTGGTGGGGACGCAAGGAAACGTCCGCTTTTATCGCCCCTGAAAAGCTTCCAACCCTGCCTTCGCCCCTTCTTTTTAACTGTCAACCGCAACACAAAACACCACTAATGAAGCAACCGCCAACGATAAGTGGTTGGCAGCGTGGGGGCTCTTAATCAAATGTCCTCCACACGAATGGGCTAACGATCTATAATATATACTGGATTACCTACTCAATGTTAAGAAACACGGCCGATGCCAGATACCTGGAGACAAATATTTGGCTTCTACTCTAACTTTGTAGCTGGTGTTTGGCTCCTTTTAATGATTCCTCAAGGCTCACTACCTATCATTTAGCGATAAAGTTCTAAACGTGTCGCCAAATTAAGTAATTTTTGATACTGCGCATACGCGTCCGCCATTTTTCTGAAGCCGAGTGGTTTGCATAAATTGAGATACGTTGCTAAGACTAGATATTTCCAGGAAAAATGCAAAAAAAAATCTTCTGATGAGGATGAGGTTACAGTTAATGCGGATCAGGCTAACTGGATTAAAAAAGGAATGTCCCTTTTCTTGTCCTGCAAGTACACTTATAGAGAACCACAATTGGTGACAAGATTCTAGTTAATTTCATAAATAAAGTACATCTAAATTTTCAAGGAGCAGTCTAAGGTGGACGCGGTCAGACGGTCATGGGTTAGAATCCCCGCTTACGGGCATGGATGTTTGTGTTATGTGTTTGTATTTGTCCTGAGTTCACTGCGATATACGCACACGTTAAATCTATGGAGACGAAAGTCCTGATGGCGCATGGCTTGCAATAGCACTCGAAGGTTTTGTGTAGGGTATAGTGATTTTTTTATGTTTCCTGTAATACATTTTAAATTAAAGTTCTTTTTTTTAAACTCCTGAGCACTAAGGAAATAATAGTGGGCAGTTTTTTTTAATATTCAGGAAATATTTTATAATTATAAAAATTAAATGTAATATTTTCCAATTTGTATATAGTTGACTGAATATAATTAAAGTAAGAAATGCACTAATAACACATAACGTTAGCCTTTTTTTTTGTTCCTGAGCCCCTCTTGTTTTAGGAATGGACTAACCAACTACCCATTACGTTATCTGCCGGAATATATGAACCGGACGATACTTGAGAATTAATCGCGTTTTCATTTGGCAACAGCAAGAAGTCAGCACCAGAAGTGCAAATATAGAGTTATAGCCAATTCTTAAATCCAACACTATATGAATTAGAAGTTTATTAACCAAAATGCACCAAAAGCTCTTGTAAAATGAACATAATTACTTTCGGATTGAAAATCTTTACTTTTCATACTTGATACAATTTTTTTTTATTACAAATTTGTAAAAAAAAAAACTGCTACGCGGGATTTCGTTAAAAGCGCTATTTTGGAACAGTTCTTGATTTTAAAAGTAAAATGTTTCACACGTCCTTACAAAAACTTTGAAATAAATATATTGTTTAATTTGTTTAAAGATAACCAATGCAGGCCAAACATTATCAAGGGGCCCGGATGGCCGAGTGGTTTGGACCACTACGCTAGCCGTCTGCGCGCTGTAACGGGCGCGGGTTCGATTCCCGCCTTCGCCCTGGGTGTACTTCCTTTCTCTGTGACTGTAAAAAATCCTTTCTGTGTCTGTCTTACTTGACGAAGGCTTCATAAGCGGGTCTCTGATCAAGCGCACAAGCCGGAATATATAGGGGGAACTAGGGACATTTGACCCATAAGGATACATGACCCAATGTCTTTTTCTCAGCAATGGAAAAGTTTTGTCAGTTGAAAGTTGCATCACTTTATTCCTTTCAGCCCGCTGATGACATGGTGAAAAAATGAGCTGAATCATTGCGTATGTGTTTAGTTATGCGAAGAAATACATTTTCATGCACTGAAAGTAAATTTTTGAGACCGTGAGGTTTTTCGGTCTACATTTTTTGGTTTAAAGGAAAGATTTTTTCAATTAGTTACTTGTTTAGTTCATGCTATTAGCTACAGTTACGTGCATAATAGTGCTAATGTAATTATTCGCAAATGACTTTGTTTTGGGATTAAACAAAAAAAAAGTGCAACTAGGGATAATTGACCTAAGCGAATTGAGGCTATATGTGACCCAAGTAAACAACACAAAAGTAGACAGAAGTAGACCAAGTAAATTTTTTAAAAAATCACGGGAGTGCCAAAAGTAAATGACTGGGTTCTTAACGGAGTATAAGGTTTGTTGGGAAGGTACAAGGGAATTTTTTTTAACGAGCTTACAATTCAATGTGCATAAAGAATCGATGGAAAATGTTTTAAATGGCCTGAAATGGACAATACATCTCAAGTTGATATTGATTAAATAGCAGCGATTCTTCAACCACCTGTGTTTTCTCTGCAAAATAAAAGAAGCCCAGTTTTGTATCTCGACCAATATTTACTTGATAATTTTAAGTCTTACAACCAAATTTTTGGGTTGAGTCACGTATCCCTAATGGGTGGGTCATGTATCCTTATGCATTGGGATACATGACCCAAAACTAAAGTTTTAAATAATTTATATTTTACTGCTATTGCAGTTAATACTACAGAAAATACTAATATATATTGTGTAATACTTATCTATAATAATAAAAGAAAGAGTCTGTCTGTGTGTCTGTTATCGGATCGTAAAAGACCTACTTATACTGCCCACAGGAATTCGAAATTTTAAAGATAGATTCCCTTTAATACTAACGTGTGCACCTGAGGCTTAGTTTTTTCATATTTGTTCCATTTTTAGAGAAAATTTTTAGAGAATTTTCTGAAAAAAATACACCACTTTCGCTCAAATCCGATAATTTTTTCTCTTTCCTGATGCCATCGGCTGAAAAAATTAAATAAAACTTTTAACGAAAACATTTAAAATTCAAAATGTTTATTTTATTCTTTTGCCATTACTTTCAGAAACTAAATTTATTATTTGAAAAATAATTGACACGTTTCAAGTGACGTAATTCCGCCAGTCTTCATTCCCGGATTTTATTGTGGGTTTATTTGATGATTTTTTCATTGATTTTTCTGTTGACTGCATGTATGCATATTTAAGCAATAAATGTATAGTTAAGCTATTACTGAACTAGGATGGTTAATAAAGGCCATCGCACTAGAGCTATTAGTGTGTTATGTCTTTATTTTTTCGCCAAATACGTTGCCAAACTCGCCAAATTATTAACTAAAATTCGCCAAATAGGCAATTTCTTTTATGAATAATTTATAAGCTGTTCGGTTGTTCGAAGGTCATTGTGTTTGAGCTGTATAATGGGTGTGGGTAGCTATATCTATTTTCTCGCCAAATTATCTCATAAAACGCGCCAAATCAGCTAAAAGGTTTTATGCATTTATGAGGGAATTGTGATGGCATTTATGAGTGCATTTTATAGCGTATTTTTCATTTTGGAATTTTAAGGCAATGAAACGGGATTTTATAATTTATAACGAGCGGAAACAATAATAAGTTTATGGTCCTATAACAGGGTATATGGTACACATATTTGGAATCTATTTGATATTTTTTTATTCCGTGCGAAGAACGGGTATAAATTTGCTAGTTAAAGCATAAATTAACTGCATTTGCATATCCATAAATCGTGTTTTTTAAAAGTTACAAGCCAAAAACTACAAGTTGGGTCATATGTCCCTGGTTCCCCCTATGCACCTACCCAACCCCACCCAACATTATCAAAACATTTCTTATACCCTTTTATTCAGTGTTATTTAATCTCTGTTGATTCTCAACCCCTTAACCCTTCTAACTTATTACAAACATTCTATTCACAATTCATTTTAATTCACCCAAACTTTAATTAACTTTCTAAAAAAAATCCTACTATCCACTTACAGTGTTGTAAATTCTCTCCATAACCAAACTATTATCAAATTGAAAAACGGGCCGTTGTCCAATGCTAAAACCTAGAACAACAGCACTTTTTCCGCTGACATGCAAATTATCAACATCATCTTTGATCTGGTTGTTGAATCGATTACTTATCCTAAACACACACACAAGCGATGTTTAAGTACATTTATGCGCAATAATTGCTGAGCCATAACATGAATCCATTATCCAACCATGGAGCCCTGTGGGTATGAGGAGATTCTAGATCCTCGTTCGATGAGCAGCATCAAGTCAAGTTAATGGCAAGTGGAATCTCAAGGAAAAAGAATCCCAGAAACTCTTTAAGACCCCCATCTTGGCAATCATCAGTGCGAGAAAACTTACCCCTTAATTTCCCATCAGTATAACGAGGTTCCCAACAGCCGAATCCTGGGGATTGCTGTTTGTAGGTTCTTTAGAGAGAACAAGTACTTAATTACACAAAGCCGTCAATGGATATTTCCATCAAACAGATATTTCAAAAGCAAAATGCCATTGAAAACTTAAATATTTGACTTCTGTTTTAATTCCTAATAGCTTCATTTATTTACGCTGAGATTCAATCAACCTATAGGGGAAAAAGTATTTTGCATCTGTTGGTTTGTTGATGGCTTGTGCTTGTCCAAAAAGTTGAGGAGGATTCAGATAGGACCAAAACTATCTGAAACAGCCCCGGCGATATCTATAACTTGTAACGGAGTTGATGCGGAGGAGCGATGTTGAAAAGCTTGGTCCAATATAGCAGTCAAAATATAGTTTGGAGATAATTCAACAATGAGGACAGCGATTGTAATAGTTTCGATGACGATGAACAAGACGATTTTCATTCCTTTGAAGAGTTTAGTCCTCAGCCCTGCTATTGTGGTCAGCATTATTGAGCAATTACTATTTAAGGCACGAGTAGGGTTTTTCTTGTTTGGTACTGAAGCTAGTCTCTGGTTGGTTATCGAGTCAGCATCGCTAAATGTCAAGTGGAGTAATGTTTAAATCTTAGATTTTGGTGGACTTATTTAATACCATGAAGAAATCTTGTAGTTTGCAGCCAAAATTATTCTGAATCAGCATCTATCATAAACAATGATGAAAACACAAAACTGATTGAAAATTGGATCGTACGCCTTAAAACCTTAAAGGATTAAATAACAGATTCAAAATTTAGAGTGTTCTTCTCTTCCACATTCCCGCCACATCCTAACGAAGTCGCCCCCCTCTCCTCCCCCTCTACATTTGCCGCCACGATGATTTACTAAAGTCAAGATAACGACTTCGTTTTCTCATAATGAAGTCGCCTGATAGGATGGGGTCACGAACGCCCCCATCCCTCTCTAATTAAGTCCCTTGATTGTCAGGTATACCGCACATTTGTCTTCTTCGGACTAGATTTTTTAGGTTTTGGTTATTCCCTAAATTGTACAGTATCAGCGGAAAACTCGTTTTTCCGCGAAGTTAAATGTGGGATTCTTTTTATTTTAAGAAACAGAGCAACAACATTTTAAGAATTAAGCCCCGGCTGATTCGTCATATTTTCTGGATGGGAAAATCGGGGGCACGCCTGTGATATGATTATGTGGCATAAAAAAGATCTCTTGTGTACCCATTTGGCTTGGGTTCTCTCGGCATACTTTAACATCCACAGAGAGCTCAGATTCATTGCAATCTGAGACACAAAATTGGTAGCGAGAGTCGCCTATATGGTGCCACAAAAAAAGTTTCTCTCAGTTCTGGGGAATATGCCGAGTCTGCAAAGGCTTAACCACCAATAAAGCAGCCCTGTTGGGGAAAAAAATGTATTTATATTTTACTACAGGTTTAATCGTTTGCTTACGGTGTTCTTTGTTGTCAAAAGTTGCTGGAAACCTTGACTTGTTATTTTCTAAAGGGTTGATGCCGTGGTACCTGACGACGTGGACACAGACAACTTTTATTCTGGACGCAGACATCTTTAATGCTGTCCCTGTCCACGCAAACAGGGACCGTTTATGAATGGTTTATTTTTTAGTAAAACGAAAATGATTTTAACCACCGATATTTAGTGCATCAGGAGGTAGAACTAGTGACATTTTCTAGTTCAATTTAAACAGCATTGATAAATTGTGAAATATCCCAATTGTGAAAGTTTTCTAGTAATTTATCGTGCGAATTTCTGAAAATCGAAGAATCGGTCAGAAAGAATCTTAGCATGGACTAGTAATACCTTTGACATGTCTTGTTAAGGTGTCACAAATGGAAAATACTCATTACCTTTGTCGCAAAAGCAACGTTGAAAATATCTCATTACCTTTGTCGCAAAAGCAACGTTGAAAATATCTCATTTTTGTGATAGCTAGCAAACTCAAATCTAATTTTATATCTATCAACTATATTTGATGTAGTTGATGGATATAAAAAAAATCCTACAAACTCCTAGTAACTAAAAATCTTCCAAGATAGCACTAGCAATCTGGGTTACATCCCATAGGGATAATAAATCCGTGCGCTCTCACACACTATCTAGATGAAGGAACAATACAAATTGTAATAGTTTTAATTAACTTCTATAAAAAAAAATTCTTATCGTTTTGTTTGTATTAGTATGTTCTAAATATATAAAAAACAATACTAAAAGATTTTAATTTCGTGTATATATTTTCCAATAAAAGAAGATTATTTACATATATAAAACCAATCAAAACATTAAAAATACATTTAATACATATTATTTTTATTGTTTCCATAGTGATCATTACAACATCACGGAAAACATATTCCTTATCTTTATAAGAACAAAAATTTCCCTTTTATTAGAATTTAAAAACAGACCACTCATAAACTATTTAGAAAGGAAAGCCTTTTAGTGAAAATGTAAATTATTTTTATTTCTTACACTTTCTTAGATTTGGAAGCAAATTATTGATTGACGAAGACTTGATTGAAGTTTAATGGAGATGGATGCGTGCCGATAAAAATATCCTCTTTTACTAAATATTTTTTTTAAAAAGCAGAGATTTTATGGTTATTTTTGAAGTAGCCGAGATAATGGGCATGTTTCTCGACCTTGAGTGGCCACAGTCCCAATGGTAATGTTTTCATTTTTGGTCCTTCTGGAATTGTATTTAATTTGGTATTGGTGATAGGTCGTATTCTGGGTCTCTTTCTGTTTCACGAATGTTGTTTACAAACTCCTTTGTTCGTGCATCACATTAAATTGCTGTCCCACAATTTCGTTTAATTTTTCCGCATAAAATAAAATATCATCTAAACCGAAGTTTCCCCACAACACTGACGTTTTGGCAATCTAATGATTAAAATACTTGAAATTTAATCGAATTAAAACCGATAAAGTTCAATAAATAGCAGGAATAAAAAAAAGTTGCACGTAAAAAGCTCTAAAATAGAAAAAAAAGCAGAATAAAAAACGATAATATTAAGAGTGCAAAAGAAACAAGCAATGAAATCGTAAGAAGACCAAATATAAAAGCAAGAGAGTTACATTATCTGAAACAACTTCATTACTTGTCGATGATGACTTATTTCATTAAATAATGGGCATGTTTACGTCGTGAGTGGCAACAGTTCCAACGGTATTGATTTTGTTTCTGGTCCTTCTAGACTTTGCTCCTTCTATCTCAATTGTTTTGAACACAATGCAATATTTTCTTACCTTAATAAGACGAATATTCTGCACAAACTTTTAATTCAGACAAAATAAAGCTTTTATATCTGTTCGCGAATCAAATTAAATTACTTTCCCACAATTTCTCTTAATTTCTCCGCATAAAACCAAATACCATCTAAACAGAAGTTTTTTGATATCATTGACGTTTCTGTAATGCTGTGCATACTTGAAACTTAATCGAATGAAATCCGCTTAATTTTTATTAAATAGCAGGGGGGGGGTGATAAAAACAAGTTATACGTAAATAACTTTAAAATAGTGTCCCAACAGACGCAAAAAATGCTCATTTTTAGAGTGGAATCACAGGAAATTCAAAAATGAAAACATGAGACTTACACCACCAGAAACAACCCCATCGTATTGCTTATCGGCCTACTTAGTTTTAGAAAAGAAAGTTAAATCTTAAAATTAAATTTTTAATTAAAATCAGTCGAGTACTGAAAGATATTTTCACTAAAATCAACAATTCTCTAAATTTTTAACTCCAGTTTAGTGTTACGATGATAGCTTAAAAAACAATAATCTAAATAAATTATTGGTAGATGGCAGCACCAAAACACCCTACATTAAACCGCTAAAAAAATTGCTGCTTTCCGCTGCACTATTTAACATCTAAGGTGTTTTTTTTTTAATAAAACCTTTGAAACTTGAAAATGCGCCGATTTTTTTTATGGATTAGTATAAATCACGTAAAAGCAAACATAAATAATAGGCTCTTATAAATGAAGTTATTTAATTAGTTTCATGTAAAGCGAATTACATTAACTAATCAGTGTAGTTTCGGAATTATAGTTATTTGAAATTCAAACTTTTATAAAATTAATTGCAACTTTGAATTGGTTAAGTTATTAATTTATTGACATTTTTTCAAATCTAAAAATTCCAACATGAAACTAACTGTGACAAATTTTTGACTTAGATTACAGAAATTTCCTAATCGCAGCAAATATTTATTTGGAGCCAATTAACGATGTACTCCATTTTATCTATTGCGGTAAAACAAATATTAAGTTATTTTTTGCCCCTGAATTTTAAGTTAGTTCTTAAGAGTGCTTTACAAGTACCCCAAGCATCTATTTTGGATATTTTCAAATATAACATTCAAATCATATTTTTTAGGTAAAGTTAATCACAACAAAACACATATACAAATAAAAATATATTTGAACAAGTAGTTCTCTTAAAAATATAAAATAAACTTTTTAGTGGATTTTTCAAAATCCTACTTTTTCGAAAGTTTTAAGATTTTTTTTTCGGAAATATGTCTTTACAACATTTTTTTGTAAAACTGATGAATTTTAAAATTGCATAAAAATCAAAATTTTAATCTTTTTCGGATTTTTCAACCTTGTAATTTTAAGATTAAAAAAAATTATAAATGAGGGGAAAATCAGTGCTCCACCTTTTTTTTTTCATTTTAGCCTTTGGGACTTAAGTATCGCATGACCTAAAAACATTGAAACTTAGATGCAGATAAAAGTTTTCAATCTTCTGTGACAAATATACTAGAAAATAAACCAGAAAATGTTTCATGACTTCTTTTCCTACCAAGAGGCACTTATTACAACTTTTCATCAATGTTCATAAAGAGTTATTTGACAAAATTAGCTAAGACTCGAAAAATTGATGATTTTGGAGTACTAAACTGTATAAGACGACTTAATTAAAAAGAAAATAAAGAATCCTAAATGGCATGAGAATTTTATTTGATCCTTGAAGTACATGATCAATAGTTTCATATGTACAAAACCAATCCACATACTTTCGCACAAGAATTTCCAAATAATAAACAATGCCTTACAATTCATTACAAAACTGGAAAGTGCAAAATCCACACGTTAAGAGTAAAAATGGAATTCCACAGACGAATAACTTTTTTATCAATATTTACATCAAGGAACAAGAATTCTTAAAACACAAAATTACAATTTCTTTATTACATTACTTACAATGCTCCTGGCAATGACCACATTAATGCTCAAGAAGCTATACATTATTGAAACTTGAACTTTATCATAAATTTAAATAGTTTTTAGAAGTATGTACACGAGTTTAGAAACAAGATGAAGTATTCCTAATTTTTGGTTTAAAATTTGTGATTTTTTTTCAATATACAATGGGTCATGTACTAGCATAGTATAATAGAAAAGTACAAGGGTGAACTAATAAATTTTAAAATTTAATGACTCAGGACTACGGCAAACATGAAATATATAGATTGATTATGAATCATTGAGATTCCTTTCGAAAATACACTTGAAAATAAATAGAAATTTTTATGGTGATGCTTTAAAAAATTTTATTATAGAGTTAGTCCATTCCATAAATAAATATTTAATAAGCATTGAATCTATAAGTTTTTTCCTCGCATTAAAAGTTTTTGAAGCATCACCTATCTTAAAATATTTTAATTGCTGTTATTGTGTGTGTGTGTGTGTGTACAGAAAATATAGTATATTACTAATAAATAAGCCACTAGTGAGAATTCAATACAACCCAGTTCATAATATTTAAAACATATTCTACGAAAATATAATAGGAGTTTATTACATAATTTTAAAGGATCCTATCAAATCTAAAAATTTAAGTTATTTTACCAGTTTATGAGTAAATTTTTATTTGTGTTGGAAAAAACTTAAAGGAAATTTTATATTGGATAGAAAAATATTTAATATTTTTGTATTTAGAAATTACTTTAATACCTTAAAGTGAAGTAAAAGTATGTGACCATGTATGTCACATCAAATTAATTTTAAGTGCTATTATTATCCTTTATAAATGGAATGATTTGTTAGAATTGTGTTACCCAAATGACTGCATCTACAAAGATTATTGCTATGAAGATATTAAGTTATTTGCATTATTTTTGGCTACCACAATATTAGTTAAAATTTATTCTTAACACACTTACACCCCTAAAAAAACCAAAGTAATTAGAAAATTGAAATTCTTTGAAAACACTGACATTTTTTTGATCGTAGAATTCCAAATGTTCCATTTAGATCTGGAGTGTTTATGAAAAAGAATAAACTACATAATGGTTCACAGCAACATTAACAATGTTTCATGCTGTTTAACCATGCAGAAATGATAAATGTAAAAAAAAAAGTCATGTTAAGGTAGTTTAATGAAATCCCCCCCCCCCCCCCCCCAAAAAAAAAAAAAAAAATTCATATATCTAAGTGTATTCTTTCCATATATATTAGGGTGGCAACCATGAATAAGTATCTAGTGTATGTGTCACAGATGAATATAACTATATTTATGTCATGCAGTTATTGCTACTGATTAATTTTGTACCGATTATTATCCTTAAAAACACTGAGTAATGAGAACTTTCCAAAATTCCTATCACACGACCACCAATGGTCTCATCTACAAAAATGGATGGAAGTGACTACAGCATAGGCAAAAGAATACACAGGCTCTGAGTAATTTATGCATTATTTATATAAAGGCTAAGTTATTGCATGCTTGTCTGCAAAAAATTATTTTGACTATTTCTTAACCAAAAAAAGAACTACTCTGGAATAAAAGCATTTAAATTTCTTGTAAAGTAACTAATTGTAAGCTTCATGAAAATTAACAATTCGTATTCAATGGCATTAACACAAGTTTCATTAAATCATTTTTTATTTTCTTTGAAAAAAATTCAAAATACCAAATAGTCACTCTTTAAATCTATTTATTAGTCAAAAAATCTGTTAAAGCAATGTGGAAATATTCTAGAAACACAAAGTTTCCAGTAAAGTGTAAATAATTCTTTCTATATACAATTTGTACAAAATAGCAAAGACAATATATACAAGCTGACAGGTCTTATCACCCTCTGTAATACTTGCGGCATATCTCTGAATTCATTGGAAGAATTGAAACAGTTTTTAGGTATTAGTAAAAAATTATAGATCCTGCATTGCAGAACCATAAGATATTTTTACAAACCATTAACTTTTTCATTTAATGATATATATTTTTTAAATGTTAAGAGCTGTGTAATAAAAAGTAGTCGCAAAGAGGTAAAAGAAATCCAATAAAAGAAATTCTATTACCTACAAAAACTCTTCAATATTTCTGCCATTAAACTTATTTAACATTCTAATATGTATTATTAAAACTTTGCTGAATACATGGAAGAAATATATGGCATTTGCAAAAATGCTCCTGCATTAACAGGTCAAACATCATTATTAAATCTTGGCCATTGAAACAACTTGCTTCCAACTTCCTAAAGATATTAAAATGTTCTTTTAAAGCAATTTATGCCTACAGTAACGACTTGCGACTCCACATAGTACCATAAATTACAAATTGAGAAAAAGGATTATTTCCATTTTTTCCAGTCCAATCATTGAGCCTTATAACAGCCCTGTCCACACAGAAATCATTAAAACACATTTTAACACAAAGAACTCTGTACAGCAGAAAAATATTTCCTTTGAAAAAAAATCACACTAGCCTATCAAATAGCAGTTTTAAATACAAGTTCATTCCTTTTCTACATTATATATTCAAAGCAGTGATTTTTTTAAAACTTCCACGACCAAATACAGTATAAAAAGTATATACACTATTTTTCACATATAAGACAAACATGCATTTCATACACATTTCAAAAGAACTGTCCATGTTCTGAATAAGACAAACACAAGTGCCTTATATATACAGCTCGGGTATTATTTCACCCATTCACACCTGGAACACAGTAAGCTCATCCTATTAACGGAATGAATGTCCCAGTTCACCTGGTATCGATCAAACTATTGCGCCAGAATAATACACCATGGCAACTTCCTAACAGAGTGATGGTATGGTTACAGATATCAAGCAGGTTACTTTACAATTTATTGTGGCACGTTTTTTTTTACTTATTAAATTTTCTGCAATTGAAAAAGAGAATTTTTTCAAACCTTTAGCTTTCAAACCAATCTTTCCATACATTTGTAAACTATAATGGCAAAAAAGGATTAAAGAAATATTTTGAAAGATGCATCCACTGCTTGTAATTTGTGGTTCAAAAAATACGTTTTTGAAAAAAAAATTACATGCTACTGTCAACTGAACTTTGATTCATCCCTGTCATAGAAATATAATAAATAAAAAACATACCATTAAAGTAACCTACACATCCACATTCAGTACCAGAACTAAAGAATCCCATTCGTAAGATACTGGAAATTATCATACAGCTTTGTCGTGAGCGAATGCATGCTGGACTCCACCATAGAATCCACCAGTAACTGCAACTGCTCTTCCGTTAGCCCAATGTGGAATCTTTCTCTGAGGGCTCGGATAGCGCTGGCCCCATTCCTGAAGCAGGGCAGGTGACAGGAGGCCTGCATGATTTCGACTAAGGTGATGACGCGTTCGTGGTGTTTTCTTGCTGCTACTAGGCCTTGAAGCATGAGGATTTTGAAGTATTCGAACATGTCGCTGCCAGGACCGCCCATCACCTGAGGAGATATGTTTAAAAAAGTTTGTTTTATCATATTGCGTTATTAGGAAATGAATCCACATATATTTAGGCAGTCCACAAAATTACAAGGGATCTGGAACAAACATATACAAAAACTTAAGGGTTAGAGTTAGTTTGAATTATCGTTGCACTATACAAGGGCTATTGGCGACCCTATTCTATATTCTAATCTACGACAAGGGCCCTATCCTATATTCTAAATTACGACAAGGGCATCGTAATTTAGAACCACACAGAAATTCAAGGAGCAAAAAATCGTAACAAAATATCAGATATAGATACTAGAAATATAAGCAAACACATCTGAATAAACAAAATCAATGCAATCAAGCAAACTGAATCATTTCAAGTTGTTCAATTATTTTCAAAGTGCTTCCGTGGTGAAGTTAAGACCTTCAAACACTTTAACATTTCAGTTGCAAGTTTGGTTTTGTTATTTACAGCACAATGTGAGAAGGTATTGTAAAGGCTTATATTAAATTTGAAGAAGTTAATGTTATGGGATAAAGAAACTTGACAAAATATTAAATGAATAACTTCACAAATGTATAGCTTAATTTGATTTAAATTATTTTTAATTATAAAAGTTTTACAGGGATAAATCTGTTAGATGCATTAAATAAGGATGAAAATTACATCCGTACCCTCAGGCAGAAAAGAAAGCACTTATAGAATGGACCTATTTACTATTAGGTATGTATATAGAATAGAATAAATTAAAATGTCAGCTGCTTTATCTTTAAAATACATCTTATTATTAATTAAATATAATTAAGATAGATAAAGGGAAAACATTAATTACATCAACAAACTCTTGGGTGAGTTTAAATGGAGAGTTCTCAAACCCTAAGTTCTTTGGTGATGACGACAAAATAAATCCGAAATCAATATGAATTATATGGCCTTCTCCATCCAAAAGGATATTTCCGTTATGCCTGGAAATAATAGAGAAGTACATTTATTTACAATTTACATACAGAACCAGAAATATGATAACATAAATATGTTGAAATTGATACGATCAAACAGTGAAAATAAATAAAAACATTTTTGTGTTACCAAAATTACTTATGGAAGTCAAGTTGAATCTTTAATACTTAACATGCTATTACTACCCATCATTTTATACCATGCAAGGCATACTGAAACCTTGCATAAACTATACTAACCAATATTTCTTTTAATTTTGTTTATAATTTCTTCATCCTACTTTATTTTTGTAAATATTTGTTTCTTTTTAAATTCTCATATTTTCTACAACTATGATAGGGAAAGGTTATGCGGGATGAAATATGTTATATTTAAGTTGCAGTAAAAGGACATAAAAAATGTACAGGATGTCATATTTTAATTACATTAAAAAATAGTTCAAAGCCAACGGAGTTTAAGAAATATTATTCAAAGAACTAAAATTTAGCATTTATTAAAATTATGATTAAGTAAAAAAACAATACCATTTTTCCCCAAGCATTACTATCCCACTATATTTAAAAAGCAGAAAACTTTTCTTAAATATAACCTACCTATCCTTGACTTGTACTAAGTAAGAAATAAGACAATATGCCGCACAGCTCTGTACAAAGTTTCTTTGGGCAGATAGGAAGTCCTCTGTATTAGCTCCCCCAAATTCTTGTCGGAAATACTCCAGAAGTGACATTTGGCTATGTTTCTTTACTTGATGCAAGGACACTGTATTCAGGATGGGTTCGATCATGCCACTATCGTCAGATGTTACCAGGATTCGGTAGGGGCGAACCCACAATGGGACTCGCTCTTCAGCCCAGATGTCCTAAAGAGAAGATAGTTTATTAAGTCTATGAAATAAGATTTAATTTGTTAACTAAAAACATCCGATAATTTCTAAAAGTCTGAAGTATTTAACAAACTTAACTAGGAGAAAATGTGAATTAAATTTTCAAATAAATTAAAAACAGATGAAGCCTAAAAAACGTTGATTGAAGGAATGCAAAGTTTCCATAACCATAGACGGACAGCACTCTAAAAAAACAAACTCTGCAAATGTCTTGGTCAAGATAAAAAATTTGCAGGTGTCATTTAGCATGCCAGCACCTATCCATTTTAATTTTAAATTTGAAATTCATTCTGGGTGGAGAAATTCTATATTTTCTGGGTCTTAATAGTTTTCACATAGTCAGAAAAAAAATCAACTTCCAAGAGAACTTTGCAAAATGTAAAGCTTTAGTAACAACTTTAAGAATTCCAATAAAAAAAAATTATTTTTAAACATTTCAACATTACTAGTTAACCAAGTTTTGCCTAATAACCAGGATCCATTACTATGCTGTCTACTCAACTTTTCACATGATTTGATAAAAAAAGTAATTTTAAATACTTACTTGTAACGTAGCTAAGAGCTGGAATGCCATAAGCTCCTGTCTGAGATCATCTCCACACTTTATTATTGCTGAGAGTAAGTTCCAGTTAGGAAGGTGACCGTAAGGCGAAGATTCTCGAATCCTTCGCACTTTCTCCTCCCAAGGCTCTTTTAGGGCTGCTGCAGAGGGATCTTCAGGATCCCGCTGCAAGTAAAAGTAGAATTGCCGGGAATAAGTATTATAGGAAGTAGGATGAAGCGTTAAAAAAAAGTAAAATGTTTCGGAAAAGAAAGACGTGGAGTATTGGTTTGGGATTTGGTGATAGATTTAAAAACATTTACTAAAATTTTAAATTCAGAGAGAATTATAAAAAAAAAAGTTTTTTTTATTATAATAAAATCAATATCATTAAAATTGTACAACTTTTTTTGACAAACACACATTTGTATCAACAATCATTAAAACAAACAGATTCTATAAATTGGGTAATAATAAACTATTTTTACACTGCATAAATATTGAAAAATAAGAAGAAATTAAAGGTGGGTGGTTAAATCACACACAAAAATCTGTTTGCATAAATTACTTTTAATTAGAAAAACTTCGACCTAAGACTCTTTAGACTGCATTATCTTTTTACTTTAAAGCACGACAGTATTGGATTGCATTAAAAAAAATAATTTCACTAGTTATATAAAAGAGTTACAATGAAACAATGCTTAGACCAATGTAAAACCAAATTATGAATAATTATGAATAAAATAATTATGATTTTTTTTAAAAATGCACAATAATCTTCTCAAAACATTTCACTGAAAACACTTTCGTAAAAATATTTACAAGAATATTATACATATGCTGACACTCCACGATAAATTTTATAAACTTAGTTACCTTAAAAGTACTCTTTGGAGCATTTATGTTTTCAGACAACCGTCTTCGAATGTCGCCAGCAGCAACAAATGTTGGTTCTCCACTGGTGCCACTGTCCTGGGACATTTCAGATAGTGCATCCCTGTCTTTAGGTTTTAAACAGGAAGCATACTGCAGAGAATTTAAAATAATCATGAATAAGTAATAAAGTAGTTAAGTATAAACTATTTAATGCTTAAGCAGGAATGATTGCTTTAAAAATTTTAAAAATAAACTGATAGGGTGCAAGCATTTATACAAACAAAACAGTAAATAATATTACAAGAATATAATGTTTAAGTTTTAATCTTTGGGTGCATGAACTTACTAACTTATTTGTATTAGTGCTAATATCAAGTTGCTACTTTTAAAGCATACATGTAAATACAGTAGAGAACAGTCACAACTCGCAACAGTCATTGACATGCACATTGTATGTTTATTTAGATTCAGAATTTTCATTACACAGAAAAAAATTCATAAAGAAGAAATGTCTTGAAAATGCTAGTATTTAGGAATTTAGAAAAGTTTTTAACACATTCTAAGTAATATGAAAAAATTGCGTTATCTACATTTTTTTGTCTGTCTTTGTTATCTGCAAATACATTCATTAAGTTTATGCTACGACAATATAAAAACTAAACTATGTATCGTAACAAAAAGGGATATTCCATAACAATACAAGAGATACACAACAATTTATCTCTGTAGAAAACCATTTTCTGCAGACATTACAACACTAATTACCAACCTGCAGTGAGATAGCATCATCCTCTTGCGTCCAACAATCACCATCATCGACGCTAGCAGGATGCAGTGAAAATGAAACTCCACTGAAGTCCTGGTTGCCGAAAAATTCAGGTAAATTCTCTTCTGATCGTGTTTGCCGAAGAGCATTAATCATCTTTGGGGGAACAGCTGAACCATGGATGTCATCCACTTCAATTACCTCTACGTATATCAGGTAAGGAGCCTAGTAGATATCGATTTGAAGTTGGATTAGAAATCGGTATGATTAGGTAATGAGGTCAATAAAACAGGAATATATGCAGTAAAGTTAATTAAAATACCATGTAACATTCTGGTGTATCATAATACAACAGATTGGTTGGAGTTTATGGCCCAGAAGACAGAAATGGCTAGACTCGAAAATAATATAGCTGTGTACTAGATAAGGTAAGACTTATGATTTCTATTAACAAGGGGAACTAGTTTTTAAAAAATTGTACGTGTACAACATTTGTTTATGTACTAGCTGTGTGGAACAGCATTACAGGGACCAACAGCATATGACTAGTTTTGTTTTGACATGTTATAAATGCATGAACCGTTAAAACAGTGTTTAAAAATAAACAAACCAAGCAACAAAGCAAAACGGGCCTAGAAGCAAACATTTAATTTTAAAACTTTTAAAATAAAAAGCTTTTCAATGTTACTTTTACTCAGTTCTCAATGTAGGAAATTTTTTTTCCAAGGAACGTAAGAAACTTTCACTTAACTATTCATAATTCATCTCACCTTCACCCTTACAGTTATGAATAGTAAAACCAGATTTAAAAATTTCTGATGTTGAACCCAAGTATTTTTAAGCAACTCACTTTATCTTTAGAGTTAAGGACAACAGAAGCTTGTGGAGGTATCCTCAGTATCAAATGCTTCATTGTTTTCGAATGGATTGGAAGCCAGACGCGGGCAGGAAGATTGAGGTTGAGCATTGACAGCTCAGCTTGTAGTTTTTGAGCTGAAAGAGGAGCACAATTAAAAAAAAGTGGTAGAAAAATAGTGTGCTTTGAAATATTTCCCTTTAAAAAAGCTGTATTCAATATTTCAATAATATCAGTAAATCATGATACTAAAAAAGCAAGACTTCATCATCAAACGATATCATCACCTACCAAGCAACTAAACTTTTTTTTATACAATTGTTTTACTATTGCAGAATAAGTTCAATGCAAGTAACTATTTTTCAACACATTCTAACAAAAACAAAGTAATACTAGTAAAAACTAAACAGTATTGTTTACAATGAGGCTAAGAAGACAACCAATAAAATGCTACAGTTACAATTTTTAGTACTTTAACAATAGCATGACAACTACTAATTTTACTGCAGTTCAGAAAAATATCTGAATGAGAATAATTTTAAAAAATTATAGATTAGAAAATATTGGAAATATATTAGTTTATATTACATGGAAATATATTAGTTTATATTGGAAACTTACTTTTCAATTCTTTTGTAAGAACAGGTTGAAGACGCAAACCAATTGACATTAAGGACTGTACAAAGTCTTGTTCAACTCCTAAACGAGGGGCCTAAAAATAGAAAGAGTGAAAAAAATTGTTGTAATCATTATAAATCTAATTCATTAATACTTAAAATAAACATTCTCAACAGTCCAAAAATGTTTTTTAGTTGTATAAAGAAAATATGTATGTTCAATTAAAACATTTGTTAAATGCACTTAAGAAAACTAATTATTTAATAGATAAGAAAACTTATGATAAAAGTTAGGTGACCAGAAACAAGTCAACCATGCAACCACTATTGTATTAACTTCATCTAGAGCAGTGGTTCTCAACCTTTTGTAGGTGACGACCCCCTAACGCCACAAAATAACTTCGCGACCCTCCCCTCCGTCCTACACGTACTGTACTCTTTATAACTATATTTCGTTAATTGGTTTTTTATTTGAAGACATTACCTTCCCCCCCCCCCCCCCCACACCAATTAACAATAGTATAATTTTCAATACCATTAACAACTAATAACCAATGTGTTTCATAACAGATATGGCACCCCTAAATGGCATATCATATATATCATATACCCGTATAACTATAAACTGCAAGGTGGCCGCCTAACTGGTATACCTTAATTGACGTTGTTCTTAGTAAATTGCAACAATTATGGAAAGGTATTTAAAAAGAAATTAGCCCTCATCTTCCAGGGCAACCAGTGAGAACTTAAAAAAGTTAGAAAATACGTTGATTCGTACTTAAAATTCGGTTTTACACTGCCCGGAAATCACCCCCAGTGTGTATTGTGCTCAGATGTTTTGCTGCAGAAATCATGAAGCCTTCAAAATTGATGCGCCACCTTGAAACAAAACATCCATCAGTGAAAGGTAAGCCGATTGATTTTTTTTTTCGTAGGAAACTTTGTTTTACAAAACCAGCAGGTGAACATTACGAAAATAGGTAATGTAAGTGAAATGGCACTTCATGCATCTTATCTAGTGGCCTTAAGAATTGCGAAAAAAGGAAAGCCTCATACCATTGCTGAAGATCTTATTCTTCCATGTGCAAAAGATATAATGTCATGTATGATCAGTTCGGAGGATGCTGAGAAATTAAATGCATTACCATTATCGAATGATACTGTGACAAGACGCATTTCTGAAATGACTGAAGTTGTACGCGAACAACTTAATGAAAAAATAAAACGAAGCTAATATTTTCCCATTCAAATCAAGGAGTCTACAGGCGTGTCAAATTGTGCACAATTTTTGTGTTTTATACGGTTTGAGTCTGATGGATATATACAAGAAGAAATTTTGTTTTGTAAATCTTTGCCAACCACACAACGGGAGAATGTTTATTTAAGTCTTTTATGGAAGCTACGAAAAGATTTCAAATAGATTGGGAAAAGTGCACAGCAATATGCAGTGATGGTGCTAAATGCTTAACAGGTGTTAAAAGTGGTTTAGTCAAAAGGTTAAGAGATTTTATGTCAAATGCCAAGTGGGTGCACTGATTTTTACTTCAAAAAAGCCCTTTCCACCAAAAAAATGTCTGCAAAACTTCACCAAGTCCTTATTAAAGCTGTAAAAATAGTCAATTTTATTAAAAGCAGACCTTTACAGTGTCACGACTGTTTGAAAAACTTTGCAATGAAACGGGCGCCATACATAAAGCGCTGCTATTACATACAGAGGTACGATGTCCCGTGGGAAGGTTTTGAACAGGTTATTTGAGCTGCGACCTGAAATGCTGATATTTTTACAAAATGCTAAACCAGAATTGGCCGGATTTTTTAGCTCCCCAACTTGGTTTTTTTAACTTGCATACTTTAGCAGACATATATTTATGTACCTAAATGAGCTAAATACAGAGATACAAGGTCGAAATATAACTATAATCAAAGCCCAAGACAAAATTAATGGATTCTTAAAGAAACTGAACGTTTATACAGCTAAAGTTAAGAAATCTAATTTTGAAAACTTCCCTTTATGTTATGAATTTAAAAGGTCCGAAATAGGTGCAGAAGAGGAGATTGCCTACGATTCCATGTCTGATTTGATATCAACTCATATAACTGAAATTAGTAACAAAATCCTAAGCTACATTCCATTTGAAGAAAATGTCGGTTGTCAGTGGATACTTAATCCTTTTAATGAAAAAGCAGTGGAAAAAGCAGAAATTCCATTGCAACTCCATGATAAATTGATGGAACTTTCATCAGACAGCATTTTAAAACTGGAGTTCGCAAGTGAAAAAATTGATAAATTTTGGTTGTCGAGAAGGCGTGAATACCCTGGTTTGGTATCTGAAGTTTTAATGAGTATCATACCCTTTGCCCGGTCCTATCTTTGCGAACTTGGCTTCTCGACCATGTCAAACTTAAAAACTAAATCAAGAAATGGTTTAGACCTGGAAAATGACGTGTTATATGTGTGACAAGAAGTCAAGAATAGAACCAGACATTCAAAAAATTGTTAAATCAAAATAAGCACAAGTTTCTCATTAGCTTGTTGCAACGTAAACGTACCAGAATTAGAATTATGTATTAATAACATAAAAAAAGTTTAAATGTAAATTAACCAAGATATAAAGTAAAACAATATGTGCTGATTTTTTTTCTTCAATTCTAGTTGTAAAATTATTGTATGAAACGTTATATATTTTTTATTTTTTTAAAAAACTTTTTGCGACCCCCCTAGGATCCCTTCGCGACCCACCGGTTGAGAACCACTGATCTAGAGTACACTCATTCATTAAGGCTGAATCATTAATAAATGCTGATTGCTGACATATACAAATAGATTGGAAACACAAAATATGATTTAGTGCATACACAATTGAAATACTAAAAACTTTTAAAAGTAGCCAACTGCTTTTGCTTTTCAATTGAAGCAAACCATTTTAAAAAAAAGATCTAATTGTACAACAAGAACATTATGGATATAATTACAGAATTCACCACAATGCTACTTCTTGATTATGTTTTAGTGAAAGACGAAACGTATATGGAAAGCTATCTGCAAACTTGACTCCTTTTTATATTTAGCAATTCATACACAGTTAAAATTTTTACAGAGGTAAAAACAACCCTTCCTTATTTTGACTGAATGATAGTACAAACAAAGGAACCCAATTACCTAGCTATATTGGATTTTAACCCGATACATTTAAGATTTTCATTTCATCATAGCTATTCATTTATTCAAAGATTCATTTCAATTAATACCAATGCAAATTTAAAAATCATTCCTACCTGACAATGGCAATGCACCACTTGCCCTCGAAGGTCACTGCAAATACTTCTGCAGCTCTCGAAGCATTTGCAACCATTGTCAAATGCACTTCCAGTTGCCAGATCCTTGGGAGCATGCGTACTCAGACCTCCGACTGTGGAAACACTGCGTCTCATTGCTGTGTTGCCACCAAGACCTGCAAAAAAATATTATTTAACCCTTGAAACCATTATTTCATTTTATCTCCCGATACTCTAGCTAAATCAAGACAACCTCAGAAACCTCCACATGGTGCTTGACCCTCATTATATGTAATTTTTTTATACTAATAAACCACTGATTCCTGATATCACAGGCTCAAAGTGATCGCTTGAACATTCTAGTTTATAATATAAGAATTAGTGTCTATAAAAACTGTAAAATAAAGTTGTAAAGTGAATTCTACTAAGCCAATATTTCTAATATTTATTTTAAAACTTTGTTTTTGTGGAGAAACTAAATGATTGGAATAACTACTTGTGGGATGTTGGAGACAGCCCTAAAATTTTGAAACATAGTTAAGTAACAAGGAAAATACCCGGCTAGGAATGTAATACATATTGGAGCAAGAACATTCAAACTTCAATTAGTTTTTAACTGCATCATCTATTTATAAAATGATCGTGTGGAAGAACAGATTCGAACCTAGATCTCTTTGGTCATATTGTCAAGGCTTACCAAATGAACTCATCACCTTAGTAAATTATAAAATGTTAAGTAGTTAAAAATAAATAATTGTTAAAAATTTAAAAACATTTCTTACCAGTGGCATCTGAATAAGACCTTTGATGGGTCTTTTTAGGAGACAATACAGAACTGGAAGGTGCACAAGGCTTAAATGTTTCTTTAGGCCTGTGAAAAAATGAAAATAAATCATAAATATGTAAAAAAAAATGCCAACAAAGCTACAGAACTGTACTTTAAAAGAAAATTAATTGCATTTATGCAATAAATATTAACAGCTTAGCAACAACATTTAGTTTTTAAAAATCTTTACAGCCTTAAAAATTAAAATTATAGTTGAAATAAAATTTATCATTATATATTTTAAGGCATTTTTACTTTCGATTAAGTGTCTTGTATGGTAACAGATCTCTATACATTTCCAATGGGAAACTTTTAACCCTGTTTTTAAATGAAGTATACGACATGTACTCACGAAAACTTACCAAAAAAATTTGTTTAGATAATTACGCGCCGTTAGTGCTGCCATCTGTAGTTTGTGAATAATTACTAAAATTTTGCTTTAACTATAGTTAATTAATATCTTTAAAACTATACTTAATTATTTTACATGGCAAAATAACTTTCTTCTGTATTTTTTGGTAAGTTTTCGTGAGTACATGTCGTATACTATATTTAAAAACAGGGTCAAAAGTTTCCCTATTAGAATTGTATAGAGATCTGTTACCATACAAGACCGTTAAAAAAAAACACTTTACTTAGTGACAGTGCAAATTTGTTTCCCTTGTTGTGTGATACATTAAAGTGTACATACACACACAATTATATTTACTGTAAAAAACGAACCCAACATAATTTATTGCAGAAATAAAATTAAAACGTGGTTAAAATTATAAAGGTTTTTAAAGAAAGATTACGACATTATAAAAACTATCATTCTTTAAGTATTTAATTTTAAAGTGATTCTAAAATAGGTGATTTTTTAAAAGCCCTATAACTTACCTCAGCTCTTCAGACAAAATTAACTTTTTTAATTTTGACCCTTGAGACTTTCTTCGGGACGGGGTGTTTTCAGAGCAGAATGCTTGCAAGAGCCAGGCCAACTGAAGTGAAAACTCTACGCTATTACGACATCTGTAAGAAAAGTAAACATTTTATAATATAGTGTATTCTGCAAAAATAAAACTTTCTTTTTTTAAATACTTTTATACGGTTAAAATAAAGTTAATATAATGAAAACAGTTTGTTATCATAATCTTAGGAAATAATGACACAAGAATGAATCTTTCGAAATCACTCTTTAATTTACTACTATAATAAGAGGGGGGGAAATCCTATAATACAGCAAAAAAAATTATGTAGTAATTTATTTTTGTTTGTACACTTCTATAAATATTCACATGATTACTATTGAACAATGTATCAAAGGTCTATTAAAAACTTTAAGTTATTTTAAATGCACTAAATACACATAGTTTATAATTATAAATAAAAAAAATACTAAATCATATTTAATTTACAGTAAATAAAAAGGCATATAAATAAAATAATTTACATTATTAATTTACATAAACAACTAGTTAAAAATAGAATCGCATGAACTAATCGATTCACATATTACAGTAGACGACGCTTAATGTGATCACGGTTAAGTTATCAATCGTTTCAATGCAGTTTCCGTTTTCATTAATTAATATGTATTTGTAAGTATACTAACTAGTAATTCTTTTTCTTTAGTGTGCATTAATTTCTGTTAAATACTATAGAGTTTTACAGCAACAACTCCTTATTTAAAATTAATTTTTATTTTAATATGTATGTAAAAAAAATTATTTTTTAGTTTAAACTTTTATTTCATGTATTGTAATCAATCGGTTATTGTTATCAAATCGCGTTCGTCCCGATGTGATCACATTAAGCGGCGTCTACTGTAATTAAAATAAATGCTTCAAAAATAATAAGTCAAAACAACCCTTCCTCCCTAATAAAGTTCAATTATAGATCCACGACTGATCAAAAGGAATACTTTACCTGTACACAAGATAAGGATGTATGGCCTCTGCAACATCAGAATGGTGGACGTACAAGCTCACAAGCTGAGGCAGGTAAAAATCAACACTTGGATCATCGAAAGTGAACATACGGTTTCCTATAAAAAGCAAGAAATATTTAATAAAAATAAGTTTTCAAATGTACTTTTTTTAAAAAAGAGTATCATGCGCTAAACTAATGAAAGTATGAAAAAATCGACTTCTTTTAAAATACATATGTATTTTAAAAGAAGGTTGCTTTTTATTTTAATATTGTACAGGTATACCTGTACAATATTAAAATAAAAAGCAACCTTTGTATAGTTAGCAAATTTTTCAACAGGTTATAAATTGGATAAACTGTATTTTAATATTGAATATATTGGTCTTTATTATTAAAGCTTAGGTATATTCATTAAAACTTCTCTCAAATTGCTAAACATAACTGAATATCAAAGCAAATACTATAGCAATAGTACATTAGAAATTGAAAAATTCAGTACTTGATAAAGATTTTCAGAAGTTTTTCTCTTTTTTTTAGAGGCTAAATAATAAATATCCACTTTATTATATTTAAAAAATAGTAACACCTAATTATGTATCATCAAAAGTAAAAAAAATACAATGACTAAATCAAATCATTTAATCTTTATATCTTTAGTAATTTAATAGCTCTGCATCTTCCTTACCATGAGTAAGTCAATTAAGCAGAAAAAAATCTTACAACCATCATTACCAGCCATATAAACCACAATTTTTTTAAACAATAAGTGACCTCTGATACTTAAACTGAGATGAGTGTGTGGGGTGGGGATCCTACATTCTTAGGGTGAAATACTATCCCACTCCCACTTGAAAAACAGGGGGAGGGGGAAATATATACACCAAGAAAAAAAATGAAATACGAGTCTGTAATAATAAAAAAGGACCCACTATCATCTCACCATCCCCAAAGGGAAAGAAACAACCTTGAACCTCTGACTCAGTCATTTTTTGCACTAAGACCCGGAATTTAGCCTTGCCTCAATGAAAGAAGACCTAAAAAAAGTTCTGACACAATCCGACATCATTTATAAGAGAAGAAAAAGTAATATGGATCATGAATGGGATGGATTACTACAATGAAAAAACGTTCTAAACGGAAGCCATGTTGATTAGGCTTCACTCCATTATTTCATTGGTTAAATAAATTCCCAACTTCCCTTTCCTCCGGAACAAAGCAGTATAATAATGACAATGAGCAATGTTTAATGTGAAAGAAGGAAAAAAAGAATGTAAAACCAGATAAAACAACGACTAACAACTTTCGCTTGCGTTCGCCGTTAACCATAAAATTCTACTTGAATTATATCTCCGTAATATAACGGGGACAAAAGTTCAGAGAATGAGGTAACTACATCATCGTTCAATTTCCGTGACTCAAGAGATAAAACAAATTGATGTCCATAAACATTGCCTAACGTGATTCCCAGAACATCCCATTTTGTTGGCGATTTTGTGTTCGAAGAACTATTTGAAGAGATGAGTACTTAAAATTGGATCGAGCTAGTCTTAAGTACTGCGTGGTTAACACCGAAAATTTGATTATTCAAGAAATTCACACGTCACAACATGATACTTTAAAAAAAAAACAGAAACAAGTTTAATTAAGGTATTAAGAACATATGAAGATGAACCTACAACTACAGATAAAATGAAATTTCTATTTTCTGTTATTTAGACATACAAATACACACGACTAAAACATTAATAAAACTTAACCAAATAGAAAACGATTTTTTTTAAAAAACTGCCCTTTCGGTATGTAACTTCATTCAGCCATGTTTAAACCTTGGCCTCCCGATTCAACCCCCAGCCCCATTCATTCCAGTCTTCCAATATTTACGGAAATGACACTTTTCAGTACAAATTTAACCAAACATTTTTTTAATCTAGAATTAACCAAACATTTTTTTGAAAATCTAGAATTAACCAAACTTAAAAAAAAAGAACTATATTAAACCAAACATTTCAAGAAAAAAAATCTCGATAAGATTGTGGGTCGAGTGAGTCAAAATCACACACAATAACATCAGTGATAAAAGCCAGAAATTCCAGCGGTCTGGGATATGTCAAAAGGGGCGGTTGAGGGGGTTACGGTCGTTGGAGAGGGCTATTGTTGGGGGTGTTATCCGGAGTGGAGGGATTTACAATCAAGATATGCTTGGGAGATCATAAATAGTTTGTAGCCCTCGAAAGGAGGGGGCAAAAGAGGAAGAAATGCTTGAGATGCTTTTCCCACAGCAGATATTCATTATATAGGAATAACACACTAGTGGCACTGAATTCTTATCACTGGCTGATAAAATAGACCTTGTATAAACTACTAGAATTTTTAATAATAATACTTTTTGATAAATAACTTTTCGAAACAAAATAAGAAATTAAGTTAATTTGTTGGTGTAAAAATATCCTTAGCCTGATCTAAATATGATATAATTTATAATTACTTTGACTAAATTGAAAATTGCAGCTTCTAACGAAAAATTATAATTTCAAAACGGTATATTCAGACAAAATCCCATTTTAAAGTTTAGCGAACAAAAAGTAAAAAATCCTGAAACTATATGTCAGTTCCCAAATACAATCTAGGAATTTTAGTAACTTTTTGGATTAAACAAACCACTAAAGTTCAATTCAAATACAAAAGCAAAGCACTCCAAACACAATACATTTTAAAGGCATTCGCGGAAATAATTAAGAGAAACTTTACAAACAGAAGAAAACAGTAATTGCTAATTACAGTGGCTTTACCCAGAAAGCCACTAGAGCGAGATAAAAACTTTTGAAACGTACGTCACGAGAGGGACCTTTTTATAACGAGGAGTTAGAAAAAGAATTAAATTGCAAAAAATGTGTTTAGTTTTACTTTAGGCTGCTATAAGCGATTAACTTTAACGTCGTTAATTAGCTACGATCCTAATCAATATAAAAATCGATTTCTATAAGAATATTAAAGAACTAATCATTAAATAATTTAATGAAACAAAGACTGTTGTATTAATCTAATTCGATCATTAAATAATTAAACTAATTTGTCATGAGATACTCCTCAATGCAACAACTGTAACCAACAACCCTTAGCATTTCTTACAAGTATATCATTCAGGTCAGGTAACTTATTGTCTTAAGGGGTTTATTTTACTATTTCTTTATCTTGTCATAAGTGTGTTTTTATATCGCAAGTATGTTTATTCCATGCAGCTAAAAGAACAATTGTATAGTTTACACTTACGGATTATAAACGCACATGAAATATTTAATTTCAAATGAAACTAGCCACTAAAGTTTCACAGAGAAGCTGTTGATAAACGTGCTAGGCTAGAAGATTAAACCTTGCAAAAATATATAAATTACTGACAGCAATTTTTTAGTACGTATCAAAAAAATACGTTTAAAAAAAAAACTTTTAGATGCTTTTTTTATAGGAGTTAACATGCGTACAAGCATCGAACCCTCGACCAGCCTCGAGCAATGAAGCAACTTCAAAACTAACCACGCCAATTTTAGCAAGACGATATCTTTGAGCTGCTTGTCAACATGCCTGTCAAAATTCGTAAACGGTCCCATTCTTCTACATTAAATGACAGAAGGAAAAAAAAAACTTTCCTATATCTCTGAAGAGAAAGCAAATGGCGTACAAGGTTATTTTCAGGTAAGACACGCAACCGGAACGAGATCGTGAAGACGAGAGCACTCCCAGTGCTCTAATTTCTCGCAGACGCGCCTATGTAAGTGACCCATTTACTGAGACGAGAAGGTCACTAGACTAATACACTAGTCCCCGCTCTAGGGGCGGGCCTGGCCGGACATTTGTCAGGGGCGACACATCTGAAAGGTAGCATTTTGGCTATTTAAAAGCAGCAGATTTATAACATTTCCTAATTCATCTGAATTTAAAATTGCTATTTTTTTTCTATGCTAAAATTGCAATTAAAAAATTAAATCAGTTTTATTTTACAATTAAAAAGTAATTACATTTTTTTTAAATAAAAATTACGTTTATTTTGAAAACTGTGTTGTCAAGGTGCGGCAATTTATCTTTGTCTGGGCTGACATTAAGGCTAGAGCGGGCCCCGAGTACAGGCACATTGAAAGTCAAATGACAGTCCTACTGAGGAAGGTGCTATTTCTAAAAGGTATCATTGCAATTTAATTATTAAATAAAGTTTTTGAATAATGGCGTTTTAACATAATTAACGTTAACAAACAGTACATCTTTGGTGAACGAGTAATTAATGAAATGGGGAGTGGGGTGGGGGGCGTAAGAAGAGGATGTAAGTAGAAGCTTTTAAATTGTAAGAACAGAGACATGTATCACAAATTTGGGATCCTCGCGATAAGAACATTTAATTTTATTTCGCATAGTTCTACATCTAATAGTTTAATCTAAAAATCAAAATATTAAAACATGTAGTATATAGATACTTATACGGATGTGCATAACTATCACTATCCAACTGTGATCATACCATAGAGGTATAATAATATAGAGGTATATAATATACCTACAACAAAGTCAAGGGCTATCCGCAGATCAAAGGTCTAAATTAAAATTAATTCGTCATTAATGACTGCCTTCCCTTCCTAGATAATGCTCTAGGGTCGTCCTTGACCGAGTTAAACAACCCCTCGCATGACCAAAACCAACTGCCCAAGAAAAACTGTCCTAGAGACTGTCCCTGACATTTGTTCTGTATCCGGTGGAAGAAAATAGACTTCGATCCACTTTTCCTGCATAAATATTTATCGCCCCTTTCCTAATGGGCAACGGGCACGCTCGTAAAAATGGAGCCATGTCCATAATCCATCGTGTAACTGCTGCCAATAAAAAGCTCACAGTCGTCATTGAAACAATGTGACGTCCAGAATTCATTAATGGAATGGGGTGGAGAGTTTTTTAGCGAATCTATGAGCCAGGCAGAATTAATGGGCTATTTTAGAATCTGTCATTTCCATTCGAAAATAAAAATAATAACGTTCTTCGTTTCTAAAACAAGGCATATTTTAATTAGTGTTTTTTAATGCATCTAAATATCCTTCCGCTTCTATAACAGTGCAAACACTAAATTATTTCTTCTCTAAATGTCAACGTCATTTAAAAGTTTGTTACCGTCAGTGCGGGTAACTTTGGCCAAAATCAGTTTTTTTTTACAAAAGAAGAAAAATTAAACTACAAAACCGATTTGAACACTTTAAAATCACTGATGCATCTTAAGTATTGTACTTTTAGGAATAATTTGCAGGCATTTTTGTTACATTTTATAAGTTTTAAAAAAATGGTACTAGTTTTTTTTTAAAAAAAGATACGATTCGAGTCCAGGAGGGTAACTTTAGCCACAAGCACGAAATACTCACCAAACATACCATTTACTGCTTTTTGGGCTATCTAATAGATTTAAATTGCAATAATAAAACTACTTAACATTAGAATTATTAGTTTTTTAAAAGTTTATTAGTGATTTCAGGATAAATACAAGAAAAATTCTTATTTGTTTCAGTTTATGCTGCATCGCCCAATGATTTAGCCGCAATGCTTTAGAACACTTTTAGCTGACATTTTTAAAAATTAATTTACAGTTCTAATAAGAAAATCAACTAATGTATTTTTGAAAACCAGATTTAATGATAATTATTTTCATAATCAAAACGCGAACGATATTATAATGAAAAGAAAATAACCTATTAGTAATTTGGAATTCTAAAAAGTTTACATTTCTAGCATTAGCAATTTTAAATGTCGTTCTATATTATGCTTAAAAACAGTTTTAAAAATACATAATAATATAGAATATCCATAAGAATAAGATTAAAATGTATTATTTAAAATTAAGTTAAAAAGAATCTCGCTTTTCGTTCATTTTTTAAAGTGTAATATAGCATAAGGAAATCATTGTAGCTATGACCAAAGTTAGCCGCATTCGTGGTCAAAAGTTTCCCGGTGACCAACAATTAAATACAGCTTTCGAAATATTCAACATAGAATAAAATAAATGGTGGGATATTATTCCCAATAGATTAAAGAATCGCATAGAGTATTTACTTGCTCAATTTTCAATAATTTTCGAACAATTCTAAATGAAAGTTTACTGAAGTAGTTTTTGTTCTTCAACGCTTGCAGAAATAAAACACACTTTTTTGGTGTTGCCAAAACTAAAATAGAAAATAATCTTATATTAAATTAAAGCCAATGTTGCCACCTTTCTAAAAATGCTAACTAATTTAAAGTCTGATGATTTTGAGCAGAGAAATTTTAGAACAAATCTTTTTCCGACGCGTTGGCCTAAGTTACCCTCCATGGCCAAAGATACCCGCTTTGACGGTACTTAAAAACCAATTGTTGCAATATCACTACGAACAAACAATCCGAGTGACATCATAAGCGTAGCAAGCATACAAATATTGTCTTAGGTAAGATGTCGTGTTTTAATAGCAGTGTTTTGAAAGTACTAACTACGGTGTATATCAGCTGTGTGTGTTTATACTGAAGATGTGTGTAAGACTATAAATAATTTTAAACTGTCACAATTCAAAAATAGCCAGTCATGTCAGAGGGCTATTAAAACGTGAAACCGATTAGGGTTTTTTTTTTCAGTTTCAGTCATTCGCCACCTAGCAATATAAGGACTCCCGCTTCCTAAATAGCAAAAGTATAATGAAATGTAGCCCTTGTGAAGGGTTAAAGTTAATTAAAGCAAATTAAATTTTAATTATCTTTATTTTAGGATGAAAATATCACAGTCCTTAAGAAATAAAGATGAAAGAAACTAAAAATGCTGCAGACAGAAAATTTCAAAGATTCGCTATAATTAAAATTTTGACGAATTAGCAGAAGTATGCGGTGTATATTGATAATACTTTAGCCCCATCATTCATTTTTGACCGGAAACAGTTATTGTATATGTATCTGCCTGCAGACAAACTATGTTTCCACGTGACACCATCTAGAGAGATCTTGTTAAGGTTAAACAACACGTGGAAGGACCTTTCCAAGGACGTCAAGTGCTACAATCATGTGAAACAAAAGCACTCATGAATGATTGTGGTTTGCAGCGCCAGTGCAAGGCATAATTAAGTCGGTCTCTTAGTCATCATTTAAAAAGATATACAAACCATTTCATTAAGGAACGCCTTTGAAGATTCATCGCAATGGTCTTTAGAGCTAAGTATCCAAGAAATAAAGCTAGATATTAAGACTTAATTGAACAATAAACTAAACTTATCACGCACATTTAGCTAAATTTACAAACAAATAACGACATTAAAGCTTTTCAGGCACGACTTTTTGCTTTTGGGTAAGAAAATCATTGAATATTTAGAAAGAAGATGAGCAATTATCATTTATGAAGGTTCTAGTAAGGACGGCTCACAAATTCGAATTAAGTCAACTTCATTTAACAATAAAAGAAACTGAAGTTCCAGAATATTAAACTTTTTTTAATGCACTTTTACTAATACTTTGAAATAGATAATAACGTCGAAATTGAAACACTGACTGATCTAAAAAAAAAAAAGTTGCAATAATGTTACATTGGAAACACCGAAAGAAGATGACCAGAAAGAAGAAATAATCACAAAATTCAAATTGACACAAAACTTTGGTTTAAAAAAAAATTCCAACTTTTTCTTTAAGAATTAATGTCCCAAGAAGATAAATGATGCCATAAAATTGCCACAAAACGCAACTAAAACATCTGCCATTGTTACAAGATCTCCACAAACCGCATAAACACCCTATTAAAAAAACGCAAAAAGATAATACGAATCTTACTTATGGTAAAATAAACCAAATACTGGTTCCTAAATACTATCCTAATACTAAAGAGCTTTCGACGCTTCGCTAAATACAAGTAAAGAAAGGATCCCAGACATGTTTCTGCAAAGATATGAAAGAGAAAAAAGTTTCACGAACATAGGAGGGACAATGGAATAAAAGGAAACACGCAGACATTACGCTGGACACTCATTCAGCCATTTCTGCGATCCATGGCACAATTACTGCATTGAGTTGAGCGTACAATTTTGGAGGTTGGTCAGGCATGCGTGGCCGAGACGCTGAGGCAGTGCTGCGTGAAAGTATGTCAGTCACGTATAGGCTCTTTTTATTATTTGGCAATGTTGTTTTGAGAATTGACAGAAGAAAATACTTCTGCAGGTATTTAAGAAATGAATCAATTTGCTAAATATCACAAAACGTTTAATAGCCTGCTATTTAAAAAAAAATCTCGCAGGTTTGAAGTTTTGTAAAATGAGTAAAAGATATATTTCTACAAAAACAAATATTTTTTATTATAACTGAATATATGTGTACTGCAATAAGTCTCTAGATATGTCATCAACGCTTATAAGAATAAAATTTTCAATCAACAAACAAGCGAATTTTTCCGAACAGTCTTTTAGTTCTGAAATCAGACCATTTGGAAAGTTTTCCACAATGACGTTAACATAAGACCTATAAAATAAATCTATATTTACAAGTAAGAAGTCCTAAATGGCTCACGTATCAACGGCCCATATTTTTCATCTTCATCAGGATGTTATCGGAGGCTGCTTTTGTATTTAGAAGAGCAATCCATTCTATTTCTGTGGCTTTTTTTTGACATTTTCAGTGAGTTTTAGACCAAGTTTTTTTTTTTTTAAATCTGGGGAAAAATTGATGTTTTATTTTTCTCCCTTTCTGTAAGAAATTCGGTTATTTTGTGCAAACAATGTCGCGCTGTTTCTATCACAGGGATTAAGAGCTACGAATTTCCCCCAAATCATTCCACCCCTACATCTAAAAAAAGACCAATGTTCTAACGACATCTCAAAAAAGAAACAATCCATAAAATCGTTCTTGAACTTCAAGGGGGCCCTCTTTCCTAAATCTCGCACTTTTGGTAAAGTCATCCGTCAAGATCTTGCTAGATGAGCCACGCCCTTAGTGTTTCTAAAAGCCTTTCTTTCCAGACTACTTACCACCCTCGAACGAATTAATAGTCGCGTGAGAGAATCGCATCTGTCATGGACGCCAGACAAAAATAGATCCCTGGGCCCGTGGAACTTTTACCAACAATCTTTAGGCCTAAAGCTAAATAGACGTAAAAATAATCGTGTTTCTAACAGACAACACTCGGTTGTGGAATGACGATGTTCCAAAAACGTCACCGCCTTTTTGGTTTTAAGCAAGACAATCATTGAATAATTTAGCAGCAAGATAAATAATTATTATCATTTCTGAATCTTTAGTAAAATGGCTCACACATTTGAATTTAACTCCGACTCCATTTAAAACTTTGATAAAAGAAATTGAAGTTTTGAAATGCATAATTAAAGCAGTAATATTACTCGTACCAGATTCATGAAGATAAACATTTCACCATAATTGTTTTTGAAAACAATTTGAAACGGTAGTTTGAATTTTATATCGAATAAGCATCAAATATTGGCATATAAACAACGTAAATGGAGTACAATTAGCTTCCACACTACGTTTATAACGTAAAAAGTGGAAGGTATTATAATCGTTCAGTCCGTCTGTCTGTCCGTCACCCACTTTCATATCCCAAACTACAAATGCTACGGACAAGTGTGATACGTCAAAAAATTCAGCTTATCGAAATTAGAATACATTGAAAATTTCAGAAAAAAATTCGAATTTGAAGTACTTTAATTATTTAAAAAACTGTAATATTTAATGCTAATTTAAAATGCATAGGAAGCCATTTTTATTGGAATTAAATCACCATTGCCATTCGCAACAATCGCTCGAGAAACTAATTCTTTTAGACAATAAATACAAATTAATTTATTTTTGAGACATCGATCAGTTTGAAATGACGTCAAATATATTTCACTACGAGATTCTTTGTATGTTGATATGAAATATTTTTATTCTATTTAAAAGCGAGGAATATTACATACTTATTCTTTGAAATATAAATTAATTTTTGCAAACGATAAGTAATAATTATTGAATTTTCGAAATAAAATAAATGAAACTAGCCAAATTTAGCATGTAAATGTTAAATATAGAAATAATGCTGTATTTGGCGCCTTTTTATCTGTTGAGCACAACTGTTGTGTGGAAGCGGGTTAAGTGACAGATTCTGTTACAAACCTACTTGCTTTATTTTAAACGCACAGAGAAAGGTCGAATAATAAATAATCAAAGTAAGAAAAATATCAAAAGAGTCTTCACCTGTTAGATTCAGTTCTGACTAGATGACAAGTTAAGAAAAATATGTCTTACCACGTTACTATGAGTCATTTGACCATCAAGGACAGAAAATAATGCATAACAACCAAAAATCATTAAAATACCAGATTACTTTGAGAAAATTAAGCACATCTGTCGACTCTCCAGATTTAACCAGGTAATACCGGATTTTTAACTACTTTCTAAATTTCCGAGTCATAGTACCAATTGCCGGATTTTCGTATAGGTAAACATTAAACTTTCTCTTGCCTCCCAGAATCCAGAAAATGGTTATTACTGAGTTAAATCCGGAGAATTGGTAGGTGGGTTGGATGAATTAAAGTCGCAATAGAGCTACAATTTGCAGGTCTGATTAAGTATACAATACTGTTTCTGAATTCAGGGGAAAAAGAGCAACATATCAAAATCAAATAAAAATAATGCATGCAAATAATTTATTTAAAATTAAAAAAAGAACAGAAATAGTAATAATTCCCCCCAAAAAAATCTCGTATATCAGTCACCTCTGTCTTAACGGTCGGTAACGAATTATCCGTGTCGACCAATTCGAACATGCTTTATTAGCTTCCCAAAATAAATTCTTATCACTTTTATAGAAAAATTCATTTTATAAAAATACTTCGTACTCAAAATCAATATTACACGGATCAATGGCCAGATTAGAACTCGGCGGTCATTACAGAAACGCCCCTCGTTGTCATATCAACCCTGGTGATATATTGTCATCTCTACGTACATACATCATCTCAACTGCATCATTAACGAACTCGTTAGGCGTGAGAGATAGCAACGAGAGTTATCTGATGGGACTAAGTCACTGTGCCAACACTAATTTCACGTAATTGTAACAACTGTATCAATTCTTGAGAAGGGAAAATTATCAGTATTGATAAGTCTTGAGATAAGGTTTACGAAATCCTCCATGACAGACATAAAAGTTAAAAATGATTATTAGGTGTAAGTTATTAACCTGGGTCGTCAGGAGACAATTATCCTTGTTCGAATTTAATTCGTGATTTTAGGTGTTATCGAAAGAAACCTAGCATAATGGAATTTAAAAATTGTTTACTTTGATTATTTTTCTGTCAAATTCAACTATATTTTTCTGAATGTATCCCCCAAAGCATTTATATGTTAATGGTCTATAATCTCATTTTGGTATTCCAAAAAAGATGTTAACGTGGAAAAATCATCTTTTATTACAAAAAAAAATGGGGGATCCAACACAGTTGACATTCAAGTTTATGCAATAATTTCGTTTAAGTTTTACGTAACGTAGTTGAAACAAATACGTCAGTAGCCAATTGTCAATTTTTCAATCTAAGTACTTTGTACTCGTCAATGTCTCAATGGTAGACTTAGTCCACTTAGTCATTAACATTCTACGGTTTATGTGAATGATGTCAGCATTGCAAGTCGTGCGTGAGATCTAATCCAAAGAATAACATTGATTAGTAAAGACACAGAGAAAGTACAATCTTTGCAACAAGTGAATCATATGTTGTTAAGATATCGAAGAAAGGTCAAGATAAGATCGTTGATGATGTGTAAATCCTCACTTATCAATCTTCTCTCTCTCAAAGTACTATCTGCAATACTTATTCTTTAAACAAATTGAAGTCGAAAGGCATTTGCGACAAGTAGTGCTAGTGTAAATGTGTAAAAGGAGGCGGAGTTTAGAGGCATTGTTTAAAGGAAAAAAAGTTACGGTCTCGGCAACTGTAAAGAATACATAATCAATTTATTTAAAATTTGAAGATAAATTGTTTAGACTCTATATAAGGACTATTTGTAAAGCTGTTTCTATTATTTTTAAATAAAGTTACATCTGATTAAAACTATTTTTGCTCTTAGACATTGATACATAAAGGACAGGATGCCACAAAGTCCTAAAGTTAAGTAGCTATTATTACCACTATTATTCAACTGGAATAAAGCCTTAACAAAAGGAACCATCCGTGTCAATTACGATTTAACAAATCACAATATGTCCATGAACCTAAATCTTATGTAACTTCAGTCTATTAAATTATAAAATAATGAAATGTGTCATTTATAGTTTTCAATAATATTAATTTTTTAACGTTTATTTTAGGAAATTGTTCTTTAAAGAACTTCCCGTGTCATTTTGTAAATGATATCTAACCAGAGCTCTGTCACTGTCATCTGATAAGCCAAGGTCCAAAATAGAAATAAGATTACGGAAGACAAGAGGATAACTAGGAACATAAACATGCACGCGACCTGCCATATTTCAAAGTACATGCTTACTTCTAGGTAAAAAGGTATTGTTCAATTTTATCGCCAACTGTTTAGATGGCTTTTGATAGTTCTAGAGCAACCGAAGGCGTGCGAAATAATTTTGGCGTCAATAGAAAGATAGATGTATATAGGAGAAAAGGGCACAACTATTTAAATTTTTACTTGCTTTTTTCACTACGTAAAATTGAAAAGTTAACTTCAAAGAAACTCATAATCGTTAAACAAACTGAAGAACTACTATGCAATTTTATGGGAATGAAGAGTTAAATTGAAACTTAGAAGATATATAAAGATATTCAGAAAATGGAAAAACTTATTTGCCTTCTTAACATCTATAGAATATTAACACAAATGACAAAAAATTAGTGTTTAAAAAAACTCTTAAAAAAATCCTAAACGATAAAACCAAACAAAAAATATCAAATAAAAGACTACAAATTACTTTTTAAAACTACATAAATATTGATTTATTTAGATATCTTGGTTTAAGAAATAAAAAAAATGATAAAACAAAACATTAAACAAACCGTATTAAAAAAAAGGGGGCAAGACAGATCTTCAGAAATCGCAAAGCAAAGCACTGCCCTACTTATTTTGTCAGACTAAACAATGGCCAACTTAATATTCTAATGCGAAATCGATACAAGTTTTGCAGCGGACAAGTGCCAAGACGCCAACATAACATTTTTCGCAATCAAAGATGACATTTCGCAGAGAGAAAGATATGACAATAAGAGGAAAAGTTGTTTCATCCGATAACGGAAAAAATTCACTGTAATTTAAATTCAACTAAGTCTGTATAGTCGGTATATATTAACACGTATTTTGGTTCAAAAAAAGTTTTGGAAATGTAATCTTTACATTACAAGATGTTATACAGTGTTTGAAAAAATTTGCAGCCAGTTGCATTTAAAAATACTATTAAGATACAGCTACAGTAGTAGAAAATCTTTGTTTAGTTTAGCGGTGTTTAGTTTCCTAACCCATTATCGACGCCTTTATGAACGTAAATAACACCTTCATTTCCGTACGAAAACTGAGAAGTTTTTAAAATTCATTTTCGTGTAACTTAACTTATCTTAAACCAAAGTTTAGAACAATCCTTTTCATTTTTTTTACATTTTGTTTACTTAGATAAACTTAAGCAGACAGCCCTTGTGGCTAATTTTCTTGCCAACCGTCGTTAATGAGTTAGACAAGTGTAGATTTCAAGAAATCTGGAAGCGATACTCACACTTTTTAAATTTTTCTTGGACAGAATCACGAAACCAGACCTTGCGATGACGTACAAGTGTTTGTTGCCCGGTTTTCGAAGCCCCAGATGTAGTTGGGGTGTGCAATCACGTACGCTGGCGCACAGCCAAGAGACGATACACCAAAACACGGCAATGAAATATCTCTTTAAAAAGGATGATTGCAATGTTTTGAGTTTAAACTGAGTGCGAATGCACGAATTTTATGAGTTCTTTGTCTAGCAGGAAGTTTAGAAAAATATTATTCTAATTATACGTATTGTTGTCAATTTTGATTGAAACTAAATGTGCGAAGCATATATGGAGAATGAATAACTTGGGAAATTAAATCGTAAAGATAAGAGTAAAGAAATTTAAAAGGTACATGTTTCAAAGTAGTTTAATAAATGTCACAAAAAAAGATAATTTAATAAAGATAACAAAGAATAACAAGTAAAGATAGTTTTGGACATGTGTAGATTCAAATTAAGCGTCAGCATATTTTATAGATAAAACGTTGAAAGATTTTGCTAACAGACATATATTACTTTCTGTATGTAATATCTTATAATGTAATTCAAATTAAGCAATATTTAAGAGTTTGATAGAATATATTTTTTGGTAAAAAAAAAATTAGAACATTTACAATGTAGGTAATGTGTAAATATGTACCGTGACCTCTAATATACATTTGAAACCTAATTCATATTTTGAAGTGGTGTATGTTATATTACAGCATGTTTAACTTATCTATATTTCAACAACAGGAAATTTCTCTAAGCAAATGAAATCAGCAAATAAAGCCAAAATGACAATAAGTACAATTTTATCCGCGTGATTGCGGGTATTGCAAACAACTGCATGTTCTTAGTCACGATTCGTTGGTAAACGCTGCAGCAACTTAGTACTATTTTAAGATAACTTTAACAGAATTCAGATTCATGGAAGGAATGTCTACCACGAAGGCGTGAGAACAATAACGTATGTTTTGTTTTGACAGTTTAAACAAATTCCAACGCAAGCAACGAAAATAAAAAAAAAATCTACAATAGGTGCATTCCATTATTTGTAAATAAGAAAAACTTGGATTCAAAAAAGAAATGCAGTTCAAAAGAAAAGGGCCTAATTCCATTGTTATAGCGTATCGGGAATATTTTTCATTTTAGGTGCACGTGCATTGGTGTATATAAAAATAGTATCAAGAAAAATCTTATTTTAAAATAATTATATGTTTAATTAGATTATTACCATTCCGAAACATTTCTATTAATTATAAGTGCACACTTGATGTATATATTTAAAAAATTCAAAAAATTTATTATATATTTGCTATGTTATTTCAATAAAAACTAAGGGTGTAACACTACACGTCACACTTTCGCCATTACACAATACCTTTAAAGGCAATTATGTACCATTTTTTCAAGGCAATTTCAATAACTTTAAAACCAAACAAATTCTTTGGCGCCTACCCTTTGCGCTTGTGCGAAATTTCTCGAAAACCTTTTTGCGACGTCTGTACGATTCAACGCCAAGTGGGCGCAGAGCGCGCCAATTGTGGACTCGAAATGCCCGCAGCAAGACTGGAATGTGCGGATTCTTGAAGAACGAATTAAACTTTGAATTATGCGAGGTAGGACAAGGGCTGGTTGCCCAAAGGAACGCTATAAGACACTGTCATTTGCTAGACATTAAATATATTTGTAATACTATGAAAATCTTTAATTGATAATTGCAACAGCCTCTTTAAACTTAATAAAACAAAAATGCTTCTACAAGATTCAATCGTGTTCTTACATGTTTACATGTTTCGAGTTTGGTGTTGACTACCTCCGACATTATATACATCAAAACTTTTCTACGTCCGACTGGTACTAAGGAATTACATTTAAAATCCATAGCTCTTTTTAGTTCGCACTGAAGAGTGCTTTCAGACAGAATAACAAACGGACCTATGTTCGATAACCGCTTTTTCAGAATCGGCACTCTCCAAACGTGTCGAAAACAAATTCTCCCTTACGAATTTTCGACCACGTCGCCATGTATTACCTTATTTTTCAGATATCAGGAAATTGAAAGTAATAAGTTAACTGATTTCTTTAAAACAACCTGAACTAAATTACATTTAAACTTCAGCATTCAACCTAATAAATTAATGGCCTGTCGTATTTAAACGCGATAACAATATTTCCACAAAATTATTTAAAAAAAGGTTGCTCTAATGTTTTAGTTGTTAATTATAAGCTCTTTTTATCTAGCTCTTTTCATCAATTGAAATGAGCCCCGCCAGCATCAGCACTTTACATTTCGAAAAGAGTGCTATTAAATAACCCTATGACCGTCATTAAGTAAAGTGCAGCCTTAAATTGTATCCAAGCAGAACCACGGCAAACAAAACTATATGTAACGGTGAAACACACATTTGCCCTCCAAGGAATACATTTTCTAAAGGTATGCATAATTAATGTAATATACATAATTCCGCATTTCTAATCGGTTCATTTTTGGCGTAGTTCCAATTCAATGCACTAGAAATGATTATATTTCGTCGTTGGAAACTTTGTTTAGAACCAGTGCTAGAACGGAGACAGGTAAAAATTGTGTGTCAGTTTGACACCTTTGACATAAACTGTTAAAAGATAAAGAAACTTCCTTGCCCCTACTCTAAATTCCCAAAAAATACCAGCAACAAAGGAAAAGACTACTCAGCTGAAAATAATAAAATGTTTACATATTTGATTCCTATTATTTTTAAATAAGTAATCTTGACTAAGTTTCAGTTTAATTATTCAGTGCAAAAATAGCCTTTACTAGAGAAAAAAAAAAGATGTGTACCTGTTAGACGTTAGTGTAAAAATTCGTACTTACACATAGCTTGGTAAGAGAAAATAATTGCGTTTCAAAACTGTATCTGGACAGAAGGCAAGTAAAAATATTGTTTACAATATTTCAGATTTTTAAAAATTCTTAAACTTCATCCAGGGCTATTGACTAAAGCCACAAAGAACAACTCTCGATCTCAACTTTCCCATACAAATGCACTTTCAGAAATTGCGAAACGATCCTTTAGAGTTGAAATAAGACAATCACTAAAGCCTTGAAAATATCCAGAGTGGAACTTGCTGTTAAATGTTGGCTTTTGGACTCCAAAACTTTTAAATGGACGGCAATGTTTTTGATGCCTGTCAGCTATAATCATATATATACAAGATTCATTTTAAAAGTTACTTACCGAGATACGTTTGAACGCCTGGTTCCTTCGAGTTGAAGAGATAAGTAATGGCTATGGACATATCGAACAAGGTGGACTCAAACAACCGCAGTAACAGTGACTCTTTGGGTGGCGGCTTGGGGAACATCACAACTTCCCGGGCACCACTCTCTTCGAGATCACAAATGTCACCAGCACACACCACAGATTCGTCGTCCTCGGCCATGGCAGTGTCCTTCGGCGAGAAATGTTGCTGTTTGCCGTCGTCCGAGTTAAAGATGCCACTGTCGTCCGAGGCCACGCTGGTCCGGTCTGCGTTGTCCCTCAACAAAGGGGGGTTGGGGCTGGCAGACGAAGACGGTGGGGTGTCCAGGGATACGCTGTCGCTGCTGGACCCTCTGCCAGAAGACGAGGCTTGACAGCGCAGGTCCTCAGGTATTTGTTGTAACACCGAGTCCAGACTCCGATTCCGGTGGTGCGTCTGCTGGTGTTGGTGTTGCAGGTGGGAGGTCAGTCGGAAGTCCAGGCTGTGGTTGCGCTGGTGGTGTTGGTGCTGGAGCTTCTTGGCGTGGCTGTGGACGCCCACGTCCAGGCACATGCGGAGACGTCTCGACAGAGACTCTTCATCGGGAATGCGGGGCGATGGGTGGGCTTCCATGTCAGAGCCGCCTCCTCTTCCACAGCTTCGGCTCGCGATGCGAAGACGAAAGCAGCACCTAAAGGAAAAATGATCAAGTTATTTGAATTAATATAAAATAGAATCTATATCTATAAAGGAAGAAGGTCTGACTCACGCATCAACGCTAAGCCAAAACTATTGGACGCGTAGATACCAAATTTTAGGAGCTTATTTCTTATGTTTTCTTTTAACGATTCATCAATCATCAATGGCCAATTAGAAGTTTCATCTCGCACTTTTTGAGATCTGTTACAACAGAAGAGATCCAGGGTTGTATAAATACTTCGATGTTTCGGTCGATATCCAGTCAGATACATCCAAATAATATAAAATGCTGACAACAGTAGGGAGAGGCGTGCTTATAATATCCTGATAGATAATGACCAGTAGGGAGGGGTCGATTAGCATAAAGTAAAAGTTTACATAATATACAAGTCACCGTTACTAAGAAGCAACGCCGGGTATATAGAGTGCAGTATTATAATACTACTCATTTTCAAATACCAGAACTACATAGATAATTTGTAACAGCAATTTGCAAAATTTAAAAAAAGGGTTTGAAATGATTTTTAGAACCTGGTCTTAACGTCTTGCGACCTGGGGACACTTTTTAAAACCTCCCCACAAACAATTAACATGTTAATTAATTTCGAAATTGACCTGGTCCGATAGAAGAAGATCCGAAAATCAGTTTTCAGCTTTTGATTACAAGTATGTCATTTATTTCTATAAAAAAATGAATTTGAACGATGGTCAATACGATATTAGAGTTCTTTTTTAAAAAAAACAACTTTAAACTAGTTCTTTCGTGAAACTTTTCAAAAAGTTTTTTAAGTAGTTAATTTTAAAGGTATTTTGCATTAAACAATGTTAAAATGAACTGTTAACTACAAATAAGCGATACGGCTTTTTTTAGCATTTATAGCACAAAAAATGTGTATTTTTAGAGCTGAAGGTGTGTCTCATTAACTCAAACATATTTTTTTTTATTTCTTTGCAAAACATACTTTTTAGTATATATTTTTATGGAAAGTATGTTTAGATGAAGAATATACTGTAGGATTTTGCTGAGATCTTAAGAGGTTATACCCCAGCCCGAATAGAAATGCTATTTTCAAATTAATTGGAGCAGCGTGGGGGAGTCGGTGGTAACTTATCAGCACCGAGTTGATTCAAGGCAAACAAGGCTGCCACTTGAGCAGATGTCAAGAACAAGTTCCTCCCTGTCTGGAGGACTTCTACGAAACTAAATATTTTTATTATGGAAGTAAAATTGTGTCAGCTTTACTTTTAGAATATGTAAAATATGCACACTGTTGAAAAGATTAAATCGGCAGAATATTCGGGCAACAGAAATATCGCATTTTATAATTATTATTTTTTAATGAGAAACTAATTTTTATTTGGCATAGCACTTTTAAAGAAAATTTTTCACAAGGCTAACGATATAAACTGAGGTAATAGAATAGAAGTCGAATAATTAGGGAACGCTAGTCGAATAATTAGAAAACATAGTAAAACGCTTTTCCTACAGAGAAAATCGCTCTTTTATGCTAATGATTCCAAAGTTGACATTCTGAATGTCAACAAGCTACGATGAAAACAAAAATCATTAAAAATGCAGACATCTTCTTTAAATAAAAAGGTCAAGTTGACCGTGAAAGACAGTTCAAGTGCTTCGGGCAGTTTTTTCAAGTACAAACAAAGACAATTAACTGCAGTCATAGTGACACGAAAGAATGGTGTCAGTTCTAAGGCACTTTAGCACAAATTCCTATGAGTATAAAATAGCGAAGGTCGGACAGAGGTCCTTTTCCTTGTCTCGAGAAAGCCATTTTGACACGCTTCATTGCTCCAGACGCTGGACCAGCGAAAGGTTACATGTGAAAGAAGAGATAAATTTGACTTCTATGGAATATTATCGGTTCGAGTACAATCGTAGTCTAGATATAAAGTATCTACCTCTGATAGCTTAATATCAGCTGCTGATAACAAGGACTTCCAAATTCCTAAAATAAATGTTCGCAGTAACTTTCTGCGACTTAATATATAAAAATAGAAATAGCATCTTATTTTTGATATTTTAGAAATTGATTTAAATATTAAGAAGTTATTGAGAAAAAGTGACAAAAAGACACAAATCCTGAATAAAAATTTAGCATCACTACAAAATATCCTGAAGTTATCATAATCAAATAACGAAAATCTTTTCGATTTTTTGCAAAAATGAAATGCATGGCAAGTTTAATATTAACTATGCGTTATAATATACATGCAAGAAAAAGATAAAGAATCTTATCGATAAGATCTTGAAAAAAATATCATAGGAAACAGAATAAATTAGTAAAATAAGCTGTTTTGCGTGTTTCATAAACAATACTAAGAATTATTATTTTTATTAACCCTTTCAGTCCCAATGACAATTTGGCATCATCATTTTAGAAAAAAATTTCTGATCGTCTATAGCCATTTATGATATCAAAAAGCACATCATTCGACTCTTCAAACTTTTTTCTATTAGAAAATATTTTTTATTAATCCCAATAGATGTTCAGTCCTATTAATTTTTTTAAATTATGATCAGAAACATGATGATGCCAAATGACATCACTGGGACTGAAAGGGTTAAAAATGAGTGAAACACGAAACAATCCAATTCATAATAAAATGTTTTTGTCGTAAGCCGCCAGCCTTGATGGAAGTCAGTTTAAAAACGGACATTTTCCTTTCGGAGGCATTGGAGCAAGTAATAACAGGTGCTAGATTGACAAATCATAGCAATTTAAATTCGCACAGTGCGGGCTAAACCTCAGAAAGCAATTCAAAGCAATAGAGATAGTTGAGTCGGACTTACAGTTAATGCATGTTCCTGTTTTTGTGCAGCTTAATATTATGTATGAAAATATATAGATTAAGAAGGAATCATTCAATATTCCTTAATACTTCTACTTTGGAATAACATAAGCTAAGGAGGAAAATTCCATTTGAAAATATGAAGAACTTCAACACACAAAATAATCGAGTGAAATGAACGTAAATTTCGTAATTGCAATATAACAATGTTTAGGAATTTTAAGAACTTAGTTACGGTAAAAAATAGTAATTGTAGTGCAGACTCAATGTCATTGAACATACCCTTCAGAAACCGAAGTCCATATAAAACAAATATATAATTATATATTTTTTAAAAAACGCTTATTTTTTGCTTTAAAAAATTCTGAAATAAGATATAAGTACAATATAATTGTGTTTGAAAAGTTTGTTAAAAATAGGGGTTTTTTTTATGAAGTTTTGTAATTAGTCCGATAGCAAACGGTTTGCAGAAGTCAATGCTTTCTTCCTGTTTATAAAATTAATTCATTTTTAAATGTAAAAATAAGCTAAACAAGATTGCTAAGCGTTTCAAAATGTTACTTAATCAAACAAATAATAAATATTTAAGACTTAAAGATAAACTAAAAGAAGCGTAGAAGAGTAACTATAGCCAATCTAGAGTTAAACAAAATGCAAGAACTGACTAACCATTAGATCCACAATTTCAAACTTGTGGTTTCCGTGAAAAGATACAAAATCGATTTATAAAAGATACAATCAGTGAAATCCTTATTATCACTTTGGACAATGTAGAACTCAAATAATCTTAGTTCAGATAGATTCAAGTTTTTTTCAGCTGTAATAAAAGCTTTATATTATGAGACAAAACAATTGATATTTTAATGTCAAAATTTTATTTAAAAAAATTCAAATCAGTCACAAATGCAAACGTTTAAATTAGTAAAACTACAAAAGGCTAATGTAGCGTTATTAATAATATACACAAAATATAGATGAGAAATTTAAATTAAGCCACATTATCTGTTGGTTAAAAACTTATCCTGTTTTAGATCAAACTTAAAACTCAATCTATTTTAGTATGGTTAAATTTTTTTCAAGTTAAAAAATAAAACTTTAATTACATGAAATATCTATGGCTCACGACTTCCGGAAGAATACAACAATAAGCTGCTTTTTTTAAAACTATAGAAATTTACATTGATTGGATTAAACATAAATTAAAATGAAGAAACCTCGATTACATAAGCTAACAGGATTTTATGAAAGAATTATACATAATTTCATGATAGAATATCACATCTTCTGATAATACTATAGATTAAAAGACCACAAATGATGAAATATACACCCCACCAAATAGACTATCTATTATAGTTCAACTTCTTACTCTCAGAAGAAAACAGAATTTTAAAAATGTCATAATAAAGATTAAGTAGAACACTGGAATCGCGTTGGTGCACAATAGGATAAGCTATCTGAAAGCTCACAGGTAGTAAATGCGTGCCAAAAATGCGTCATCAATTTCACGAAGTGAAAGTAGGAAAGTGTTACATACAGTCAAAGAAAATAGTTAATAGCCGTCGCGCTCCATATTTTAAGAGCTATTTTTTTTATTATGTGAATTTTGAATATGAATGAAAGCATCTTAACACGAAACATAAATTTTAGGATTGAAATATGCAAGTACAAATGTGGCATACTATATTTTTAAGTAGATTTGTTTAATTGGGTATGGGTGCTAATCATGTATGGTGTGCTGGTCTTAATAATTAACACTTCCCTTAATAACCAACGGTCTTAATAACTAACGTTAAGTTCCAAGTAGCGAACGCTGTTGGGCAAGAAACGCTAGCACAGTCTAGTAACCACACCCTAGATAAGATTGATTTGTTCTGGCGCCGAGTTTTAGCGAAAGTCGATATAATATTAGGGGTGGTATAAGTGTATAACAGAGAACAAAATAAAACAATTCATTTGGTTGAAGAACGTTGCACTACAGCTGTATTTTGAGACAATGCGAAGAGTAATTGGAACTATAAGTTGTCAATTTAAATAATATTCAGGAAGTTATAGGGAACACCTGAGCAACGGAGACCACGGTAATTACTAAGTAAAGTACATATCTCGAAAAGATATTACTCAGGCATAACAACATGCATTTTTTATTTTTAATAATGATCTAAAGAAAAACTAAGAAACGTATATTATAATTGGAAATTATTTAATGTAAAATATAGAATCGTAAATAGTTCATAACCCCCCCCCCCCACCATCCCCCCCCCCCCCAAAAAAAAACACACCCAGGATTCATCCAGTAAACAAAACAGCTAATAGAGCCAAATATCCAACGGAAATTACTTCGTACTAAAAAGGATGGGGCATGCTAAATATGTCATATCAAAACATCATTGCCGTGTAAGTGCGCATCAAAATTATAGGGTTCGTATTAATTATATAAATCACTTAGCAAAGGTTTCTATATTTCATCATTTTTCAAAACGTCTTCATGTAGCTCCTGCTCAATTTATTCAAATAAACCTAACGCTAACTTCTTTTAATGTTAAAGATATGTGCATAAGTAATAAATTGTAGATGACCACACAATTATAAGCTTTAAATATGTTGATTAAAAAAATATTAATTAACATTTGTTGCTTTGCATAGTAGTATATATGCCACAACAATCTCACTTATTTAGTCACAGAGACAGAACTAGTACATAAAAAATAATGGAATATAAAAATATTTTTATGCAACGGTCAACTTCTTTTGGTTGTTATGCGAACCTCGATTGGTCAACACAAAGAGACCCAAAACACAAGTAGCAGGGAAATAAGCATTACCGCGGAATTCTTTGAACTATGGGACGATAACCTTATAAAACTAGGCAGAATGTGACTCAGTTCAGTGAAATATATCTCAATCGACTAGACAGTCATAGTTGTTTCGTAGTCACGAAGTAACTTATGGGTTATGAGCGAACAAGCCTTATTATACTACAAATGGTATGTACATTGCCAATGACATTAAACATACTATCAGGTTTGACACTTAACTAGAGGTTCGTTGAACTTCAAACTATCTTCTAAGCAATTCGACAATAGTTAAAATATATATGGGGAGGACCTTAATGTTAAGAAATTGGCAGGGATTTAATTTATTGTAAAATAAAATATGGTCGAGCAGTAGAAAAAACGAAAACACATTTAATTTGCATACATCAACTACTAATTTAAAGTTGGAATTTAAAAAATACTCCTGCAAAATACATTCTAAAACATTAACATTTTATACATAACTAGCTTTATAAACCCGGCGTTGCATGGGTAGACCCTTAATAACAGTGATTTTTTATGTAAACATTTATTTTATACCAATTGTTGCCTCCCATTTTGATTCTCCCTGTCCGATTGTACCCAGGCCCTTCCATGAGTTAGAGGGCTTTCCCATAGGCCCCGGTGTTCGCCTTGCATGCGGAAGGTCCCAGGTTCAGGTCCGGGCATCGCCTAAATAGCTTCCGACCTGAAAGCGTAAAGCCAAAAAATGCCGAAGAATAACACCCTGTGTGGAGGGAGTTTACGTTAAATATCCTTCAAAGTCCCGACTCTCCGTACGATCACGCCCTTAAAATTTACGTTGGGTGCCAACTCAGGTGTCGGCTCGTCATTTAACTATGGCCAATAGCCCTCATGGGTAGCTCTAGTTCGACGATAATTCAAACTAACCCTAACCCATACAACTGGATGGGTATAGCTACCCTACCTTAAATTTTCAACTTCGCCAAAAGGCGCCAATTCCAAAAGTCAATCGGCCTTTATATCATAGCTGTATTAAATCGACAGTTTCACAAACAAAGAAAAGCCTGGTCTTATAATAAGGATTTTCAAATAACAATACTGGCTACCATATCATAGCTGAACTTTTATTTCTGTTTGTAAAGTCTTTGCTTACGATACAACTTATTAAATATAGAAACTCAACGTTAAATTTTCTAGATCACCAAAAATCGCCAATCAATATACTGGCTACCAGGCTACCATATCATAGCTGAACCTTTATTTCTGTTTGTGAACCACATAACTGAATAGAATTTAGAAATAAAATAGTTTATAATAGTCCATCTTTTTCGAAACTGCCAAAACTGAATTGAATTCGAATATATAAGTGGACTCGAGTTGAGTATATCGGATATCTGACGAAGCCTTATTAAAAAAAAGTAGTTTAAATAATTAATTTCTAAGAAATCCTGCAATGGGCTTGTTTCAACACTTTGCCACAAAAACAACCAATGAAATCGCAGCTCGGAGCGCGTGACGGTATAAAAAACCAATGATCTTGTTTCTACACTTTGCCACAAAAAAACAAAACAAACAGTAAAAATTAAATATTCCCATCTTACATATTAAACTCTCGCGCTTTTTTTGTACTTAATTTTGGCACGCGTTGATATTTCTTTCACTTACTTAATTTTGATTAAAAAACAATGCATAATGCTATTCCTATGGAGAAATTGGCTCATGTTTTGCACTCCTACGCTCGTTTGGGTTCGAATTTCGAAAAATCGCTTCTTAAATGACGCCTACGATATAAAAAGAATATTTTCCTAAAATTTGGTAGCTGTTCCTCCAGTAGTTTGGGCTGGGCGTTGATACGTGAATCAGTGAATAGATCAGTGAGTCAGTCAGGACTTTGCCTTTTATATATATAGATTCCTTAATAAAAATTATAAGCAATACTACTTTAAAACAGGAAGGCAGACACTCAGAACTTATCCAGGGATAATTAGCGTTCTGTTTTACATTGCAAATGTGGTAGATTTTATTTTAATTTTTTAAATGCCAAGGGGGTTTCACAATTTTTGACAATATTATAGGGAAAAAGAAGCATATTATTGTATTGAATAAAAAATAGTTTTCCCAGAAACAAAGTTAGGTTTGAAAAAAATAGTGACGAAATTTACTAGTATAATTACTTCTCAGCAAGGATTGACGAAATAATTCTTAGAAGTTTAAATACAGCCAAAAATTATTCAACAACACTTAAAATGTTGTAGCAACTAATTTTAATTGCCTCTTTGCAATTAGGCTGAGGAAAATGTATGAAATTTAAAGAAATTTTTTATAAATTCCGAAGAACAACTTTTCCCAAGGGAAAGCTTTCGAAAAGTTCTTGAGCACAATAGAAGAAAATATTTTTCTACTTCTAGCCTCAGAACAAAGATAGCGCATTTATCATTATCCAAAAAAATTGCGCACTCGCTTAATTAGAGAACCTGTAGAAAGTTTGCATTATCACGTAAAGCACCAAAATAAAAATAACACAATAAGCACTTTCTTAAGAATTCCAGCAACTTATTATGGGTTCGCAGTTTGGTTCGAAGTCTTTTGTTGTTGTTGAGGTATTCAAGCACAGACAATTACAGATTTACTGCTTTTATTATAAATAACTTTGTGCTGCAGTGAGTAAATGCTAGAATTCGAAATGCAAAACGTACAAAATTAACATTAGGATAAAATTATAAACTTAGTAAAGTATATAATGACTATTTCAAAAAGACGATTGATTTTATTCTATTTTTTCTACTCGTTTCGAAATATAAAATTAAAAGAAGAAAAAAAATCTCGATAACACCGAAAACTTTAACTTAGTTAAATCTTTAATTTGTTATCCATAACTGTCGGATGTGTCAAATTTATGTCGGAAATATTAATATCTTTAGGATGAATGCATCATTAGCCGACCATGCACTAGTTCTAGATCAGTAGGTAAAAACATCTAAAGGACACAGAGCATGTCCCAGTGTTCAGGAAAAAAAATAGCATTAGCTGGTAAAATGAGCTTGGAAAAGTTATATATTTAGAGAAAAATAAATTAGAATACAGTTTAAATAATTTTTACTGGCAGTCCGTTATATTCTAAAATGTTTGTTTTTCAGCAAAAATATTGTAGTATTAGCAACAGCATATTTAGCGGTCTGGAGCTAAGGGGGATTGGGGGGATATTTAACAAAGTAAGAAAAAGAATGGCCTATCAAGCATATCAAAATCATATAAATATAACAGCATATAAATATCTATTAAGCAATACAAAACATTATCATTACATATGCGAAATAGCTTGGTCGAAATAACTATATTAAAAAGGTACTAACAGAAACGATTTGTACATAAATTGTAGTCGTCTCATTAAAAAAAAATGAGTTAAAACTCCAAACTTTTAACAGAAACTATTTAGAGAAAAACTAAACTTATGATAAAGGAACAGTAAAAAAAATTCAACAATGCCAAAAATACAAATTAAAGCGAACATTTTTTATATTTAATATATTTGTTTTGCCAACAATTTTCAATATTTAAATTTCTACAAAATAATTAACACTTTACTTTGAAGATCTAAATCTGAGTGTCATACAACGGCGTCACGGGGCTCGATGTAAACTTTTAATTCTATAATATAATTTTATACAAAGTATTCTTACGTTCCATTTCCCTACAAACGATTAAAAAAACTTATTATTTTCCAAATTTAATTCGACTCCACTCACGCCAACATGATTCTCATGCCACCTATTTCATTCTAAATTAGCATAATCTAATTCACAAGTGCTTATTCCTTAGCGTTATCTCAACCTCGATCTTTACTCTATTTTCATATTCTATCCAGAATATTCACACCTTGCTGAACTCGTAAGAAACTTAATTTTTTGTGTTTTACAAATTTTGCCGTATATTCTACCTTATGCCGTAATTTCTACCTTGAATCGTTTTTATAGAAGGGGTTTGGACAATGTACATCTACTAAGTTTTTAAAATTAGTTGAATCCAATTTGAATGCTGCATTATTCAACTATTTACTGATTCTATTGCAATAAGTTAGAAAACTTTTAACCGGATACTGAAACAATTATGTTATCGTAAATTTAAATGTCATACGATTCGCTCGCTTAAGAAAAATGTAAATTTAAAAGAAAAATTATTTAAAGAGCAGATATTTGAGATAGCATACGATACGATAACCAAAAAGAGACTTTTGATACTGATGAACTGTGTAGAAAAGATGTGTCCACATTTGTCTTACATGAGATTGATGGTCATATTTATGTGTTGATCGTAGATCCATTTATTCCTTTGAGCCATTTCATGAGTCAAAAATATAGTCTCCATTTTATATACAGTTATTAATTTATTACTGAGTTATCGTTAAAAAGTTCTTGCGTGAGAAATAAAACTAAACTACAAAATAAAAATTGGCACACAAAAAAATAATTTAATTCTAAATGCTTAAAAAAAATTGTGAAAAATGGAGGTGGGTGTCAAAAATCCATTGGGTTTATACCAAGAGATTTAAACCAAGTGGTTAGTTTTGTATTAGCTTCCACACTACGTTTATAACGTAAAAAGTGGAAGGTATTATAATCGTTCAGTCCGTCCGTCTGTCTGTCCGTCACCCACTTTCATTGCCCAAAGTACAAATGCTACATAAAAGTGTGATACGTCAAAAAAAATTCAGCACATCAAAATTAGTAGGCATTGAAAATCACAGAAAAAAATTCTAATTCGAAGTACTTTAATTATTCAGAAAAAACTGCAAACTTTAATGCTCATTTAAAAAGCATAAGGTCATTTAATTAGAATTAAATCACCATTGACATTCGCAACAATCAATCGAGAAACTTTAATTCTTTTAAATATTAAATCAAAAGAAATTTATTTTTGCAACATCAATGATTTTGAAATGACGTCAAATATATTTCACTACGGGATTCTTCGTTTGTATTTAGATATGAAATATGTTGGTTCTATTTAAAAGAGAGGAATACTACATATTTATTCTTTGAAATATAAATTAATTTTTGCAAACAATACTAATTATTGAATTTTCGAAATAAAATAAATGAAACAAGCGAAATTTAGCGTGTAAATGTTTATAATAAAATTAATATTGTGTTTGGCGTTTTTTTCCTGTGGAACACAATGGGGTTGTTTCACGGAGGATCTGGCAATAGCTATGCGGTTTTGTTTACATGTCTATTTTGATGTCTTCCAACAGTATTGCCACCAGTTTTAGGAGAAAAACTACGAAAAAATACCATTTAATTCAAAAATTACAAAAACATTCCATAAAAATACTAGCGAAGCGTGTCACGTTTTTTTTAAGTCACTAAAAAGATTCCAAAATGCAGCTAGTATTTTTACGATATTTTTTTCTAATTTTAGAATAATTCTAAAATAAATTCTAAAATTACAAAAAAATATCGTAAAAATACTAGCTGCATTTTTGAATCTTTTTAGTGACTTTACAAAAACGTGAAACGCTTTGCTAGTATTTTTATGGAATGTTTTTGTAATTTTAGAATTAAATGGTATTTTTTCGTAGTTTTTCTCCTAAAACTGGTGGCAATACTGTTGGAAGACATCAAAATAGACATGCAAACAAAACCGCATAGCTATTGCCAGATCCTCCGTGAAACAAGCCCATTGCTGTGTGGAAGCGGGCTGCGTGACAGATTCTGTTACAAACCTACTTGTTTAATGTCAGAATTTATTGTTGCTTAAGCCATGCAAAGTAAAAAATAATCTTACATAATATAATTCAACTTATACACTTTCGAAACTGAATATAAGACCAGAAAGGATTATTGAGACTGATTTCTTGAGGAGGTCCAACAGGAAATTTACAACCCAACTCATATAAACATCACACAAAAAATAATAAAACTATTTTAAAAACAACATTCAAAGATTTTTTTTTAAATAGTTGAACAAAGTTCTTTAAACGTAGGCAGTAAACAACATTCCCACAAACGGTATTCTACCAACACCCTGGTTCTCAAAGCAAGGTACTTGACCGATGATTAGCCCAAAGAAAAAATCAATAAGAAATAAACCACTAAGTGTGTTTTAAAGTAAAAATTAAATGAAAATAAGCAGAATGAATTCCAAACACATCCCCATCAACCCTTTCACGCATTTCCAAACGATAATTAAATTAAAATCTCACTTACCGGCACCTGTCGTGAATTAATTATCCATTGTCAACACATAGATTGTCGCGCCGAAAAAAAAATATAAATCGAATCGATCTAATACAGGTCAACGAACCGTTCCGTAAAATACGGAAAGTACTTCACAGACGGTACAGATCGTCTGCATTTGCAACGGATCGAAACTTCTACTCCTTCTTCCAAGATAGGAAAAGTATGGAATGTTTTCAGCCGCCAGCTGTTAGAATTTCCATTAGCTGACCACGGAAGAGGGAAAAAAATATTGGCGAGCGTAATTGGCGAAATAAGTCGCGCCAAGCACGCAAGGTCAGGTTTTCCTTTTAAGTTCTTAGCTGAGGGCATGCGCAAAGGAATTTGTCGGATTTTTATTTATTCAAGTGGTATTGAATAATGGAACCCACGCCCTTTCTTCTTTACACAGAGGCTTTGAAAAGTGTGAAAAAAATTGACGATTAATAATGAAAAGAAAAAAATATCTGACATTTCCTAGCGGTTACTCTCACAGATTTTTATCGCTTTTTATTTTACAAGGTTTCCATTTTCTGAATTTTTAAAAGCATCATCCCAAAATGTGTTAGCTTTCCTATATTTATTAAACAAAAAAATATGTAAAAATAATATGAATTGATTGACATTTGCAAAATCAATTAGAATTATTCATATTTTTCAGTTTTTACTAAATAAGAAAATAAAAAAATAATTTAACCTAAACCTAAACGAACGCAATATTTTTTTAAGCCAAATGTATTTATATTTACTTTGGATAGTTAGCCATAGCAATGCCACACTATCAAAGACTAATAACTAATTTCCACAACTAGGTTGCATTTGACGACTAACATTAAATTGGTGTTTGAATATTATCACATCATCATAATTGCGATACTTTAATTCCAAAAAAGAATAATTTAGAACATCTACCTGTTAATAACGTCGCAGATAACCCAAAAGTTAATTCAAGGGGCCAGATTTTGGAGTATCTTTGAATTTTGTTATGGTAAAGAAAACCCAAACTTCATATGCCTTTTGGGCAATCTGGCTCTGGGTAGAATCAAATAACCAAGATTAAAATTGAGTGTTTCTTTAAATAATGTTTCAAAGAGTCAGAATTACATATTGACAACTTTAAATTATTCATCTACCTTTAAACCAAATAAAACATTAGATAATGTTATTCATTCCCTAGTTATAGTCTTGTCTTACGAAAATAACTGAGGCTCCCTCTTTCGTCTTTTATCACCTTATCCTATAAAAGGAACAGTAAAGGTCTAGCATGTCACTCAACGATATACTATTACCAAAAGAAGTGCAAAACGAACTTTTAAAAGGAAGTAGTTTAAAAATATCAAATATTTTAAATATTTGTCAAATATTTTTTTTTTAAATGTTAAAGAAAACGGATGAAATATTTCTGAGGGTAAGGTATACAAATAAAGCACCTCAACTCCATGGGGATGTTAATTGATTATTATTTTCACTTCTTAAAAAAATGATTTCTTAAAAAAAATATTGTAGTTAATGAAGATGTAAAATAGATGTTATATTTGTATGTGACATTTGTGGTTCAGGCAGGTGTAAAAGTTGATAATGGTCAAAATGTAATAGGTGAATAATTTTAAAGCGAAAACTAATGAATAAAGCTTTTATGATGTTAAAACCTGCAGCAGACTTCTAAAGTAGTTCAGGTCAACTTTTAGCAACCATCAACGTGCACTTGGTACTCAGCATCGCTATCACATTACCGAGGTTTGACTCGCATTACCGAGATAAAATTATTTGCACCCAAAATTTGATTGGATTCCTCGGCTTTCTAATTTTCAAATAAATGTGTGTGTTTTTTTAATTAAGTTTGGCACTACAATACAATACCTACTGTACTAGTCATGTTTACTTTGATATTCGCCAAACACAGAATGATCAGCAATTCAAACAAATGCAAGAGAAACATATGACACAGGTGACCAAGTCCTATTTCCAGAACAGTTTAACAGGAACTTAGGAGACTCCCAATAATTGGGGTCCTCCCCTTCTTGTCAGTGTGATATGATTTCAGCAATATAACAAAAGGTATATAAAAGTAGCCACATGCATGTATTTTATATAGTTGTCCAGCAACTTCTGACTCAAGAGTCCTTAATAAAGGGGGGGTTCCCCACCCCTTTTCTTCTCTACAATGAAGGTTGGCTTCTACAATGAAACAAAGAGCACAAGAAATTTGGCTTGGGTAAATAGTTTTGGGGGAAATGTACGCCTTTTGAAAGATCGGTGTACTAAGGGGTGAAGGGTAAGCAAGATGGGCTATCCCCAACCCAACTCAATCCCATGGCTAGTGTCTTCAATGCCCTCTACTTTCCCAAGAGATGGGAAAGTGAACCTCAGCTCAACTTGTCTGTATGGGGCGGGATCTAGGGTAAAGAGGTTGTTATAACTGAGGTAAGAGGTGGAATTAATGGCTAACAAGGGCTTATACTTATAATATAGTTAAAGTCTAGAACAAGAAGCATAAAAAATGAATTTTTCTAAATAAAAGGATTGATTTCAGCATTTTTTTTATCCTTAAGTATTTTTAAATATATTTAAGGATGACGCAGTTCAAGGGAAAAGGGAGCTCATACAGCTATGGTACTTTGTACTTTGTGACAAGGATGTAAGGAAATTACTTCAACAAGGTGATATTTCATTCAAAAATGTTGCACATCAACATAAAACTGAAAAAAAAGGTTAAGCCCTACAATTATTATCTTATATTATTTTCTGTTGTAATCTTCAAATAAAGAAATGTATCCCTTTAATCTTTATATTTAAAATGCCTTATATTAAAAATTGTACAATATTTTTATTTTTAAGTTTTGAACGAAAGCAGTTAACAAAATTCAAATAATTAATTTTTGCTAAGATTTTAAAGTTTTTCTATTTTTTACAACCCTGGCATATTAAGCGTTCAAGAGTCACAGCTGTTTTTGATAATGTTGCGGTGAGGATCAAACCACTTAATCTTAAGTATGATTCATAATATGAGAGAATTAATGAAGTAAACAACAAACATAATTGGCACAAATAGTTTAGTTGATGTTTAACTATTTGCACCAACAATCTATGTTGTTTACTTCATGAATTCTCTTATGTATCATGCACAAAGTTGAAGATATTTTAACTGAGTATGATTCATAGATTAAAATTCTAAATATAAAATTGATAAATCTGGCAATACTGACTGGTAGTAGAATTTCATTTTTAAATCATTCCATTGAAGGTTTTAAAACACAAATTATATAACAGAGAAAAACTTTTTCTGGAAACCAGAAACCTAACCAGAAAGAATTTCTGGTTAATGCAAATGATATTTTTTAAGTGATTTGATGACACCAAATCATTTTTATTAATTTTAAAAAAAGCATTCATTCATAAATAAACCTAATAAACAAATGTATATAATTTTCAGTTTCACAACGACAAACATAATTATACAGCAAACCCTTATTACGAAGATTTTACTGGATTTTAAATTTTACATATGCCCATAGCACATAAAAAAAAGCTTAGATAAATTTAACAATAGAATGCAATAGTAAAAAAAACGTTGATATCAAGAACTTAAATTAAGAGCTTCTTACCCCATTAAAAGATTCATTCTGAAAAATAATTGACATGTTTCAAGTCGTAATTCCCTCCAGTCTCCATTCTAGGATTTTATTGTGGGTTTATTTGATGATTTTTTCATTGATTTTTCTGTTGACTGCATGTATGTATATTTAAGCAATAAATGTATAGTTAAGCTATTACTGAACTATGATGGTTAATAAAAGCCATCGCACTAGAACTGCATATTAGTGTTTTATGTCTTTATTTTTTCACCACATACGTTGCCAAACTCGCCAAATTATTAACTAAAACTAGCCAAATGGGCAATTTTTTTTTATAAATAATTTATGGTCGGTTGTTCGAAGGTCATTGTGTTAGAGCTGTATAATGGGTGTGTTTGTATCTAAAACTATTTTCTCGACAAATTATTTCCTAAAACGCGCCAAATGAGCTAAAAGGTTTTATGTATTTATGAGGGAATTGTGATGACATTTATGAGTGCATTTTATAGCTTATTTTTCATTTCAGAAATTTAAGGCAATGAAACAGGATTTTATACTTTATAACGAGCGGGAACAATAACATAAGTTTATGATCCTATAACAGGTTATATGGTACACATATTTGGAACGATTTGATATTTTTTTAATCCGTGCGAAGAACGGGTATAAATTTGCTAGTTCTTCAATATAACATGCACTTTTCAAAGTTAATCGGTATTTTTCCGCATGCACAAGTCTAGAAAATCGCCAAACCCTGGCGGGGTTGCTGTAATCTTAAACAACGTAAACATAATGTTATACAATCATTGACGTTTTATGCTTTGCTAACGATTTTACAGAGTGCTAAGTCTCTAACGGAAAAGTACTGTTAATGTTTATACTCAAGCTTCAGAAATATTGGTTAATTTACACTCAGTCTTATAATGAAAACCTACAAATCTTAAGATGCTGTAAATATTTAGATTATTACTTTTGTAAGTAATAAAAAAAAAATGTAAATGTTAAAATAATGTTAAATGCAATTTTTGGTACTATTGTACTTATTCGGCTCCATCCAACAGTTTTTCCCATAAAAAAAACTGCTGTGGAACCGAATCTATCCCATTAAGTATTTGAAATCTTGGTGACAACATCTAAACCTTGAAAATAAACTGGAAGATAACCTAGTAAGTAAATCATTGGTTCACTAAATACTCCAGCTTTACTGTCAATTGGTAGCGAAATTACTTTACTTTGCAAAAATATATTCATTTTGCGGAAAAATATAATTATATTATACCTTTATAAACATTTTAAATTTCAATGAAGGCGAAACTAAAAATACAATAGCATAAATGACTATGCAAATTCCTCTTAAAGAGTGTTTTATAAGGAAAAAACGGCATTAATCATGTCAAACGTCAAAAGAATAAATATATTTATTCAATAGTTTCTACTTTTATTTATAAGCCAAGAATTTCTATTACATATTCGACAATATTGCCAAATCGCTTTATCATACAGTTTCTACCCTAACCAAGTAAGTCAAGTTTGACAAAAGTAAAAAAAGTAACAAGTGCAAGTTGCTTGTAAACATCCCAGTACATTGGTACTCAAGACCAACCGGTGCATACGCTTTTAAAAAGCAAGATAAACAATACGTACATTTTTTATAACTTAAAATGATAATATTCAAAGAAAATTACAAGCGAATATAATGTCTATCTTTATTTTTAAGATAAACTTACCTTTAACTTGGAAAACATGACCTAAATCATAGCTGAACTTAACAAGATGGCTGTTATCACAAAATAAGTTTAATAGATGAACAAAGCTAAAAACAATTAGGATACTTCTAAAGGATGAATATATTTCAGATATTTGTCGATTTCACTTTACAAAACCTGACATAAAACAAAACATATACCAGCTGATAAAACCAACCCCTCCTGCTGTAAAATGGAAATATGACTCATTCGGCCAAACGAACATTACTTGAACTCAGTTGATGCATTTTTTGTGTATTTTCATAAAGAATTAAATAGAACAACTAATAAATAATATGTAGCTTCTAAAAAATATTTTTACTAATAAAAGACTGGTATTTTAAGTATATAATTTTATATAACGTTTGTCAGAATTTTGAAATTAATTTATTCATTTAAGATATTAAAACATAACTGTGACCGTAAAAAATAAAGTTTTTGTTTGTTTTCATTTTTGTCTTTCTAAGCTTTGACTTCTAAAAAATTCTTAATCTTATGCGACATCGTTCCTGAACTATTATAATATAAAATAATGCCAAGGAACAAAGAAAATCCACAGCTGTTATATCAGCGGCACCAACGCCGTTGAATCCAGAATAGAATGTCAGTGCTTCATAGAGCTCTGTTTACTTGGTTTGCGTTTGCAATTTTCTTAGTACTACTTACACTACGACTGGATGATGAGACTGAATGGGACTGGTTCTTCATATTCATTCCCTTGTGGATATTCGATTTCAACCTTCTTGTATACATTACTTTCAGAATAATATCGCACTGCAGGAATGGACATGATCGCCTCTTTACAACCATGTACCGGAAATGCTGGTACTTGTTCTGTGTCTTCCTTAAAGTTTCATTCCAAATACTTCTGGCTGTAAGACTGCAATATTACAACAAAATGAGTTGGTTTTTTATCATGATTCCCTTGTGGATCCTGCTATTCGGAATGTGTTGCGAAGTATTTTTGAACTTGCTGGGACAAAGGACTTTCTAGTTTACATAGTGTTTTGTCAAGATAAAGAACACTTACATAATCATATGTTACAGAATTTATTTGTACATATTGTGGATACAAATATTTCTTAGTATTTTTTAAAATAGTATTTTATAAATAATAGAAAGTTTTATTTGAAGTTTGCATTATTGTATATATAGCAACACTAATTTTGTCTGTCAGTGTATACCTAAAAACCTACAAACTCATATTTCAAATCAACGTCTGTTTCTGAGTTATGACTTCTGTGAAAAAAAATTTATATTATGTGTTATCTTTGAGTTCCTGAACTATTTACATTAAAAAACAAATGCAAAAGGACATATTTTTCTTTGGAATCCACAGATGTTAATTTAGCGGTACGAACACTGTTCAATCCAGAGCAAAATGTCACTGCTTCACAGAGCTCTGTTTACTTGGCTTGCGTTTACAATTTTCTTGGTACTACTTACACTGCAACTGGATGATGGAACTGAATGGGACTGGTTTTTCATATTCATCCCCTTGTGGATATTCGATTTCAGCCTTCTTGCATACATTACTTTTAGAATAATATCACACTGCAGGAATGGACATGATCGCCACTTTACCACCATATACCGGAAATGTTGGTACTTGTTCTGTGTCTTCCTTAAAGTTTCATTCCAAATACTGCTGGTGGTAAGACTGCAATATTACAACAAAATGAGTTGGTTTTTCATCATGATTCCCTTGTGGATCCTGCTTTTCGGAATGTGTTGCGAAGTCTTTTTGAACTTGCTGGGACAGAGGACTTTATAGTTTACCAGCTGTTTTGTCAAGCTAAAGAACACTTACAGAATTTATTTGTACATATTGTGGACCACAAATATTTAGTTGTTTTTTTTAATTGTATTGTATAAATAACAGAAAGTTTTATTTGAAGTGTGCACTGTTAGCTGATACAACAACACTAATTTTGTCTGACATCTACCTTATATAATATGTATAAATTCTTATTTCTAATTTACTGTTGTTGTTTCTTCTTCACAGTCTGAAGTTTGAGTACAGCTATGACGGACAGTCTGTTCTTTGACGAGCTCGAAAATTTGATGCAGGGTTGCTATATCTATAGAATTGTATGAAATATGAAGTGCAATGTTTACAGCATTTGGTCCTTAAGTTTTGTTGCTTCGCAAATTGCCAAATCGAGACCGGTCATTATATCATAGCTGTTCTGAAGTATGGTTTATCTATAGTGTTTGTATCTGGAACAGCCGTAATATAGGGTTCGGTCTTGATTCGGATAAAAATTCCCTTTTAATTTTAACTCTACTTTGATAAGTTGAGGTATAGTAACTGTTTGTTATTTATGGGCCGTGTATACAGGGGTACATTAGGTGTACCTTTTACTAAAGACAAAACTAGTTGTTACCCCTACACAATCCGCTATATATGCTTTTACTAAAAGCATGCTGATTGTTACCTCTATATCACAGCCTATTTCAAAATAATAGATGTGAAGGAAAAGTAAGCAATCCTGTTAAGTAAAAGAACGGTAAATACTAACCTTTTTATTTATATAAATGAAACTTGAGCACGCTTATTCCAACAGCATAATAGTGTTAAATGATTAGGGTTCCATTTAAGAATTTTTCTACACAAAACTGGTGGTCTTTAAAAACGTAAAACGAACATGACTTTTGCTCACATAATCACTTCTCCTTTACTGGCATGCAAGCAATCGAAACTGTCATTAGATTGATCGGCCAAAAGATATACCTTACCTAGCCAAAACAGGCAAGTTTTTTGTATATGCTGCTACAGTTTGGATTCTGAACAAAGGGAATTGCCAAATAGGTAATGTATTCTTTTTGTATTGAGGTAAAAAATAGTACCTAATTAAATATTAATTTGAAAACTTTAATTCTAAATTCAACATTACTATTTTAATATTTTTTGCTGTCATATATGAAATATGTATAATTAACAAAAAGTTCCACTCTTTGTGTGATTTACAATAATGACTAGGGTTCTAGTTTTAATGTCCAATTAAGCGTGTTTAAGGTATCTTTGGCACTTTAAAAATCAGCTTTGCTAACTCATGTTTATTTAAATCAGCTTTATACAAACTAATAAACCAGGTTATTCAATGATTTTTCTCTACACATTTACTTTTATTATTATCCTGATAACGAAGGCCACAGGGATGTAGCCATGAACTGTGGAAATCCAATATTTTTCACACAAAAAAAGTTAAATTTTTACCTTTAATGATAATTAAAAGTTTGAAGGGCTCTCCTCTCCCTGAAAATAATTCTGGCTATGCCCCTGAAGGTGGAAAGAATTCTTTAGAAAGTGGGTATATGTTTGTGTTTAGTGAAATACAACAAAAATTTTGAACATTAACACACACTTCCCACATCCTTTTGGGCAAAATGCTGGTTCTTGATTGACTTTCAAGCCATTTTTACAACCCATATGAAATTCACTAGTCATTCTGTTCCTGAAACAGGAATGGCAGGTTTTAGTAAATTTGAGTAGTAACTTTTGGCTTATTTTGTGAAATTCTATCTAGCATTTCATAAATCCTCTAGAAATATTTTTCTTTAGTAGTACTTACATAGACGTGACATGTATAAACATAGACCAACTATTTTATTTTAGAATGACATGTATTGTATAGAGGACCAAAACAAATCGCTTGATTGTCAAGAAAGGTTTTTAATTTTTAGTACTCATCATTTGACTAAACTTATGAGCTGTATGCACTGTGTTATATCCTCTAGAGGTTAGACATATACAGAAGGAAAATTTCTAATTAAATCAGATTCATACTCAGCAACAAAATAATCAAGTTATCAAAAAACAAGTATAAGCTTATAACATATATTTTATATCAACATACAAAGCGTACATCTCTTAGCGAAATATATTTTACGTCATTTCAAACTGATTGATGTTGCAAAAATAAATTTCTTTTAATTTATTATTTAAAAGAATTAAAGTTTCTCGAGTGATTGTTGCGAATGGCCATGGTGATTTAATTCTAATAAACAATTTGGCGGCGCAACGGTTAGGGAGCTAGCTCTTTGGAGCCTCTCTCTCCCTTCGAATCCCGGTAAGGCATGGATGTTTGTGTTTGTCAAGTATATGCGGAGTACGTGCTCGTTAAATCTGTTGGGTCCAAAAGTCCTCCAAGTTCCCATACCAAATCAATACCTCTGGGGGTGACAAGCCAATTCTGGGGATCCTCTAGTTGGCCTCTGTCTCTAAAAATTAGATGGATCCACTTATGTGTGTGTGTTGTCTGTTGTGTCTGTCTTACTTGACGAAGGTTTATAAGCGGGTCTCTGACCAAGTACACAAACCAGAATATATATGTCAACCAACCAACAATTTGGTTTGCTAACAGAATCTGTCACTAAACCGCTTCCACACAACATTTGTGCTCAACAGGAAACACTATTTATATACCACAGAAAGAAATTCGCCAAACAGCGCCTTTAGCTAGTTGAAATTCCAAACTTAACTAATTTTTTTAATCTTCTTTTGCAGATTTAATAATTAATCTACGTATCACACTTGTCCGTAGCATTTGTAGTTTTGGCTATGAAAGTGGGTGACGGACGGACTGAACGATTATAATACCTTCTACTTTTTACGTTATAAACGTAGTGTGGAAGCTAAAATGGCTTCTTATGCTTTTTAAATGAGCATTAAATTTTGCAGTTTTTTAAAATAATTAAAGTACTTCGAATTCGAATTTTTTCTGAGATTTTCAATGTCTTCTAATTTCGATGCGCTGAATTTTTTGGCGTATGACACTTGCCTGTAGCATTTGTAGTTTGGGCTATGAAAGTGGGTGACAGATAGACGGACTGAACGATTATAATACCTTCCACTTTTTACGTTATAAACAAAGGAATGTGTAGGCTTTTAATAAAAACTTGGCAGTATTTTTAGATACTTACTCCATCATAGTAGACAAAAAAAATGTGCAGTTTTTTAACAGAATAAACTATCACGCATAAAATGGGAGCCATTTATTTGTGGCGCCATCTAGCTACCGATTTTGGCACTCAGATTACAATGAATATCAGCGATTTTCCCATCTTGAAAATTTGCGACTCAGCCGAGGCCCGAACCCGCAATCTTGGGCTTGGGCTTATATGAGGCGGGCTTTATAATGGGATCTTATATAAATTCAGATCTCGTTCTAGAGCCTACAAATGGGCAAATAGTCATTTTTGGAATTTTAAATAACACATTTTAAGGAATAAAATCATGCGTTTCAGAATGAATCAAAGTTGAGTAAATGGTTTGTTTAGCCTTATTAGGGTTGCTTGGTGACATTTTGATGGTTTCACTATTTTGTCCGCAAGCATCTCCACCTTCTCCTTAACTTTATGATTAAAGGTAGTTTTATAAAAATTGATCACAAATGGTATCTACCAGACCAACATACATAGTTCGACGCGAATTCCATGAATAAACATCAGCATCAAGGTAAAAATTACTATGCAAAATTACTGATTCATTCTTCAACCTAGAACTAGCTCGTCGAAGCTAAAAAAAAAGAACAAGTAGTTTCTATTCATTAAAGTACAACTAGTTTATAAGAACAATTCTGATTTCTGCCTACTGTTTTTTTTAATGAAGGTTCTATCGAATTTTTCAGTCGTATTAATTCAATCTTTTACATCAATAAAAAGAAAAGCTCCAAACCAGTAGAGTGAAATTAAGAAAATTATACTTATTGGAATCTGAAGTCCTGCATGTTTTTTTCTTGTCACGACCAGATTCTCTGGTTAATTGAAGATTACGGCACGACATTTTAGTAGCCAAAGGAAATAAGCTAAGATTATTGTTAGTTCCGTTTTCTGAATAATCCATTGTTCCTTTCTTTCTGTATTTCAGAGAAATAATAATACATTTTTTTTTTTTGTTATACTGATACGCGATATTCTGAACAACTTTGGCGACTTCCCAGAGCAGCGTAGTTGAGTGGTACTGTAGCGTATGCGATTCGAAATAAACAGATCCGTTATGGGTTGTAAAGTTATCCTGAAATGCTATCTGCATTTTTAAAGTTTACATGAATTTTAAGAATTTCTCATTTTTTGAACTTTTAGTATAAATGGTTAGAACTGATGGTTTTTTTTAGAGAAAACAAAAGCCCGAATCCCCCCAAAAGTGTTTAGGATTCAGATTATAGAGATTCAGAAGCATATTTGATATTATATTTGACACAAAATCGACAATATTTAAGTTGCCAAAAGTGATTGTTGGCCAAATCTAGTAGTAGCTATTATAAAGTTGTGAGAGCCTCAAACCAATCACTAACGAGAAAAAATGCATAACTTAACAAAATATTGCCAGTGACATCTTGACGCAATCGGTTTTAACCACGGGGTTTTAAACCCGGTTAATATCATTTTGGCCACTGAAATTTACCATTTAATTTATTTAATACTTCAAAAATATGTCACAACCAGCAAACATCAAATTTAGTTTTACAATTTGAGGTTTTGACAAGGTTTTAAAGCATTTTTAAAAAATGCTGGTAGGGTCGTAAATCCGAACCGGAGATTTTGCAATTTTTACAAGTTTTGACGATTCTAAAAAAAGTGTTTCTGAGCATTGATTCATGCGTCTGAAACCACTATACAGCTCGAACTAAAAGAGCTGTGGACTTCAAATTTGGTAGACATGTTTCTAGTGGCTGATGGTCGTCATAATAAGGTTTTCGAGAAAATTACTCATGCACAAGTGGTAGCTGCCATAGAATTTTTTGGCTTTTAAAGTTACTGCTGAAAAGCGATACAGACTTCAAATTTGGTACACGAGTTCCCAGTACTTGTCAGACATCGTAAAGTTTTCAAGGAAATTGTGCATGCTTAAAGGTCTGCCATAGAACTTTTTAGATTTTATAGTTATTGAAATTATTTTATAAGGTACAATATGACAACTTTACATGTGTCTATTGATCAGTAATTGAGAGTCGTGTATTGTTACTCACCCCTAGTTTAAAATAAAAAAAAGTAGGTTCGTAACAGAATCTGTCACTTAACTCGCTTCCACATATTTGTGTTTAACAGGAAAAAACGCGCCAAACACAACATTAATTCTATATTTAACATTTACAAGCTAAATTTGGCTAGTTTCATTTATTTTATTTCGAAAATTCAATAATTATTACTTATCTTTTGCAAAAATTAATTTATATTTTAAAGAATAAATATGTCATATTCCTCGCTTTTAAATAGAATGAAAACATTTCATATCACCATACAAGGATTCCGTAGTGAAATATATTTGACGTCATTTCAAACTGATCGATGTTGCAAAAATAAATTTATTTTAATTTATTGTCTAAAAGAATTAAAGTTTCTCGAGCGATTGTTGCGAATGGCAAATGTGATTTAATTCTAATAAAAACAGGGCCTTTAGCTATTTGTAATTCAAACTTTTAAATGCCAAAATTAACTATTTTCATTAATCTGCTTTCTCAGATTTAATAATTAGACTTTATCGTTTGCTAAATTTGTTTGAAGTTCGAAGAATAATGATGTAATCTTTTTTAATAAATATTTTTGTCGCCACAATTTCCAAATTAAAATTTCTTTCGAAAATTCACTTATTTATAATTTGCTAAATTAATTTACAGTTCAAAAAATTTATAATTTGTACAATTGATGCTTTAAAAATAAAAGCGAAACTTAGCATATTTTTTTTTATGTTAAGTTAGAATTCTCTATGCATCTTTCTACATACATATATATAAAACCATTAAAAGAACTCTATTGTGATAATACAACAATCCAAACCGAATTATATCACATAAATAAATATTTTTTCAAAAGTGTACTTTATTTTAACAAAAGTTTCTCGTACGTTTAACGAAATGGCAACAGTGAAAATATTGAATAAAAATGGAATTTGCATGTTATTTCAATGTAGATTAAATTTTTAGTTATTTAAATTTTAAATAAGCTTCTAGTTTAAATTTTTTAATGAAATTTGGCATGTAGCCTAATCTGATTTTTTGCTTCAAAATGACGTATCCCACTTGTCTGTGGGACTTGTGGATGACAACAGTGAAAATATGAATAAAAATAGAATTTGCATGTTATTTCAATGTAGATAAAAAAAAATTAGTTATTTAAATTTTAAATAAACTTCTAATTTAAATTTTTTAATGAAATTTGGAATGTAGCCTAATCTGATTTTTTGCTTTAAAATAACGTATCCCACTTGTCTGGTGGACTTGTGGTTCTTTCTGTGAAAGTGGGGGACAGACGGACAGACAGACGGACTGAACGATTATAAAACCTTCCACTTTTTACGTTATAAACGTAGTGTGGAAGCTAAAACATAAAACCAGCAGTTGCTGTTAAAATCAAAGCCATGAATTGCATGTTTGACAAGTTTTCACATCATTTTTAAAATTTAATTATTTCATATAAACTATATTTAGCTTCCACACTACGTTTATAACGTAAACAAGTAGGTTTGTAACAGAATTTGTCACTTAACCCGCTTCCACACATTTGTGTTTAACAGGAATAAACGCGCCAAACACAACATTAGTTCTATATTAAACATTTACACGCTAAATTTGGCTAGTTTCATTTATTTTATTTCGAAAATTCAATAATTATTACTTATCGTTTGCAAAAATTAATTCATATTTCAAAGAATAAATATGTAATATTCCACGCTTTTAAATAGAATGAAAACATTTCATATCAACATACAAAGAATCCGTAGTGAAATATATTTGACGTCATTTCAAACTGATCGATGTCGCAAAAATAAATTTATTTAAATTTATTGTCTAAAAGAATTAAAGTTTCTCGAGCAATGGACAAGTTGCATGAAACGCGAAATTAAGAATATATATGTTTTTCGGGTACATTAGAAGCTGCAGATTCCGAATATAAGCTTAAATATTCACAAATATGTTTAATTTCAACAAAAAATGCATTTGAAATTTGCCGAAAATGTACGTCACTGAAAACAGCACTGACGTCAAATGTTATGTTTTTGGCGATATTTCGATATGCTTTAATGCACTTTGTAAAATAGTAAACCTTACAATTTCTGCGAAACCTCATTCAAAGAAGAAAATATTTTTAACCAGTTCACATATTAAGGAATTTAAACAGCTTGTTCCAAGTTTGGTTGTTAGTTAAAATATACACACTAGAGCGAGTATGAGCTATTGCAGAACTATTGACTGTTGGATCTGATCGGAATAGTCGGGTGAAATCGTTCAACGTTTGAAGAAATTAACTGGAATGAACATGGCATGTTTCTGTAAAATAGCATAACTTTTTAAAGAGTTTGATAAGGATGAAAGCACGTTTCACAGTTTCAAAAGCGATACAGTGAAATGTGGTACGAAATAACACGCCAATAACAAAAAAAGCCAACCGTGACGTCATCTGTTATGCTAAGAGAGGTTTAACAGGAGTGACGTATCACTAACTTAAAAAATGAATTTAAAAAGAAATACATCTTTAAAATCAGAAATACTTGAGTTTTAGAGGGTTTTTTAATATACTTAATCGAATACAAATGTTTCTGGAAAACGCTGTAATTGTCCATTGTTGCGAATGGCAAAGGTGAATTAATTCTAATAAAAACAGGGCCTTTACTATTTGTAATTCAAAGTTTTAAACGCCAAAATTAACAATTTTCATTAATCTGCTTTCTCAGATTTAATAATTAGACTTTATCGTTTGCTAAATTTGTTTGAAGTTCGAAGAATAATGATGTAATCTTTTTTAATAAATATATTTGTGTCGCCTTAATTTCCCATTTACATTTCTTTCGAAAATTCACTTATTTATAGTTTGTTAAATTAATTTACAGTTCAAAAAATATATAATTAGTATAATTGATGCTTTAAAAATAAAAGCGAAACTTTGCATATTTTTTTTTATGCCAAGTTAGAATTCTCTATGCATATATTTCTTTATACATATATGTACAATGAACCATCAAAAGAACTCTATTGTGATATTACAACAATCCAAACTGAAAAATACCACATAAGCCAAAAAATTATTTTTTGTTGTTCTGTCATCATTCAATCTAATAATGTGTCCGGCCCATTTCATGCGTTGGATTTTATGATATTTCAGGATGTACGGCTCTCTGAATAGTCTATTAAGTTCAGAGTTAGTTCTCTTCTTAACTCCATTGTCACAAACTTTGTATCTTTTTAATGTTGTTAGATTTGAGAAATTTTCTAATGCTATGGAAGCACCTGTTGGCTGCAGTTACTCTCTTTCTGACCTCTGGAGACAAAGAGTTTTCAGAGCCAAGATAGGTAAACGAGTTCACCTTTTCAAAGAAACTGGACCTCTGGGGACGAGTTCACCTTTTTCTTTAGAATATATGGTGGTTAAAAATTACAAGGCAAGTATTAACGATGGTACTTAAATAGGGCTGTAAAACCACCCATCCTCGGCAGTCACAAATTCTCAGAGGACAACGAATTTCTCGAGTCCGACGCCCATTTCCTCGTTAATGTTCTTGATACATTAAATTTTTTTTGTTATCTCTTACAAGAGTGAAAAGTTTAACGCATCATTTCTAAAATGACCCTCTAATCTAGAAATCATATTAATTCCTTTGTCAGACCAAATGCACATGTAATCGTTAAACAAAATAAAAGTTGCTCTGTGCATGTACATTTGGACTTCTAATAAAGGAATTAACAATTACCCACAGATCTAAACAAGAAACGCACTTATGAACAAATACCTAAATGGAAATTACTAATAGTAACTTAGTTCTTCGTTTATTACTGTATAATGTAATCCTAGTAACTACTAATTCATTGTGCAATTTATATAAATGTTTGTAATAAATAAAAAAAATGATTTTTATTTATTTAGAAGCTATTTATATAATTAGAGTTGGACGGGTTAGTTTCAAAGGAAGACTGGTATATTGTTGGACAAGCCATCCTCAAGTTTTTTTTTAGCCCTGTACTTAATACTTATCAATTTTAAGCAAGACAAGTTACAAGGCTAAACAAGTTTTGGGCACTCCAGAACTTTTCCAAATTGAAATTTTGTTTGAATTGTCCTGTTAACTTAATATAAAAAATCTATCTACACATAACTCATCTACTTCAAACTCATTGAAGACAACTTTAAATCAATTTTATTTAGTGAAAGAATTAAAATGAACAAAAAAAAATCAAAATTATTCAATATCAACTCAAAAGAATATCTCTCATAATTAATAAATTATCAAGTATTAGGTACCCATGTATCTGTTTATAATTTGTCTTAAAACTTAACTCCTACTCTATTTTAATAAAAAATTCAGCAAAACTGCTCATGTTATCAGCAACTTAAACTTAAATATGAAAAACAGTCAAATAACAGATATTTTATGAAAATGTAATAAAGTAATGCAAATGAAAAATAAGTACAAAGATTAGCAATATATTAACATGAAAATGCACAAATGTGAACTCGTACATGGGTCATTCTCTGTAAATGGGACAAACTGCACTTTTAAAACCTGAAAAAAAAAATATATTTTTCTTATTGAATAATTTTCTTTATATGCGTTGCACACATTCATATATAGTAAAAAAAATGGTTCAGATCCATTTGATGATCTAAAAAAAAAAACATTTTCCACACTTGACAACTGGCATAAACTTTTTTAGATACTGAGCATGCGCAACAGACAATATATATGCGCATGCAACACCGAAAACATTGCATGCCTTTTTGACTTGCGCCCCAAAAGTTACGCATGATGTTTCAGTTCCAAAACGCATGATTTATCTATGTGGGTTTAAATCTAATGTGCGGTTAAGTTTGGTTGAATAAAAGGCGCATTAAACCTACAATAGACAGAGTACACGATATATATCTCTATAGGAATACGAGTCTTTTCTTTAAATGGGAAAGTTTGGTTGGGTTAGTTTGAAATACCGTCAAACTAGAGCTACATGAGGCCCGATTGGCGACTGGTGTCGCAATTTAGAACCACAGTCGAGCCGGCGCCTGATAAATGGATAAGATCTAACTAAATTAAAACCCATAAAGAGGTAATTTTTAAATAAGTTGACTTAAGAGCACTCCTTTCAATATTTGATGTATTTCGCTAAGTAATATTTTAGTTTGAGTGATAACACATATGCATTTTATAGAAATAATAGTGGTTACAATTAGTGTGTCATTTTTCTACATAAATAATATAATCTATTTTAAAACATCTATAATCAATTTTATATAAAATTATTTTGCGATTTCTTAATTAAGTTGTAGCCACTGTAATTGAAACTGTACAACATTTTTGGGAGATTTAGAATCAACTACAAATCTAGTTACGGCCACAACCACACTTTGATTGGATGGGTTTGTATAGCTGGTTTATTGCTTAACTCAAGGCTTGCTTACACCAGATATCATCCGTAGTATTTTTGAGTATGCATCTTACTTATATTGACTCTATGCAGCCAATACAAGCCTCGTAATTTAGAACCCTGGTCAAGAGATGAGGTTGACACCGACCATACTTGAATATTGGCATTTTTTCAAGTATAATTTCAATGGAATAAATTGTGTTAAATAAGTATAATATGTGTATGACGTGATTAGAGTAAACGACTCCTGATCGAGAAGAACGGCTTAAAAAAATTGCAACCGCATTTAATTTTACAGTTATTCGTCATAAATATCTTGATGATAACGCGACTGTGGTTCTAAATTACGATACCCGTCATCAATAGCCCTAGTGTAAGGATAATTAAAACTAACCCTAACTCTTGATCATAACGTAGAAGATACGAATAATTACTCTCGTGAAATATCTAAAGGCATGCGTTTTTAAAAAATCGACAGTTGAAGCGAAACAACCGATCGGTATTGAATGCGCTTGAAAAGATCCAAGATGAAGTTATCCAATGTGGACTGACCTTCAAGGCTGATATATGCGAGTTAGTGACGTGTGAGCGAGTGACGATTCCGTAGGAAAAGTCAAATAACATCATTTTCAAAGAATTTTTTATAAGGTTTAGAGGTTGTATGTTAATCTACATTTAAATGCCCATAATTTGAGACTAGTAAAAAAATTCTCGCACTTATCTATAATCAGTAAATGAGATTAAGTGAGTGACGACAGTAAAAGACTCCCATGATATTTTTAATACTAAAAGTACTGTAAAAACGTTATCACTCATGGATCAAAACAACTGATGGATGATTTAGAAGCCTCAATCCTTTAAGAATAACATGCCAATTTAAATTCGATTCCTTAGTCGTCTAGTAAGTTTTTAATTGAACTTTAAAGCAGTGTTATAGGAGTGACTCTATAACCCAGGGATATTACATACTCATAAAATTACATAAAACTATTGATGGTAGAAAAACATCAGATACATTTTCGGCAACTACATAAACTAATTAACCATAAATAGTTCCGCCAAAAAGGATTATATATTTAAAACGGCCTTTTTTAGGACGTTAAAAGTTTTAAAAGCATTCAGGGACAGTGTGAGGGAGTGACAAATCCGGTATTTAAATGAAATTTTATGTAAGTAAATTATAATTATTTGATATTTTTTTAAGTGGGACTAGTTAGGTTGTGGGCCAGTTTACACTAATAAATCACAAACATGCATAATTTGAAAATAAAGAGCAAAGTATCCAGGACATCGATTTGTCCCTTTTACAGAGAATGACCCACATGCACACTGTTAAATTGTGTCCAAGCTTCTCCAAAACAAAAATTCAACCATAACATTAAAAAAATTATCTCTCTTATAGTAAAACAAATGAAATGTCCACTTGGACTTTTGCCGTCATGACAATTTGCAATGTAGTATACACAAATGAATTTTGATGAAATTGAAATTTTTTTTGAGGTTATTTTGCACTTATTCTATTATCCAAAGCATATTCATTCCAGAAGGTCCTAAATTTACGCGGCCCAACATTCCACTTTCCTTAGTTTTCATATAATGCAAGAAAATAACCAAAGCACAAAACAAATTATTACGACCCTTTTGTAAGTTAAACAAGTCCTCTCCAATCACAACTTTGAAGTGAGGCGGGTTCAAATTGGACTGGTAAATGTAGGTCAAATCTTTGGACAAGACAACTTTTTCTGGAACCTTCTTGAAATACTTTGAGGTAAATGGCTTTCCTTCTGGGAAATGCGGGTCTGGTGGCAAGTGGGCGTCAAAGTAGCAACACATAAAGTGAATGATGAGGGTAGAATCGGTCGGTAGGTCGTCACACCATTGCTTGTCAGCATATAATCCGCCAGAATTCCACTTGAAATCGCCCATGCAACCACCACGCGCAAGATCTCTGAGCCGCTTTACCAAGTATTCTTGGTTTGAGAAGGCGTCAATGTACGGCAGAATGGTGGGTAGAGTGGGCAGATGTTGGACTTTAGTCGTCGCAAAGTGGTGGAGAGCATACTGGCTTACTTTACCAATGTGGAATTCTGGCAACCCTATTTCGGTCAGTGTAGAATTGATGTCGTCGATTTCTTTGACAAGCTTCACAAGGATAGTTTGGCAGATCCACTTGCGGATCTTTTCGCACCAGAGGGTTATCATTTTGTCGTTGATCTTCAACTTTTGCAAGAGGTTGTCGCTGCAGTGTCCTTCTGAAGAGTCTTCTTCGTTGGTTTCAGAGTGTGGCATTCGGTAGGATCGCTGGTAACGGCACTTTCCCAGCATTGCCATTGGACTACTGTCAACTGGCAGCATCTTGGACATGTACGGCTTGGATTCATCAAAAGATAGCGACTTTATCTTTCTATCTTCCTCTTCATGAGTTTTCAAAAATTCCTTTAGCTGTTTCATGTTTCTAATGGGTCGGTCGTAAGGCGAATCGAAATCCGTGTAGCTAAGTCTTCGAATGGAAGTTGCCTCATTGGGCGATTTTGGTGTCGAGCAAAAACCCATAGGGGATGAAGCACGTTGGAAATTCCAAGATGAACTTGTTGTATCCAAACTGGATGATCCACTTGAATTGCTGCCCCAACTATTGTAGGAATAGTTGATCGGAGTCACTGACATCATGGAAGAGTTGCTACATTCAAAAGAATCCCGCCAGGACGAAAAATTCAACCTCTTTTGCTCGATGACTTCTGTTGCACTTTCATTTGTCTTTTTTACTTCAAACCCTGGATCCTTATCGCTGATGCCGAACAGTTTTTGCTGTACTGGGGAAATAGGCATCGGTTTGCAGAACATTGACCACAAATACAACACTGATGCAATGAAGGCATTTAAGGATGTCACGAAGCATGTTAATATCGTCAAGTACCAAGCCGTTTTAGAATAGTTACCAAAGACATTGAGGATATAGCCGGTTTTCAGCCCAAGAAATAGGAGGGTGGATATCGTGAAGTAGCACACAGCCCACGTAAGTGACAGTTTAGAGTGGCTAAGGAAGTACTTTCGTCTCAATATAGCACGGCAAACTGGACTTTGTAAATGAGTTTTCCATTCCAAACATTGTCGATCACCAAAAATGAAGTCCAAAGTTCTGTAATAACTAGAGGATATAGTTTGCATAATATAGCAAGTGTTAACGTATTTGTATAGCCGGCAATACAATGAGACGAAACAAAATGTTAAAAGTTTAGGACAATCATAAAATATGTTAACAATTTTTATATAAAGCGGTACCGTTTCTGAAGAAGCCATCATCAAGTCAAAATTTTAAATTAAAACCGTAAAATTCAAGAATTTAGAAGATTTAAGTTCAAACTAAAGTAGCATTGTTTTTTTTCGCGTGAGTGAAATGAAGTAGAGTTGTTGCAGTTGCACAAAATAAGTTTTTTTTAAAAGAAATTTGAAATAAAAATAAAGAATGATATTTGATGCTAAATATTATAAAATGCATTGAAAATTCAATTATGATTTGAATATCTATTAGAGCTGCTTTTTTGGTTTTCTCAAAACCACTTTAAATACTATTTATCTTGTTTCAGGTGACGTATCCTTTCCTGCTTTGCTTTCTATCGGTTCCTTGATTAGTGCTAATTTTCCACGTGACTTTGATTCACCAATAGATTCTCGAGATAGAATTTATTTTCACTCAACTTTTCTGTTGCCATTCAAAACCTGAAACATGCCCATTGCTGTTATATGAAGTGAATTGAAATGACACTTTATTATGTTTATAAATTTTGGATTGCGTAATTAAAGTTTCTGTGACAACCGTAGTTTAATAATAAAGATGTGAATTGATTACAATTTAAATGTATTTTTAATGTGATTTCAGTTATTTTTGTGTTGTTAAGGTAATAATTTGTTTAAAATTTTATTGGATCACAAATTATATTTTGCAAACATCTTGTAAGAGTGTTACTAAGTTTAATACGTAAACATCGGCTATTGAACCCTGCCATTTGGTAAATAATAAGAAAATGCCATTCATGCATTTAAAACGAACTTTTACCATTTTATGAGTTTCTAAAAGCACCCTTTTAAGTTATTTTAGCTTTAATATTTGTACTAAGTTAGATGAAATTATTTAGGTCAAATGGTAATTTGGTGCTCCAAATAAAATTTGGAATCAAGTGGGGTTTCCTTGATCTATAAATATCTATATTTCCCCCTTGCTTTTTTATTATATAATATTTTATAATTTATGTTATGAAATTTACAAAAAACTTAAGCTTTTATGGAAGGGAGGGAAAGCTTAGGAATCAAACTTGTGGAAGGAACAGCATGGAAAGTTAACAGTCAGGTGGACGCTTATATTTAGTTTTGGTTTCTTTTTCTTACAAGTTACTAATCTCTTATGTATGAAAGATAACGCCACAATAGTAAGCATACTGTAGTTTAAAATTTATAAAAAATATATTTTGTGATACAGGTATGTGTATATACGCACATAAATATACAGTAACTATTCAATGATATTTCTTTATTTTAATTGGGATTCTTTGTTTTTTCCCCTCTTGGGAGCTAATTTGAATCTTGTCAAAAAGAAGGGAAAATACCAATAATTCACCCATACTTTTCTCTACTATTTTGTGTTTCTTTAGATATTAAGTTATTTGTTTTTTGGCTTTAATGGGTAATTGTTATATTGAAAAGCACTATCTGCGTACAATTGTTAAACAATGTTTCATCTTTTTTCACATAATTTTATTGTATCTTAGCCATGGATGAATCTGAAGGAAAGGACACTTATGTGACACAATTAAAAGAAGTGTTTGACAGTTGTGACACATCTGGTAGTGGAAGTCTTAATGAGGAAGAACTGCGTCTTCTGTGTGAAAAGTTACACTTATCTGACCATACTGATATTTTGCTTCAGCACCTCTTAGAAAATGAATCTGAGGTAAGTATTTAAAAAAATCTAATGAATGTGTAATTATGTTTTAACTTTTAGTGTACATGCTTTGCTGCAATAGCTTGATTCCCTACTTTTAGTGGACAACTTTTTACTCTGTGGCTGATATGGTTCTGAGGTTATCTGATAAAAGTACTTACAAGCCTTGATTAATTATGTTTTGATAATATTCGACTGTTTGGCAGTGAGTCACAATTCTAACCCCCCTCCGCCACCTAAAAATATTGTATTCTTTAGCTATACCATTATGAGCAGTGATTATTTAAATTTTGTGTTAGGTTTCAATAGATGTTTTTTTTTACATGTAGTCAAATCCCCTGTAAACTGTAGCCTTTTACTAATGTAAACGTCAGCTATCAAAATTTGCATCAATATATTTTGCTGTTAAAAATTTATGAAAAAAATAGTGTCTTCTCCCTTAAACTCTGTATTAAAAGATTTTTATTATTAATATTCTTATAGTTAAAAAAAATATTGAATTTAAATTAAATAATATATTAATTAATGCAGTTATAATTTTATTACTTATTTTTAAAGTATACCTACGTAAGTAAAATTCAACATTTAAAAAAAAATCTGTGTAGCATATCCAGTTCAGTGCTGATTTTTCTATTGTTAAAAAATTTAAAATTGTAATGTCCATGGCTTTTCTTTTTTAGGTTCGATTTGAAGAATTCAAAGAATGTTTTGTTGCTGTTTTAACGCAAGCTATTCCTACCAATGAAGAGTTTTCGGAGGATCAAAATAATGAAGACACAGCTGGTATTTACTTAAAAATAGTTTATAATTGTTACTGTATTTTGTGAAGAATTATGTTTATTTGAAATGAAGAAATTTATTTTTAATTGATTCTTTTGAAATACATTTTTGACCAGTAGTTATTTTGGAAATAGAAAATTTGTCATTAATGATTATAATTGTGTTATTTTTAAACTACCAATAATATAGTATATTTTAATATATTTTTATAGTATATTTATAAGAATATTTTATTTCTTTTATATTTGTGTTAGAAATGCATATTAATATCTTATTTTTAAAAAAGTACTTCCCAGCACTTCAATAATATCAAACAATATTTATATCAGTATAAAAGCAATAAAAAGTACTCATATGAATATTTTTACTTTTAGACCGTGAAGTGTCTCCTAAATTTACTTTGGGGAGGAAGAAATATGGACGTCGCTCAAGACCTGCATCAGTAATTGAAGACGACAGCTCTGGGGTTTCTCCCAATTTGAGTAGACAAAGCTCTGTAGAACAGAATGCATTTAGTGATGCTTGTGGGATGACTTCTACTGTATGAAAAATTTATAATTTTTGCATTCAAATCAGTTTTTTTCTTCATGCTTGAGTTATTTTGGACTATACTTAGAAACATAAATTTATTTCTATCACTAATAAAAATACCTTATTAATCTCCTAATATTCAGTTTTATGCCACTTTGTTAAGTTTTCTTACCTGATGGTAGGTTAATCCTATAACTTGTGTTAAATTGTTAAGATATATTATAATTTAATATTTTTCTTTGCCATTAAAATAAAAAATTAGATGAAAACATAAAAGAGGATAGGTTTGAAATAAAGTCTGCAGCTGCATTTAGTAAGCTTAAGATGGCATGCAATAAAATCACACATTCCTTATATTCTCTTGTACTTATGAAATATTTTATTGTGTTACTCTAAATTGTAAAGTAATTTATTTCACATTCAGAACCTCAAATGTCCTCAACATGTCTATAAGTCATCGTAAACCATAATTTAGTTAATTAATATTCATTAAACACGCCCTTGAAAGAGACTGTGATTGTGGTTAGTTATACTCTTAAGTCTGAAGCATTGCATGAAAAAGTGTAATAGTACAGATATCAAAATGTGTTAATATTCTGAAAGCGTTTCTAATTTTTGTTTCAAAATAACTGTATTAAATTTTGTTTTACATAACAATAATTTATCTAATATTTATTATATTTTTTTAGGTCGAAAATGCAGCAGCTGGCAAACGTCCAATGAGCCCTAACACATCCCAGCAGCCTCCTAGTAAGTCTGGCCGGATGACAGGCGAAGATGCAATCAACACCAGAGAACAAACTGAGCCTATTTGTGATTCAGATGCTGATGCTAACCAGTCTTTTGATGGCAACCCTGTTCAATACCTTCAGGAAACCTGGAAGAAGCTGAATATTGGTCTTAATGGATATCTGAATGTTGAAGAGTTGGCTTTAGTATGCGAGCATATTGGGATGGACATGACTGAAGAGGTAAAATAACATTAGCATGTAAAGATTAATGTATAATCTAGGTTCACTTAAAAAAAGTTTAGTACATTGAATCTCCATGCTAATTTTATATTTTGAATTACCTAATATGAAACATTGAGTAATAACATTATTTCAATGGGGTCGAAAATCAGAATTGGAGATTTTGTGTTTTCTATGTGTTTTGAATGGTGCTGATTTTTAAAAAAGTGGTTTTTGGAACTTTGGTTCGCCTGTCTGGTGGAATTGAAAGTCGTTTAGTGTTACACACCACTAGTTCAATTTGTAATTTTGTTTTCTAATATCAAAACACTAGATTGGTGTTTGTCACATCTATTGAAAACTACAAAGGAACACTACTATATGATTATTTAGCAGTAAACATTTTAAAGATATTTTATCTCAAAATGCAGTGAATGTAACCTTGAAAACGCATATTTGATTATATTTTAAGATGCATTGGGGGGGGGGGGGGCTTTTTACATTCTTTTGTATGGACTTCAACACAAAACTTTTAAATTTTTCTCTTATTTGCTGCATTTGCTGTTCCGTGTGATGTAAATTCAATACATTGGTTATTAGCACAGTGTAAAATTGGAGAGTCTATAGAATCTTGATGGTGTAGGGCAAAGTATCTAATACTAGTTATTAAGTTTTATGAACTTTTAAACAATAATAAAAGTTAATATATATTGATTAATAACTAATAGTTGATGTAATTTGCTTTAGTTTTACATGCAATAGTAAATGTATCATACTTGATAATTAGTATTTTATACTTTGCTTCACCTTCAAGGCATCACATAAAATACTTGATTTCATACTTTACCAGTAACACACATAATAATCTTATTTTTTCATATTAATTGCATATTCCTTTTCCTAAGTTAATATGGGTTGTTTAATTTGAAGTTATGCAAAACAAATTTTAGAAATTAGAAATATTTATTAACAAAAACTTGTTTTAACCTGGCTTATTGTGAATAACTTCTCAATGTATTATAAATACCTTAGACAAACCATCCATTTTGACTGATGCTTTTTGGCTAATTCCTGATTTTACAGAATTTATTTTAAAGATCAAAAACTGTAATGGTTTTATGGTAACAAAAAATAACTTTTTTCAGCCTTTGGTAGCTGGCATCAGTTTTTTTTTTATCCCTTTATACAATGGCATAGTGCAATTTTCAGAATTAGGAGATTTTTCTAAAAGCAATTTTATTTTATTATTTTCTTTAATTCAGTACATTGAACTTATTTTGATTGCAATCTTCAACTTTATTGTTAGCAATTCTCATTTCATTAAATTAACAATTAAAATATTGTTAAAGCAATTTCATTAAATTAACTGCACTATAATATTTGAATTTTTTGGTGTTTTTTGTAGTTTAAATAATTATTTTTTAACTACCTATTTTATAATAATAGTAAGTAACCTAGTTAAAAAGTTACTGAAAATTATGAATTTTTTGTTTAAAGTTCTTCTTTATTTCTATATTTTAAACTTTTAATTCCATAATGAACTTAAATTAAAAAAAAATTGAAATTTAGTAGGATTATAATAGTATTGTAAAGAGTAAAACAAACTTAACAAAAAACTTAACAACTAACAAATTTAATAGCAGAATAATAAAGATATTAAAGTTCACACAATGAATAATATTCCTAAATTTGATTTATTTCTTACATTCAAAAAGTTATTCATAAAACTATGCATTTGGAAGCATATTTAAGAGCACTGTTTTTCCCTATTGTCCAATTATTTATGTAATAAAATTCCTACATGCAGCATTTACATTAATATTATTTAACTAAGTTTTTAAATAATGAAGTATAGAAAGCAATATTTTTGAAATTTGTAGGTAGTTGCTCAACTCTTTGAAAAACTTGACTGTGATCAGGATGGTCAGATTAGCTTCGATGAATTCTTACAAGGACTTTTCCAACATGGGGACCCTCAGAGTTGTGACTCGCCTGTGATAAAAGCAGATGCCACCAAATCTATTTACAATGACGGACCTAGAGACGATCAGATATCAAACTCTTGTGTTTCTGGCATCTTTTCCTGTATTGATACTGAGAACACTGGGTAAGTGAATTTATTTATAGTTTCTGTAAATGTAGAAAAGATTGAAGCTGAAAGGTAATTTTATTCAAGCTTTAAAGCTTTTACGGAGCCTGGGAGCCAAAGTATTTTTTGGTATTGTGCAAAGCAAAGCCTGTGCTGTTACTCCTCAGGGATGAAGTTACTACAGCTAACATTAGGTACAGCTGTGGAAAAAAAAGTACCCACTAGTGATTATTTCGGCCATCAGTCATCCTATAGAATCGGACCTTTTTGACTTTGTGAACAAATAACATTCTGAGTTAATTGCATGACACAAAATTTGCATAAGGGGCCGTCTTCATATTAAAAATGTTACCAACTTCAAAATTTTAAATAGCAACACCCCTTTTTGAGTCCATATTTCAAATCTATGACATATTTTAACACGAAATACCAAGTTTTGTTAGTTTTTAAGCATTATTAGTGGAGTTACAGACGTGCAAAGTTTAGGGGCCGTAATGTTAAATGAGTTGCTCGTAAAAAAACTATCCCAATCTATAAATAATTAAGATAATGAAACGAATTTCTTACTGAATAGTAATTATAATAACCCAAACAAAATGCATACACTATTGAGGTATTTAAAAATTTTTTATATTTTTAAATTTTTAATTTTTATTTAAAAAAAAATTATGAATAGAAACCCCTTAATATTTTTACAGAAATGAATTTAAAACATGAAGTTTAAGCGAAATACCAGTTTTTAAAATGTATGATCCATAATTTGCTGAGTAAATCACAAAATACTTTATAATTACCCCTTAGGGGATTGTATACAAGATTAAATATGTACTTGATAAACAAACACCACCTTGTAAAAAAGGAAAATTTTGAATAAAGACCTTGAAAATTCTATAGAATGACACAACAGATGTCTTTAATTTTGATTCATGATAGGTATTCCACGATTTATTTCTTAATAAACTTAAAATATTCAAACTATATTGCAGAAATAAACTTGTTATTGGAACGAGACGTTCTAAAAGAATGAAAAAGCCTACAATTGCCGTTACTTAAATACTTGAATGAAATTTTTGTCGAAACACAAGTGTATTAGTAACAGTGTCACCTATAACCACTTACACACAAGATTTTTAACCTTAGAGCAAATATAGACAAACCATAAACCAAGCATTCAGTTGCAATTTGAACTTTTCAACGCTGAAAATGTGCTACTTTTATTAATTTTCTTTCGCAAATTAAATAATCTTTATCGTTTGCTAAATTGATTTGCAGTTTGAAGAATAATTATGTAAAATTGAATGAGTCAAATCCTATAGCATCCTTTCCTTGACATTTGCCAATGTTTGGAAAATGTCGTCTTAAATAACGTGAGATTATTACGTTTCTTTTTCCTCCTTCAATAAACCTACAGACTACGCTTGCCATTTTAGAGATGGTCCCCCAAAGGTCCACAAGTGATTCGATTGAATAACTCGTCAAATATTCATCCAAATGTAACAAAAACTTAGATTTAGGGGTTTTCGAGGGTGCTTAACGGTTCTAACTTATTAAAATTAAGTGTTACTATTGAAAATTTCAAAGTTTTTATCATTTTTAATATGAAGACGGCCCCTTATGCAAATTTTGTGTCATGCAATTAACTCGGAATGTTATTTGTTCACAAAGTCAAAAAGGTCCGATTCTATAGGATGACTAACGGCCGAAATAATCACTATAGTGGATACTTTTTTTTCCACAGCTGTACCTTAATTTTTTCTGTTTAGTTTGTTCATCAAGTTTATTGTTAAAAATATTTTATAGTTAATATTTTTAGCCTACTTTTCTTTTTTTAATTCGAAAGAATTAAAAAAAATGAAAAAGTAGGTATTGACATGCGGTCGATGTCCGTCTGTCTGTCTGTCCGTACCCCCCTTCCAAAATCGGTTCTATCCATCGGATCTTAAAAATTCTTTTTTTGTTAGAAAGCTATGACCTCAGATACCCAACTTTCATACTTTTTGTCCGTCTGTCTGTACGTCCGGACGGACATAAATCTACTATCTGTCGGCGAATTTCCCATTGAATTAGCATTGAAATTCAATTTTGAGTCATTTAAATCGCTGTAGTATTGAATGCGGTGTGTCTCTGTCTGTCTATGTCGTCTGCTTATGCCGTCTCTACCCTCTTCCAAATCGTATCCCGATCTAAATCTTTTTAGAAAGCTATGACTCAGATACCAACTTATATTTTTGTCCGTCTGCGTACGTCGACGACTAAATCTACTATCTTCGCAATTTCATGAATAGCATGAATCAATTTTGAGATTAATCCTGTTGCATCAACATGGCATGAGAAACTTATTTATTAACATTGACAATATTTTCATGAATCATTGGAATGACGTCATAAAATGTAGCACAATTTGATTCTTTGATTATTCATTATTTATCTACCAAGAAAGCGGCAAGGCATACTTTTGCATGCACTTATGCTTAGTTTTAATTTACATTTCTTAATTTTTAATGCAGTTCGGAGTAGTTTCATTACTTTTGTTATTAATAAATATTTAATTATTCTTCGAACTGCAAATAATACACGAGCAGATGATAAATAATATTTAATTAATTTGCGAAAGAATATTAAGGAAAATAGTTGATTTTGGCTTTTAGAAGTTTAAATTATAGCTGGGTGCTGTGTTTCGATTTTTTTTTCTAATGTGTATAAATCTAGTGTAGAAACGGCTGTTGATAATATTTACTTTAGGAACCTAGTTTTTTTTTCCCGATTAGAACTTCAGTAAGTATTTAAGTAACAGGAAAGTAGGCTATTTTAGTTCTTTATGAACTTCTTGTTAAAATTAGTGTTGTGTTTATATTCAAACGTTTTATATTTATTGAGAAATTTTAGTGGTTTTTTAACCAAATAAAAATACAAATGCACCATAAATATTGAAAAATAATCAGAATATTATCTATCATATTATAACATATGTTTTTAACTACCAAATAATAAGTATGGTAAGTATGGGAAATCTTATTTATAGTTAAAATACTATATGCAACCCTAAGCATCTGTTTATTGAAGACCTCTTAATATATTAGTAGCTTGACAAATAGTATTAAGTATTTTAAATAATTTATAATTAGATAATTACTGTATCTAATAATAAAAAGTAGGTTTGTAACAGAATCTGTCACTTAACTCGCTTCCACATATTTGTGTTTAACAGGAAAAAACGCGCCAAACACAACATTAATTCTATATTTAACATTTACAAGCTAAATTTGGCTAGTTTCATTTATTTTATTTCGAAAATTCAATAATTATTACTTATCGTTTCCAAAAATTAATTTATATGTTAAAGAATAAATATGTCATATTCCTCGCTTTTAAATCGAATGAAAACATTTCATATCAACATACAAGGATTCCGTAGTGAAATATATTTGACGTCATTTCAAACTGATCGATGTCGCAAAAATAAATTTATTTTAATTTATTGTCTAAAAGAATTAAAGTTTCTCGAGCGATTGTTGCGAATGGCAAATGTGATTTAATTCTAATAAAAACAGGGCCTTTAGCTATTTGTAATTCAAAGTTTTAAACGCCAAAATTAACTATTTTCATTAATCTTCTTTCTCAGATTTAATAATTAGACTTTATCGTTTGCTAAATTTGTTTGAAGTTCGAAGAATAATGATGTAATCTTTTTTAATAAATATTTTTGTCGCCACAATTTCCCATTTACATTTCTTTCGAAAATTAACTTTTTATAGTTTGTTAAATTAATTTACAGTTCAAAAAAATATATAATTTGTACAATTGATGCTTTAAAAATAAAAGCGAAACTTAGCATATTTTTTTTTATGCCAAGTTAGAATTCTCTATGCATCTTTCTTCATACATATATATAGAACCATTAAAAGAACTCTATTGTGATAATACAACAATCCAAACCGAATTATATCACATAAATAAATATTTTTTCAAAAGTGTATTTTTATTTTAACAAAAGTTTCTCGTACGTTTAAAGAAATGGCAACAGTGAAAATATTGAATAAAAATGGAATTTGCATGTTATTTCAATGTAGATTAAATTTTTAGTTATTTAAATTTTAAATAAGTTTCTAGTTTAAATTTTTTAATGAAATTTGGCATGTAGCCTCATCTGATTTTTTGCTTCAAAATGACGTATCCCACTTGTCTGTGGGACTTGTGGATGACAACAGTGAAAATATGAATAAAAATAGAATTTGCATGTTATTTCAATGTAGATAAAAAAATTTAGTTATTTAAATTTTAAATAAACTTCTAATTTAAATTTTTTAATGAAATTTTAATGTAGCCTAATCTGATTTTTTGCTTTAAAATGACGTATCCCACTTGTCTGTGAGACTTGTGGTTCTTTCTGTGAAAGTGGGTGACAGACGGACAGACAGACGGACTGAACGATTATAAAACCTTCCACTTTTTACGTTATAAACGTAGTGTGGAAGCTAAAATGATGCATTTATTTCAATGTTCACCTTGGAAATTTATTGTACCATTTAGGAACAGTTAAAATTACCCATGCAAACTATAAATAAAGAATATGGGTTTGGGAAAGATCTGTTTAATTCAAAGCCATGTTGAATACTTCATGCTATAAGTGTTCCTAAGTGTCAGTACTTGTTTTGTTTATATTACAACCAACATTTTCATCATGGTAAAGGTCCTACACCTGTATTACAACATAAGCAAGAAATATCTCTTCAATTTTTGTGTGTGACTGATGATTAAAATTATTTTCTTAGGCAGTTATTTAACCTCTCTGCTCTAAAGGTGCACATACTTGATTCTTTGTAGAATTCATTTCACAACTTCATTTTTAATTTTTCTTAATAATAACTTTTCGATCATAAACTAGAATGTAATATCATTTCAAAAATGTAGATACAGCAGCAGCTGATTTATGAATTGTATTAAAAAAGATTATACAGTTGAACCCCGTTAACAAGAACTCTAAGGGAACACCAAAACATTTTGTGTTAACCGAATTTCATGTTAACCGTCAGGATTTTTTTTACATTGACTTAGTAAATAGTTTAAATAAAATTAACATAAAAAATATTCTTATTTTTATAATGTAATACACTAATAATACAAGCAAACAATCAGTAATTCAATTAATATAGTTCATTTGGAGTTGCACATACTACAGAAAAATTAGGAAAATTCTTTTTCTTGCAGGTTCACTTTGGTTTACTGCATAAGTCGCTTCAAATTTATCCTGATTCTTTAAAATCATTGAAATGGTGCTTTTAGCTACACCATATTAAGATGCAATGTTCACTTTTTAAACATTTGTCGTCAATATCATTTAATTTTTTTATGTTTGTTTCTAAAGAAATAGACTGCTGCTTTCGATTCATTTTGAATGAAAATCGATAAGTTTATATGCTAACCAATTCTAATTTTATACGTTCTTTACCTTTTACCTCTGTAGAGAAACACCTACGCTTTTCTTGACGTAATGAATCATCCTACACTTGCCGAATCATTCATTGGATTAAAATTGACGAATCATGGAATATCTCGTGATTTTCTCAGAACCAGAAGTAGAAGACGGTTTATTTTAAAATTTTTTGTTTCATTTGTTATTGGAAACTTTGAATTACTAAGGAAAAAAAGGACAAATCATGAATTTTTGGTTCGGGTTAGGTGGGGTTTCGCCTAAAGCGATTCGCATTAAGAGATTTTTTTAGCATTAGTTCATAGCTTTTTAGTCCGGGGGTATGCTTGCAGTTCATGTTAAGCGAAATTTTGTGTTAAGCGAGTTCGCGTTAACGAGGTTCGACTGTAATAAGAGAATTTCGGCGGTCTTGAAAAAAGTTTTTTCTGCAGTTTTACTTTATAAGACATTTTGGATTAAAATAAAAGTTAAAATCTAATCACAATAAACTAACAGAGCTTATGTGTTTATTAATACAAAAAAAGTATTTTCACCGCTCAAACCTACAAATTCCACTAAATTGATGTAATCCTCAGCATATTTAAAACGCTATTTTTTTTCAAAATTACTGTGTACTGGTATTTGTCACATACAGATTTAGCACTTAAAAAACTACTAGTTAAGCTAAACATCTTCGTCCAGTTATTTATTTTTTGTTCCCTTATATGACAAAAAATTATTAAAGGACATTTTTGGACATGTAGAGGAGTTAGTTGTTGATAGTTAGGGAGTAATACTATTTTATTATCAGATTTTAAAAACTACAAAAATTAAGAAAGTTCACCCTAATATATTAATTAATGGGCTATAAATAGCAATGTTGGTATGCAATCTTGATCTGCAATTTAGGAATGAGACTTACATTCATTTTATTGTATGTTTTGCTAAGCAATTAAATTAACATGCTGACAGCCACGCTACGAGATACCTCTTAGTGATTCGGATTTACCGATAACAGCTCATTCTGATAAAATTCGTAGTACCATTTCACCAACCGTCTTATGAGTTCTTTTGAAAACTCAATAAACATGTTGGTCTTAGTGGTTAAAGAAACTAAACGTTCTAGCTAGTTCATCCACCCCTTTGTATGGTATTTAATTGTCACCAAGTAATCCCAGATGTGAGTGAGGAACTTCCATACATATATTATAAATGTATGCAGGTATTGCGTTATTGCGAAATGTATCTCTCCTATTGATGGTAAATAAAATCCAGCCATAATTTTATAAGGATGTTAACATCTCAAACAAATTTAAGGTTTTTAGGTGATCAAGGCGATTACAGAATAAAGTATCCCTCGTTTCATTCAATTAGAGAATTTAGAACATAGAAAATTAGGATGGACACATGAGATGTGACACTTTTGCAACTGATCCTACTTTCTTTAGAATAATACTACGCATTATTTGAAAGGTATTTTATTTAAAATTCCGAGGTAACTAAATCTTTCGTCTCAAGTTTAGGGTGACCAGACGTACTGCATTTTGCAGTACAATTTAGTTTGTTGTTCAACTATAAACAATATATAGCTATACAAAATTTGTAAATCGTCTGTTTTTTTCAAACAAAAACAATGCAAATAAAATAACTATGAATTATGAAAATTGAATGATGATTTTAGAGTCGAAAAGTTAATCACTGAAACAAATCTGGTCAAGCTACTCAAAAGCTTTTAAAAGTTCCACGAGAGGATGTTACACACCACAAAGGTACCCATAGTAATTAAATAAAAATTAGAAAATAAATATTGAAATTAATTTGACAAAATGTTAGAAAGACTGCTTGTTTTTGTTAATCAAAGTGCACTATTAGCATACTATCAAATTAAAGAAATATTTGTTTTTCAAATTGTGGTCTTGGTTTGATATAAAAAAAATCTTTTAAGCATGCTATATAAATTTGATAATCTTGTATAAAAGAGTAGTTGTAATTTAATTAAAAAACCTTTTATTTTATTTAAAGTTGAATCTTCAAACTTTGATTGTTGTTATGATTAATTAAAATGGAATCAATATACTTTATTATTAGGTTTAATTTTCTTACTTGTTTGTAAATCTTTTCTTTGAAGCAAAATACATATTTGAGGAAAATTTATGGATTTAAATTTCTTACAACAACAGTATATTGGACTTTTTCAGCGTAAAGTAAAAAAAAAATTCATAATCTACATTATTTTATGTACTCAACACCTTAAATTATTCATTTATGTTACTTTCCTTTTCTGTTGTAATAATTTTTTTTTTTTGAAGTATTAACACAATACAACTTTTTAACTTTTTTATTCAAAAACTGCAACATTTCTAAAGTTTTATCTAGTTATGAAAATTTATTAACAAACTAAGAAGGTTATACAACTTTCTGGGCACAATTTCCCTTTAAATCCTGCACATTCTCAGTATAAAAAAGAGCAAAATATCAAATCACTGATACTGTGACTGCTGGCTCTTTTATTGCATTAGTTACAAGGTAAATGTCTTGCTTCACTTTATAAGAAAACATGGCTGGGATTAGGCGATATTTATATAATTTCAAGCTACAATAAATCGCCTTTGTTGGCCACCACACATTGATGTTCCAAAGAATATATATTATATATAAAGAGCCACATATGCATTTCAAATCGTTAACAAATATTCCACAAAGCAATAAAAATTTCCTATCTTAATTGGGAAAATCTCCAGTTTCCATTTGTAAAAGTTTAGTTATTTTATGTTCTTTATTTCGGTACATCTCTAGTATATACAGTTTAACATTGTATGCAGTAGGTTTGTTGCCAAGGTGTAAAAACTTTCTTATTTTTTGAAACTGTTTCTTTTGGTGTTATTTACTTCATTGGGTAGTTTCTAAGTAACCCTAGAGTTATTGTGCATCGTTCAAAATGTCTAACAACCATCACAACTCAAGCCACTGCACCAAACTGTGTGCACTAGAGGTGTTCCTTTTTTTTTTTACTTTGTGTGGTTGGATGAGATCACACTTTTTGCTAGTGATAAGATTGATTTGGTGATTGTTCGTATAAAATTTAATTCACTCACATAACCAAAGGATATATTTATAATGTCAAACATTCTGTTCAATCGTCAAACAACGTAACTTATATGATCACATTCAATTTTCAAACATATGAAATGAATATAAAACTATGGCTATTCAAAAAGCACTTGTATAGGTTTGATTTATATGCAGCAACAGCAGCCAGGTATTTATTTTCAGTGACTGAAGTAGTGTTAGTCCAGTATGCAATGAACTAGCTCAATTTTTGCATTTAAATTTGAAAAAGAAACTGGCGTTATACCTTAAAACTTTGTGTTGAGATCTTCATTCTTCAATCATAATTTTGTTTCTATAAGATGACAGGACAGCAGTAGGAAAAATCAGTTTAGAAATAATGCAATTTATTTTAGAATTTATCACATATAAAAGGGTTTAATTTATCTGGAATTATTTGATGTCATGTTCATCTTGAAGCATAATGTTTGACTTAAATATAACTTGTCACCACGAAACCGGTTCAAATGGGATGAACTCAAGTATAAAAGGAATGGTTTTTAAAATTTTTTGGTGTCAGTCATATCTGGTTGTTGCATAAGAATTCGAACCTTTAAAGTACTTTTCTTGGGCACTCCCTCCACTGCTGACTGTCTTTTACCAATAACACATTTCTCAACAACAACGGGCCGCCCGCTTCTCATTGGTCTGCTTCAACGTTCGGTGGCAGAACCCGTAGTAGAAAAGCATAAAAACAATCCCGCTAGCAAAACTAGAGAACACAGCCACCAGGGCGGGTATGTGGTACCACACCCCTGGATCGTTCCTCAGGAACCACAGGGTCATCAACGCACAGTTCTCGGCGAACACGATGGCGTAGTAGGCTGAGTACTTGTACCGCGTCGGCTCCGCCTTGACATTCAAGTAGTATATCACATAGGCCACCCCCACAACCATGTTGCACGCGTATTCCCTGCACTGCCTGTTGTCCGATCCGCTGGCACACAACCTGGTTTGTTGGTGCATCACCCAGATGGTCATGACGCCCCAGTGTCCGATGCAGAAGGGGAACAGCCAGAAGTGGTATTCCTTGGTGAAGAGGGCTAAGGTGCAGGCCCTTGAACCGATGGTGCACAGGTGCCACAGGAACTGGAGGGTCTTTCCGGCTGCGTTGGGCTTTTTCCTGGCTGGCTGGGTGCGGTGCAGGGTGCAGTTGTAGCATGTGATGGACCACGCTAGTTGGAGAAGGGAGGAGGCGGCGCAAGCACCTTGTACAATAACTGGAAAAGAAAAAGAATGTATTGTTAATTATAGGTATCGGAGGATTAAAAAAAACTACCAACTATCTTAAGAACAGAGATGTCTAAGTTCCATTCTGTTAAGCATATTGGTTTCTAAACATATACAAAGTGAAAGAGTTGATAAGCGTTTTTTTTTTTGCCGAATCGCTGCAATGTTGGGATTATTTTATTTAAGAACTCCAATTGAAATTTTAGGAATATTTCTGCGTAGTGGCCTTGGTTACTAAGAATCCTCCTCTGTCTCTATCAAAAAATTCTTACCATTTATTAAATAAAAACTAGTAATTATGTAAAACTTTAAATAATCCAAGAAAAACTACAGTGTTAGGAAGTTTTAAAACAAAATGTCAATGAATGTCGTACATACAACTATTTTTCAAAAACTGTGGACTATCGACATTTATAGTCTATACCTCGGACGCTGATACCTTAGTAACACACAGGTTGTCAGATTATTGCCTATAAAACACGCTACTGTTTTTTCTAGATTGGCAAGTGATTTTAATTCTTTGCTTTTAAGTTCCTTCTAAACAAAGCATTTATATATGCTGAAGATCTGCATCATTTCTTTATTATCCTAATTGTTCTACAATACTTTTAGTGGAATCTTTTGCTTTGAAACAAACTTCTAATTTGTTCCGATAAGTTTTATTCTTTTTTCTTACGGTAACTTTACCAATATCGCCTAATATATCACGGAATTTATGTACTTGGTTCTCTGGATTAATTGAATGGATTATATTAAAAGTAAGAATAAATTGAATTGTGCTATTCATTTTATAAATTTAAGAACGAGTGAACTTTTACGCCCAGCAGTATTGCTACTCGCTACAATAGCTATAGGCAAGATGTGACTAGAAATTACTAGAATATTATTAGAAATTTTGTCAATAAGTATAATATATTGTACATTTTTCGGTTAAGACAAAGCTAAACGAAGATCTAATCACTTTTTAAACTGCCCTTTATGCTAAGCAAAACCAAGTTTCTTAACTGACCTACGAGTTGCCTATCTTCTTCGGTCCTATGCGCTAGGGTATAAAGCTGCAGCACAAGCTGTGGCGCAGACTCTAGGAAGCTGTGTAGGAGTCCTAGAGTGGCCGTCTGCCTGTCCTCTTTGATGGTCATGTGTAGGATGGCGTTCCTACGCTTCCTGGCCTCCATCACGCTACGGTGCTCGCGATCTTCAAGGTGGTCTCGGCACAGGCAGTTGAACAGCAACTGGAGGTATCTGTGAAGAGATTCAATTATATTTTAAGCTAGTGATTGAGAAGGTTTTAGGAGATCAGTGTTATTTCTGTTACTACTGAGTCGTCTATACATGAAAATAAATTGTCGTCGGAATGATGTTTTCATCTAAAGCTCAAATTACTAACAAAGAACCTATTATGGGTAAGACATGTTAAAGTTAGTTTCTTTATATGAAATAGCAAATGATTGTTAATGTGATATTTTAAAGTAACACTTCTTTGTCTCTCATATGCTTAGAAGACAACGTATTCAAAAAATAAAAAATTTAATTTATAGTTTTTATCTGAAGCTCCTAAAATTAATTAGGAATACAAGTAGTTAAAATTCATGATTTTTTTGGCGAGATCATGTTTAAAACTATTGATTAGTTTTGTTGTTTATTATGTATAGAATACATTTTACTTAAGGTTAAACAATGCAATAACGTCCAAGAATATGTATGTATTTCAGATAAATTTAGTTATTACTGTGTACATACATGTAGTAAAAGACTTTCAAAGCTGTAAACATGGCTTCCTAGACAGAATTCACATTAAATTACTTGTAGACTTAAGAAAATATATGTTGTAAAGGCATTATACAATTATTGGCCAATTATAAGGAAAAACATTGACATTTTAATTCAAAGTTATAAATTGAAATGTAAATGGTGATTTTTTTTTTAAATCAGCATTTTTTGTTTTGTTTTCTGACAACCGTTGAACGAAATGATCTATCAAAAGACTAATGAAGAAATGTAATTGTGTAGGATATAGGATTTTATATACAGGCCCGAAACGAAACCAATTCTGACTCAGAAATGTGGAGTTAAAGATATTATTTGGAGCGGAAAAGATACCTTATAGCCTTATACCACACACAGGGAATCATAGTGACTGACAATTATTACGGAATGTCATTACCCTAAAATAAGCTTACCTATACAGTAGCCCCATGCACAAGACATGGAAGATTATCCTGACGACCCACTTCCACGTTCCCGCTATCGCATACACAGATGTCCTCTGGTTCCTTATATACCACCACAGGCTCAAAATATTGCACACGGCCGACGCCAACAGGACAAACGCCGCCGCCAGCGCCGCCCACAGCGTCCGACCCTCGGCGAACAACACATAGCAGGCCAGCGCGTCAGTCCCGACGTCTAACGCCAACGCCAGCAGCGACGCCAGGACGTCGGCACAGCCCGGCGGCGTGTATCGGGACGGGCTTTCTATGGACAGTGGGCTGTTGTGGTGGTGTAGCTGCTGCGGCATGCGTATGTCTGGGGCTATGATGGCTATGGCTGTTTCGTCATCGTAGGCTATCCTGTTGTCGAGGGTGGATCTGTAGCCGCCTCGGGGGGCTGTCGGGTAGTGGGGCGCCGTGGATATGGGGGGCTGGTGGTGGTGTTGGGGCGGTTTCTGGAGGGTGCGGTAGTAGGGGAGCTCTTCCATTAGTTCCACCTCGTTCAGCATGGCGAGTTCTGGAAATGTAAGATATTGTTATTGTCTTTGTAACGAATGGGGTCTACTGTTAGATAGAGTATATAGTTAGACACAAGGATTGGAAGTTTACTAAAATTAACTCAGTTGCAGTTACTTAATATGAAAAGTAACTAGTTACAGTTACTAAATACAAAGATTAATTAATTGTAGTTGCTTTTAGAAATTTGTAATAATAAGAAAAATTGCAATTTAACCATCTTACCGTTTTTTAAAGAGAACCAAGATTAAAAAAACATAAGCACAAACAAAACACTGCAATTAGGATCAATTAATTTTTATTTTATTGTAAAAGTATTTGTATTTTAAAATTGGCGTACGAGCTCGGTGAAGAGCGACGTGTGAAAAAACGGAGAAGTAACGAAATTTTCGTTTCTTTGTTACCTCTAAAAATAACTAAGTTACAGTTTAGTTACTTATGAAAAATTTGACTGTGTTACTCGGCGTTACCTAAAAAAAGTAGCAAGTAACGGCGTTACTTCAATCCCTGGTTAGAAACGTGTAGAGTTTTTCGGGTAATTTTTTTAGGTCGCGTGTTCGCAAAATTTTACTCTAACTTAATATATTTGAAATAGAGTTTAAAGTCAAATTTTAGTCCATTTATATGGTTAAACAAAAGGTATTAACATAATTTTAAATTAGTTAGTGTATTAACGATGTGAAAAATAGTTTCCTTTGAATCAACAAAGCTCACAAACCAATATACTCCAACTAGAATTAAGTGGACATATATTATCAGATTATGTGAACTAATACTTGAATGTATTGAAATATACTATTTATGAATAATTAAATGTATATTTCTTTTCTACAGATATCTTTATTGATTCACACTTTAGAGGATTCAATCTTTTACGTTAATTATTCAATTATAATATACTTAAAATATTCGTCGAAGTACAAAAAAATATCATAGTAAAACACTTGCACTAGAAACGAAAGAAGGGGGTAATTTTTAATAGAAATGAACTCTTGGAAGCCCTATATTGTACAAATGAGTTATCACTGCTTAAATCATACTGACTTATCGAAATCTTTATTATACAATATCAATTATTCAATTATTTATCTAAATACTTTATTCGAACTCCTTCAAAGAAGGGGGGAGGGGGGCGCTTCTAATAAATAGTCTACTGGTATCTTTACATACACGGTGCACTACCTTTTTTCACTAACCCCAACAAGGTTTTTCTTTTGCTACCTTAATCCTAAATATTGTTCATTTCACTTGTCAAAATTTATAACTTATAATTAAAAATGTATTTGATAGCTATACCGACACTACTACTATTATAATAACTTGTGTATGGTATATGGGGAATTCTACCATAATTTTTAATTTTATGTCCCTTGGGCATAACTTAAAAAAAAAATTAATATTTCTTTTCAATTTTTTCTTATTATACTAATAGACGGGTCCTTATATAATCGCAAAACGGAATTTTAAAGCAAAGAAACTCTAAAAAATTTTAGGACACAAAACAACGCAGAAAATTCCTTACCTGAATGTTAAATTTTTAGTTTAGGGCTCAAACTAACACATTTTTGAGCTAAAAATTACATTAATTTGGATTTTAAATTGAACTAATAATATATCTTAACAAATTCCTTCCATAAAATTTTGGCTTTTCATACTTATAATGTGTATTTCTCTTCTCCTAACTTTGTCCCTGGGTTTTGGTACATTCACTGACTCATTACTAAAGTGGCGAAGAGAGGCACTGGATGGAGCTACAGTGATTCTTCAATCATGAAAACTGTATTGCAGAAAACTCACATTTCAGTTAGTAGCCGCATTTTTTTTGCTATACTTCACCAATAAGCCAAAAATTTAAAAACCCCAGAAAAATGAGCTGCGTGGCTTTATTACTTTCCTTACAATCCCCCAGGGTTAAGGTTAATTTTTGCTAAATAATTGGATTTTTTTTCTATGTTTAAGTGGAGTATAAGGAGTAAAAAAATCAATTTTTATTAAACTGGAGTTAGTTTCAACACAAAAAAGACGGAAAACATCGCGAATTTCCTCACCTTCCGTTCCTAACCGTCAACCGGTTTTTTCGTGACTTCGGTTTCATTGAAAACTAGTTATTTTCATAAGGCCAGTTTAAACCGGTTTCTTTGAAACCGTTTTTTTTTATTAAAAAACTGACATCCCTAATTTTTTTGTAAAAAAAATTCAAATGAGCCTTGCTGAACTTTTTTTTGTAATTCTAGAACCCTTATAAACCTTTTTACAAATATTTAAAGTGATTTTGAAAAAATAAATTTCACAAGTTTTTTTATACCTGAAATTAAAAATTATGGTAGAACTGCCCATATTCGTGATTTTGGAGAAATTAAAATATTTTGTCGCTATAGGTTAATATAATTCTTATTTTAAAATTAGTCAAGTACCAGTTTATAATTTTTTTTTATCGAATTATACAGCAATTGATATTCATTTTTGCGGTTGATTTTCCGTTGAAAACCGTTTTTATGCCAAAAACTTCCTGCCTAATAGAGACCCATGTCCGAATTCTTATAGAGTTTATTATTTTTTTTTGTAATACGTTTAATTCAAAGTTTCACAGTCCAGTTGTAATTAATAGATTATTTGCACCTATTAAAATTATTATCTATTCAAATACGGGTGCATTGTCAATAATTTCTTTTATAACGTTAATCGATAAGTTTTCCTTCTTGTTTTCGTATTTTTACCGATAATTTCGTTTCGTTGAAAGTATTATAAATGGCATCGACTCATTTTTTAGTTAACGAACTGTTTTAGTAGTATGTAAAAAAAGATTTTGGCTTTCTTATCAAACAATTCTGGGACTAGTATCCTTTCAGAACCAAATAATCTTATTCAAGTGTGTCCCTTCACTAACTGCGGTTTAAATTCAGCTTCCCGCATCGAAACTACACTAACAGAAAAACAACATTTACAGAATCGTGATTGTCTAGAAAAAGTTCACAGAGTAAAATAATCCTATATGAAAATACCTAATATTTTATGCCCAAACTAGTTATTAAAATACATAGTTTTATATATAAAAAACATTTAAAGAATAAGTCCCAATTCTTAAAAAATTCTTATCTGTGAAGGGAAAAGTTTTCTTTTTTCGACTCCTTGTCCTTAATTTACATTTCTCACTATTATAATTCTTTTTAAATACTTGTTATAGTAAGTATGAAGGTAATAACATGAGCTAGAAAAAACAATGACTTTTCTTTATAAGATTGTTATTACGTTATTTCTTGTATCTATCTAGGATGAGGTAAAGATTGTTGAGAAATGAATTTCCAATAACACCTAATGTTAATAATATTACCATTCAAATTCTTATTTTAAAATTAATATAATTTTTTTTGTCGTGTTTTATTTAAAACTGAGTCAAACCACGATTGCTATCCATTCCAAAAACATAAGCTCATTTCCATGTACCCATTCCCCCGTCCCACTGCAGCATAGGTTCAGCTTTCCGCATCAAAACAACGCTAGCAGAAAAAGTACATTTACAGAGCCGGGAGATTCGTTATGAATTCCGTCTTTTGGTTTTTCGCGCAAACAAATGTATTATTCTGATGTTGGCTTGTGATTGGATTTTCATAGAAAGTATGGCGCACTCGTTTTTTTTTCATGCATTTTTTTTCTATGGAGGGTGTATGTGTGTAGATTATTATTTTTGGCCGTTTTTATGTCACAGATATGATTTACAGTTTGGTTCCTAATAGCATAGCGCAATTTTTGTATGTTTTTTTCTCTCTTAAGAACATGATTGTATATTTTAAATATACCCAATGCTTAAAAAAAACCCATTTAATATAAAACATTTGTCGACAAATTATGGTGTTGTTTGAAAAAATTAAAAATGTTAACAAAGGATTTTGTTTTGCTTGTTAAATATGTACATCGAAACTAAGCACAATTTTTTGTTTTGATTAACTTTACAATTAATTATGCTAATACTTACAACTACTTTTTCAAAATTTTATTACCATGTATGTAAATTATGCTATCTTTTTCGAACACGTTAAAAATCACTGTTAATCGGCAAAATATGTATTAAATCTTGCTAATTTTTATGCTTCTAGAATTTTTATTTAGCATTTGATCCGCAAATATAAGTAGGGATTTAATTATAAGTAATATTACTATTTTTTAACAAGTTGGAACTTATATTGCATTTATTTTATGAGTATTTACTTGCTCAATAGATATTTATTAGCTTAGATATTTTAATATAACAGTTATTTATGTTCCCGATAATTTGTAATTAAATTTTTATTTCCCACTACCGTTTTGTGTCTAAAGAAAGTCTGGGGTTGGACCCGACATAAATATACTAGTAGCAAAATAAATAAGAAATTTGTATTTCATCTCTCTCTCAACTTAAGGGAACCGGGAACCCAACGACGCTTGAAAATATCGAATTTTTATTTTAACTTTTAATCACTAAAATGTGTATTTATGCAGAAGCTGATATAATACACACATGAATATCGGGCTGTAGTTGGCAAAGGTGTTACTTAATTCTAACATAACTTAGTTTCCAGCTTCAAATGCCCAAATTCTAAAACAACAATTTTCAGCCTTTAGGTACACTTTTCTCTTTCTATTGTGTTTGGAGGGTAGACATTTTTTAAGATTTTGTATGCATATTTATTAAACAAAGTAAACCCGCAATTTTTTTTATAAAAGTTTCAAAAAAATAATATAATATGCAAAAATACGTTTTTTTTCATTTAGAAAATACGCAGAAATTGTATTTAGGGTAATAATTTCAGAGTTTTAAAGATTCATCAACCAACTTGAGGTTTATTGCGTTTAATGGACTACTTTTAATTTATATAAAAATTATTTTTAGTATCCCGCAATAGTTGTGCTAAGTGTACCTAAGGCTGAAAATCGCTCTTTTCAAATAATGGTATTTGATGCTGGAAAAAAATATTGGAATTAACTAATATCCTTGCAAACTTACAGCCCCGTATTCATTTATGTATAATATAAGTTTTTCCAGTTCAGTAATCAAAAGTTAACATGATAATTCGATATTTTAAAGCATCGTTGAATTCCTGGTTCCCTTAATTCCTAACAATCATAGCATAGATTAGTTCAGCAATCATAACATAGATAACAAACATTAGTTACATTGAGCTTTAGATCGAGGAAAAAATAAATTCTAACATTGATTGATCTGTTATTAGTCGTCTTACCTCGTGGTTCTATTTTAGTTTTGAATTTAGTAGGTTTATTACTGCTCTTATAATCAGGTATCTAAAATCTCCACTTCAGTGTGAGTTTATTTTACAAACAAACAAAGGCAAATAATCATAGTTTAACGATTCTTTACATTGTGAAGTTTAAACTTGCAAGCGCAAGAAAAATAATCACCTTTATTTTCTGGTGCTCGCAAACAGAATCTCTATCTATTGTGATAAATTTTGTTATTCAACATTTGATTTTTAAAAAATACTTTTGAATATGTTATACAAATAAAGAAAATTCCGCTGTAAATACTTACGGGGGAAGTTTCGTCATCTTTCCTATCTCCTTTCCATCATCTCCTTCCTGCTACTTTTATAATCAAAATAAGTCTGCTTTTTATAGTTTATCGATATTTTTTTATGTTTGTTTCGTGCTTAATAAAAAGAATATCCTTGATTAATTTTTGTTTTGCTTCCATTTTTTTAAATGATAAAAAATGCTAGAACCAATTTTTTGTAAAATCTGAAAATTAAATGAATTAAAATTTTAAATATTACTATAGTTATTTTAAGTTACATTTTCGGGGATCCAAAAATACGCAAATTCACTCTGCACCACTATTCCTAAGTGCACCAAAGCAACCAATAAAGTTTGACTTTCAACATATGTTTGTTGAGTGATAAAATATAAAATTTCTTATTTATTTTGCTACTAGTAATTTTCCACAAACATTATTAAATAAACCACATTAAAATAAAACTAAACTAAAAACAAAACCCAGCTTTTATCATCAGATAAAACTTCTTACCCTCAAATCCCCTTCACCCCTCCTAAAAACCCCTTGACCCAAACAAACTCCTAAGATGACCGAACGAAATTCGCCATGGTGGCCTTCCACAAGCCCTCCTCTGCCCAATGCGCAAGCGCCGATAGCGAACAAACGCTTCCCATCCTGCAATCTCACCCCTATCCAAAGACAAACATGAAACAAAGGCGATGGGAAACCACAAATAAAGACATTTTTGAAACGTAAACACCTGATTGCGTTCACCTGTACGGATAGCTTCATTACCGAAATCCCCCCTCCTTTCCCCCTACGTATGCCACAGAGGGGCGCAGGCGCTATGTGCAAGCCCCCCTCTTGTTGTCGAAGAGAAACCAACTTTTTGAAATTTTCGTGCCTCCGACCCATACTAGTGCAAGTCATCAATGGGGAAAACTTCGGGGGTTTCTTGACATTTCTTTTACACTATGTTTAACTATCAATTCCTATGTAGGTAATTTGAGAAGTATCATATTTTTACAGAAAATAATCAACAACTTTCATGGGTTTTTTGTAAATTTGGCACAACATGACTTACACTGTTCTATACTAGAACTAATAAAGGCCTCCACTCACCGTGGTTGTTGTGGTACCGCTTGCTAACGAACTTCCTCCCCTTCTTTACAGATACGCCGAGAGCTCGGCCATCCTGGAGCTGTGGGAATCCCTGGAGCTGCCCTGCTCGCCACACTTACTGGAGGTGAGAGAGGATTGATTATTGTTGTTTATGTGCCACTCTAGCCGCCCGCCAAACGATGGCCGTCCCCTCTCTGGCGCTGGTTCTCGTCTGACTGGCGCGCCCTCTTCTGCCATCCCCCTATCGGAGAATGCGCCCTTGCATCCCTTGCTCCCCCGCGCCCCCCTTCTTTCGGACATCGATTTTTCCGCAAATCATTCATCGCTTGATCTGCATTGAACCGAATCCTTTTTCTCGCGTGAGCATCCCTTTCCAGACGCCAAACGCTCGCCAACTTGGGTTGAGTCGCGCTTTAGGGGCGTTGCATGAAATTTGTATGGGGGAAAGGGTTTAGCTTTCGTAACTCTAGATGGCAAAAATGTCTTGTTGGAACTAAAGTTTTGTCGAGTGGTTGTTTTAGCCTTGCCAGTATTGAACGTATATCATGGATTTAATCATTTATTCCTGTTAATACTATTAAATGCTAGTTTTTGTTAGTTCATAGTGATTTAAAATTACGAGAAAAATCAATCACAATAAAGTTTAAATACTACAACAACTTCTAATTTCTTTTAGTTTGTTTGAGCAATCGAAAGGAAAAAAAAATGTTGTTCAGTTAAACTATGAATTTTCAGTACAAAGAATGTGTGGAAAAAACCCATTCCAATAAACATGAGAAAATACTAAACTTTAATTTAACTTTTATTTCTTTAAAAAAAAAAGGCTATTGAAATTCATTTTCCAAAGTAAGGTTCCCTAATGTGCATCATAACAGTTTTCTTTTAAATTGCTTCTTGTACTTTCGGTTTCTGAAGATGGTAGATGGAAGTTTGTAACTTGATTACTTATACCCAAAGTCCTTGTTACCCCATTAATCCTTAATTATTCCATTCTAAATTTTCTCGTGCTTAAGTATATAAATACGTATTCTGCGTATAATCGTACACCACTGTTTTCCCTCTTGTAAGCGATATTTGGTGTGATTTTCGAGCTATGCACGATTCATAAAAAGTCGTATTTCTGTGACTTTTTCCGTGACTTATTCGCTTATGATGTGATAGATAAGAACGCTTTTATACCATTCGAAATGTTAACAGGCGTAAATCTCTTACAGCGCTATTTTTAGCCTACTTTTCTTTTTTTAATTCGAAAGAATTAAAAAAAATGAAAAAGTAGGTATTGACATGCGGTCGATGTCCGTCTGTCTGTCCGTACCTCCCCTTCCAAAATCGGTTCTATACATCTGATCTTAAAAATTCTTTTTTGTTAGAAAAGCTATGATCTCAGAAACCCAACTTTCATACTTTTTGTCCGCCTGTCTGTACGTCCGGACGGACATAAATTTACTATATGTCGGCGAATTTCCCATTGAATTAGCATTGGAATTCAATTTTGAGTCATTTAAATCACTGTTGCCAAATCAACAATGGCATGAGAAACTTTATTTATTTAAAAATATTTGAAGCAAAATAATTTTTTTATGAATCAGTTTGGAATGACGTCATAAAATGTAGCACAATGTTATTCTTTGATTGTTCATTAATTGTTTACCAAGAAAGCGGCAAGGCATATTTTTTGCATACAATTATGCTTGGTTTTAATTTACATTTCGTATTTTTTTTAATGCAGTTTGGAGTAGTTTCATTATTTTTGTTATTAATAAATATTTAATTATTCTTCGAACTACAAATAAATCGAGCAGACGACAAATAATATGAAGTTAATTTTCCACCTTGAGCACCTTGAGGTTGCATTGCCCCATAATGATTGACAGTTTTTTTTTAACCTTTGCGTGATCGGAAAAGAGTCTCGTTACCTTTGTAGCTCCAGTTCAGGTCAGTTGGATCAACCAAAATATTTTCTTTTGATCAAGTATTCGTGAGTCGTGACCTTGTGATTACAATTAGAAGAAGATTAATTTTTTTTTTAAATTTACGATTGAAACTTTTTTTGGGGGCATTTGTCCTACTTCGGCCTCTACTAGGTTTCTGTTTCAGACAGGCTTTAGTAAAAAAAAAATTTGGAGGTTTAGGAATTTTCTGGAGACTCCGAAAATTTTTCGGAGTATCACCGTAAGTATAACCGGATTATAGACTATTTCAGATTATGGGTGTTAGGATTAGCGGTTCTATACTGTATTTTCTTTTCATAATAAGGTATATATAAGTTGCTAGATTTATAGGCTTAACATATATTTTTGCTAAAGCATTTAAAATTCTATTTATCTTTACATATATTTTCTGAAGAACTTCTTCAATACTTTGAAGAGAGGTGCTACAGTCCAAAGCTCTTTTGATATAGCGAAATTGAATGGTGTTGTTCATAAACTCACATTCTCCGTTTAGGGTAACTAAGATTAGGGTAACTAAGATATAGCACATCCTTTAGCGACTTCGCCCAATTGAACTTACAATAGTAATAAGTCGCCAATGACTAGACGGGACCCTATATCTTAGTTATACTTTGGAGAATGTATTGCAACTACATCCTTTAACTGGTTTAAGATGAAAATATTGCTTTATACGTTGAAAAGTGTTGGATCAGGTAAAGGACGAATTTACAGGAAAATGGTTCGAAGTTTATCTTTTTTTTGTACACTTTGAAAATTGGTTGGTTTACAAATTGGAACTCAAATATTCTACCTATTTATAAAATACGCAATTGGATGATCTTAAAAAATTGCCTTTTGATTGATTTGAATTAAAAAAACCTTAATTGTGTCAGGTACGTCACTTTTCTGCGTTCCGTGCTGTGTAAGCCTACTGTGTGTAAATTGAAAAATATTAGAGCTGCCGATTTTTAAGAAAAAGGCAGTAGAAATACATACTATAAAGTGTTTAAATGTAGTTCAAAACATTTATACGCATAAATATAACAATTACAGAAAAAAAAAGCATTTAAAAGAAAGTTGAATAATTTTAAAAGTATTCACTCGATTTAAGACTGCAGAGAAATGATGTATCGAAAACTAATGGTTTTTGCCTGGAATACATGTATTATCTGATTATTTTTCTCATACTTATTCGAAGTGTTTAGGTTATTAAAGAGATTGATTTTTTACTATTAAAACCCAAGTTAGTAGAGGCAATTTTTCTTTCTAAATGACCCCCGTATGTCGTACAATAAGTATTTACTTAAGCAAAATCGTAGGTATATACTGTAATAGAAAGATAACAGTAAACAACAATACATTTTAAACACGAAATTCTTTTGGAAGTTAAGACGAATTAATCTTATTAAACCGCTATACATCATAACATTGATCGCATTTATAAGGTTTCGCAAAAAAAAGGCTTCTTTTGTTACTCATCTTTAGTTATTACCAGAAAGCAGCTCATTGTGTAGGTTTAGCAATGTTTAAACAACTAATCTGTTTCACCATTGTTTTCATTAAAATTTATCAATTTTAATTATCTTTTAAATATTTAATTAACTAATATTCTTCAGTTTCTTTTTTTTTTAGTTTTAGCCCTTACAAATTGGACATTTTTTTAAAAGAAATTTTGTATCAAAGAAATTAAGCGTATTGTTGTATTGTTTGTAAACAAATTTTTATTGTACTTTGAACTTGATTAATGTTTAAAGTCATTGTTCATTATAATTTTTTAAATATTTATTTGAGCGTTAAATCACTTAAAGAGATTGTTGTTATATGAAAGAATGATTTAATAAATAAGCTTTGTCAAAAACAAAAGATTTAAAGGGAGAAATATCATGTTTCCCAGCCGGAACGCTATATTAACGAGTGGTAAAAGTACTGTCTCCCTGTACCATGTCTATTGGTTCGTATCCAACTCCTGGCTTGGGTGTTTGTAGCCTCTCAAAATTATTGTTGGTTCGGTTTAATTAAACTCGGCTTATTAGGGAAAAAACAGTTCCTGAAATATACCATGCAAAAAGCCATTTTACTTTCTGCTCCTTAAGGGCTGGGGAGCTCAGTCGGTTAAGGCGTTCGCCTTGCATGCGGAAGGTCCCAGGTTCGGATCCGGGCATCAACAAAGTAGCTGCCGACCAATAAATATGCCGCCCTTAAAATATACGTTGGGTGCCTACTCAGGTGTCGGCTTGGCACTTGATTATGGTTCTAAATTATAACGCCCGTTGTCAATAGTCCTCGTGTAGCTGTAGTGCGATGATAATTGAAACTAACCCATACTTCTTGCTCCTCGTCGTCGCCAAAAAATGAAGCACTGTGCCAATCCCCGAAACTTTTACCAATTCCCACAGTGTAATATTGGAAATATGCAAGTTGGTAAAAGTGCTGTTTCCCCGTACCAATATATATATTGATTCGTATCCAGCTTCTGACTTGGGTGTTCGTAGCTTTTCAAAATTATTGTTGTCTCGATTTAATTAAACCTCGTATATGAAAAAACAGCTAATGAAATATACAAAACCAAAAGTCGTTTTACTTCTTGCTCGCTAAAAAGTGAAGCACAGTGCCAATCCCCGAAACTCTTACCAATCCTCACAGTGTAATATGGGAAATACGCAGGTTGGCTTCGCGAATTTCCTGGATAGTGTTTTTATTTATCTTCCCTTGGCTTGGGTGTTCTTAGCCTTTCAAAATTAATGTTGTGTCGGTTTAATTAAACCTCGTATGGGAAAAAACAACTCCTGAAATATACCATACAAAATGCCATTTTATTCCTTGATCCTTGTCCTCGCCAAAAAGTGAAGCACAGTGCCAATCCCCGAAACTTTTACCAATTCTCACAGGGTAATATGGGAAATACGCAGGTTGGCTTCGCGAATTTGCTCGATAGTGTTTTTATTTCTTTCCCCCATTCTTCTCTTTTCGATTGCTGGAAAAGGGGGGTTGGGGCAAAAGGAGAGCTCTTGGTTGTCTTTTGCTTGGATTTCCTTCTGGGAGTTCTTGTCAATTTTGACAAAAGAGAATCGATATCTCGATTGCTGGGGGAGTGCAGTGTGTGTTCTATAGGGGGAATGGGGGTGTTCCGCTATCCAAAGTCGTCTGCGGTTGCTGCTGCTTCTCAACTTTAAGCCCCCTTGAAGGAGGGTGGGAGATTTTTTAATTCCCATCGTTTGCTGACTTTTTTTTCAAATTCCCTTTTTTTCTGTGCGACTATTTCTTTTCTATCGGTCGAAACATTGATTTTGAAAGATTTTGAATGGGGGACGGGTGGGATAGGAAAGAAGGGGGGAAGGGGGGTCTTGTGAATCGATATGTTTAGGGGGTGGTAGTGGGAGTGTTCGTTAGGGGGATAACTTTAACTGCGACGGTTTCGCCGGCCGTGAGGGGAATTTAAAGAGGGTAGGACGATCGATGTTTGTGTGTTGGCAATATGATTGAGGAAACTGGATATATGCAATGGGATAAAGTTGAAAACGAGAATTTTTTATTCGTGTTGCGACGGCCATATTGAAAAGGCCCAGTAGCAGTTTTATTTTTTGCACGAGCTCTTTTGAATTTGTATGTTTTGAGAATTTATAGTGGTGCTTTAAATTTAGTTTATTTTCCATTGGTGTGTTAAGAACTGACCACGAATGGTGAATATTTTATCTATTCAATCTAAGCAGATCTGAACTATCTAAAGCAGAGGATTTTTTTGTAATGAATAGTCTTATAAACGACAAAAGTTAAAAAAAATTTGCACAAAGATAAGTTTACATTTCGATATCGCTATAGATCAGTTTTTAGAATTTTTTTTTATTTTACATTTTTAAAAAAAATTATAAACATCGTTTTTTTAAAGTTTTTAACTCTAAAACCTCCCTGTAGCATCAACCATTTAAATTTTATACGTACTTTTGGATTTCTTTTGGTTAAAACAAGAGCTTTCTGGTTATAATAATTATTATTAAATGGAAATAGTGTCTAAATTTGTTTTTTTTTGGTTTGTTTATTTTAGTTAAAATATACGGATAGAATGTTAAGTGCAAAAAATATGCAACCATTGCCAGTTTTTGAGAGTATTATTATTTTATAAATGAAATAACAAGGGAAATTGTTGATATAAGAAGACTTTATTTTGGTTCATTATTGATATCTTCTGCCAGTAAGAAGCCGTTTCGTACTTTTCTGTAAAAGGTAACATTTGTAAGAGAATTTTTTTTTATTTATTTGATTATAAGTCCAAAAAAGCGCCAAATTATCACCAAATATTGCCAAATGTGTTTTTTCTCATAATTTTGATTCCCATTTTTTTAAAAAAGTATTTAAGTATGGAAACTTGGAGATTAAAAATTTCTACGTAAGCGAAAATTGAGTATAATCACATAAAAGCGGGTAATACTTTTTTAAAATTTTTGATGCAAGGATTAGTCAACTGGATTATAATTTTATTTCTGATTTCCATTTCATTTTGATGTTTACAAATCGAAATATGGAGGAGTATTTATGCATAAGCTCGGAGTTCGAGTGTATTTTTGACATAAATTTATCGAATAAAACAAGTTTTAATTTGTAAGAAACTTCGAAGCAAAACAAAATATTTTTAATGAAGATTAATCCTATTATTTTGAAGAAAAAGCAATGAAATTAAAGGAATTAATTTTCTTGAAGAAACATTTTCGCAAATACAACTTAGACAGAAAATTTATTGTAGTTACAGCAATAAAAATGTTTTTAATCTTATTTTTTTATTATTAATCTTATTTATTTTGAAAACTTTACATTAGGAATTTTTTTAAATTACCGACATTTTTTCATTGAATTTTGAGGAATTTATTCTAAATATATAGAATTAAAACATAAGATATAATTTTTTAAAAAATTAAACTAAATCCCTACAAAAATTACATTTTAATAAGTAATAAATAATTTTATTTACTACTAATTAAAATGTAGTTTCTGTCGGGATTAGTCTTATTAAAAATTTTATGTCTGATGTTTAATTCTATATTTTGCATTCAATTTGTAAAATTATGCATATTCAAAGGTTTCTAAATAATTGAAATAAATTTGTCTATGTATATTTATATTGATTAAATTTTTTTGATGAGGCTGTGTCAATAAGAATAAATATCTATATATTAATTGAATTAAGCTTTATACGCATAGACGATTTCTTATTTATACGGATACTCCAAACGTAATTCCGAAATTTTTTAATGAACTGATTTTGTAGTACGTTTGTTCATAATTTTTTTTATCTTACGTTTAATAAACTTTGAATTTTCAATATAATGATTTTTTTTTAATTATCTGTTTCTAATTAATTAGTATTATGCAGTAGTCCCTTTCCTATTTCACCTGTATAACCAAGTGCGATATTCAATATTTTTTCATTATTTTACTTCTTGTTGTTTGCCAATCACTTTGTATTCATCTGCAACTTATACTGTAAAATTTTGATGTAACGATATTTGAGATAACTGGTGGAAACTATCTTTATGGAAACAGTAGCCTACAAATTTTTTGGTAAAGAAAAGAATAAATTAGATAAGCTGTTCACTAGTTAGTTTACAAATGCCCACGAAACAACTTTTACTGCTTAAAATATCATTTTATTACACTGCGATGCAAAAGTTTAGACAATGACGTTTTTTAGCTGTAATATTTAGAATTGTGATAGTAGAATTACAAAACACCCCTAAACATATTAAATAAATATTTTGAAATGCTATAATTGAAACATAATTGTTTGATTTGCTATAACAATTTTTTTTTCATAAAATAAAAATTTGTACGATGCAAAAGTTTAGACACAAATACGATATTATGCTAATTTAAAGTAGATAATGGCCTAATTTTGCATATTTATTGATGAATTGAATTTGATAAATTAAAAAAAACACGATATCCGGTGAGATTTAATAACGATATTGGTTCAATTTTACACCAAAAAGACAATATAGCCACTTTAAATATTTATTCAAATCATATTTGCTTCAAATGTACAATTTAACATCTCTAAACACGAACCGAATACCTACCAGTCCATCACTTTAAAGTTTTGGCACGAAATCGTGGATTTAGAGACATGCATTGACCGATTTTCTTGATGACAAGTGCAGTCTTCCCATATAAAATCACAAAATAGCAGCATATTATTCTTTTTTGCACTTTAGTACAATGAAGAGATAGTCACCTCTTCAAAAACGACAAAAAAAGTCGTTCATTTTAACGTAAATTCACTCCACACCATTACGAAAGTTCCTTTATACGAAATTCATTACGAAAGAACCCTAGCATAAAGAAGGAACTTTCGTAATGGTGTGGAGTGAATTTACGTTAAAATGAACGACTTTTTTTTGTCGTTTTTGAAGAGGTGACTATCTCTTCATTGTACTAAAGTGCAAAAAAGAATAATATGCTGCTATTTTGTGATTTTATATGGGAAAGACTGCACTTTTCATCAAGAAAATCGGTCAATGCATGTCTCTAAATCCACGAATTCGTGCCAAAACTTTAAGGTGATGGACTGGTAGGTATTCGGTTCGTGTTTAGAGATGTTAAATTGTACATTTGAAGCAAATATGATTTGAATAAATATTTAGAGTGGCTATATTGTCTTTTTGGTGTAAAATTGAAACAATATTGTTATTAAATCTGTTTAGTTCACCGGATATCGTGTTTTTTCAATTTATCAAATTCAATTCACCCAATAAATATGCGAAATTAGGCCATTATCTACTTTAAATTAGCATAATCTCGTATTTGTGTCTAAACTTTTGCATCGTACAAATTTTTATTTTATGAAATTTTTTTTTATAGGAAATCAAACAATTATGTTTCAATTATAGCATATCAAAATATTTAATTAATATGTTTAGGGGTGTTTTGTAATTCTACTATCACAATTCTAAATTTTACAGCTAAAAAACGTCATTGTCTTAACTTTTGCATCGCAGTGTATTAGTCAGGTTTCTTGTGCAATTCAGATTTGTGCAATGTACCATAGTTCTTTATTTTAGCAGTTCCCACGCCTTTCTTTTAGGATCCAAAACCCTAAATGAAAACTAAACACACAACCCTTGTTTTCCTTTTGTTAAATGGTTGAATTAAACAGTAAACTTTTAAGTGTTTACAAGGGTTTAGTATTGTCCCCGCTTTTCGGTAGAATACACCTGTTATACGGCATTGACAATGAATTTATAAAGAGTAAAGGAGTTAAAACTAACGGCGTTTTATTTCATTCAAGTCAGGTGTTAAGCCTCTATTTGACTAACTTAAAATTGAAGGCAGAGTAAACTAGAAATTGTGGTCTCAAAGCAAAGTGAAAGATCGAAGGGATATGTTTAACTTCCTTTTAATTTCGAAATTTGGTTGAGTACGGATCATTAGGTCTCTATTGTATCGTTAAATTAACTTTTTGTTAAACTTAACTGAATTCTCATGCGCCATTGATTGATTTTTCCGAAATAAATAAATAAATAAATAAATAAATAAATCTTTTTTTTTTAAAAAGCATATGGCTAATGATCGGGTAAATTCCAAATAGTCTAGAAATATGGTTAAAAACTTCTTTTCAAAAGTGAAGGAGATGGATTGTCGATGTAAAAAGCAAGTCAAAACTTTGAAAACAACTTTTTCTGGAATAGTTTGACTGTGGAAAATTTGAATGCATATGCCTGGGGAGCGTATTTATTGATTACGGTCCTTGTGCAACCAGACAAACCTTATTGCTTCCGGGATATTGATCGAAAAGAACTGGTGGAACCAAATTAACGGCTCATTCATCGCAAGTGATATTTTTCTTGGATGGCTACGCTGCTGGAGCGATAATCTTTGCCAATTTCTTTGGTGGAAAAGTTTTTATTGTCTTTGCCGATATGTTTGTTGGGGAGTATTAATTTCCCTTCGGGTTGAACACGTTTGGTTTTTGTAATCGATAGATCCATATATTTTAATAGAAATGTGCTTTTAGGGCAAAAATATTCGGACTTTTCACAAAAAGATCTTCATTTTAGATAATGTTATTTGGATGTCCGGACTAAATTATCTATTTTAGTCGAATCATCATATTATTGATAATGCCTACCATAATTGGTTTATAGGTAAATCCTATATTAAATTTTTTTTTAGCTTGACTAATGCTGCTAATTTCTATAAAGCAAGAAGGTCAATGAACCCCGGTATCTAAACAATTGAAAGATTTGGTCGGGGTTATTTTTGATGTCAATAAATGACTTCACCAAAAATGCTGTTCACCAAATAAGTTTCATCTGTAGTCAGTATTAAACGGTTAAAAAAAGGCGTCCAACGAAATATTTTTTTTAGTTCTGTCTATGTATTTTAATGAATCAAAGACTTTTATTTCCCTCAATTCTCATTCCTATAACTCTTGTCAGTATGTAGACCAAAGATATCCAGTCTATCGTTGATAAATGAGTGCGGTCTATTGATGTTGTTAATAAAAATTTGTGTGATGATAAATGGCCATCATTATGATTGTTTATTACTTATGATCATTGTGATAGACTCAACTTAGGATCACTATGATTGACTCATCAACATGCATCTGCAATTTGTCTAGTCTCAGCATTTAGTTTTAGAGTATCGAAATTGTGTTTGAAATTTTGATTTTGTTATTTAATAACTGTTATATACTACATGACATTATCAAGCTCGATTGTTCAGGGACGAAACTTTTATTTAACACACTCTTTATTATAAAATCATTTCACATTTTTAAGTTTGTCGATTTTTTTTATGGCGATTGTTTCCTTAATTTTCTGATCTTTCTTTTTAATAACAATTCTTGGTATCTACCTTATTATTTTATTTCCCTCTTTATAAAGAAACAAATATAGAAAATATAGTTATATCTTACATGGCAATTCTACATTCCTCGTGGTGACTTGAACTAAGAACCACTCTCATCTTCTTCCAAAATATTTCTCTCGCATGATTTCGGCAACCCTGTTTTGTTGTAAGGAAATGTGGGACTTCCCGCTCCAACTTGAGACAAAAGCGACCCCACGCAAGATATCCTTCATTAGTAGTAATTTGAAGAACAAGATTGCACGGAAAAGAACACAAAAAGAGTAAAAAAATCCTGAAACCTAACCAATTTCGTTAAAAGTAGTCGTTAATATTAATCACTACAGTAGAACTTCCTTTCTTACGAAGTTTTAAAGACAAATGCTTCCATTTAAAATAAAAGCTTCTTTTTAGAATTTCGATCGTTAGCCAGACAAGCTTATTAATGAACGTCCCATGAGGCATAAGGGATTACTGTCCGACTTAAACTAATAAAAATAATTAATGATCCTTATGGAATGGTTAAGTTTTTCATATTAAGTAAGTGTTTTATTGATCGGTTATTTTTTTTTAACTTCCTTTATTTTTCAATTGAAATCTAATTCTCGTATTCCTTGGATAATTTGAATATTTAAGTATTTTCGTTCTTTATAATTTGTTTATGGAATATTAATATTGAAATACCAATGTTAGTCGTGTCTTTTAGACTTGGGGAAATTTTTTGACATCGTTTATTTTATTTTTTTTCTTTAAAAAATTAATTTTGTTTGGAGAGAGATAAATTTCAGCTTTTTTTTAATGTTGTTTTGGGTTTTTTTTCTGAGTATTTTAAGAGCTATTTTTTCAAAATGTTTGATGATCGTTATTTTTCTTTCGAAAGAAGTTTATATTTGAAATTTTTGCACTTTGTTTTTCAGTTGCTTTCAATGACAGCACCTTTCTGATTGATTTCAAAATTTATTTTTTTCAACCGGTATTGAGTCTTGGACTTTTTTTTTCAAACAGTTTTTCATATTCTTTTGTGTTGGATTATATTTAATAGAGTTTGTTCGTTATTGGTGCCTTGATCGCGAATTACAAAACATTAATTCAGGACATTCATTAAAGATTAAAAAGAAACCGTATCTTAAATCATCCTTAACAAATGAACCATCTTTTTCGTCTTTGAAATGACTGAGAATATAAATAAAACTATTTAGCGTTAAATTCACCAATCATAAAAATAAATTCTAATTCACACAATACTACAATTCAAAAGCCAACAATTTTCCTCCTTTCAAACTTCCCTCAAAATAAACTCCCTCATTTTCCACCATAGAAATTGATTAGAAAGAAAAAGAAAAGAAAACTCTCAGACAAAAAAAAATTGTTTTTCCCTGTTTACTCCCGAAAATAGAGGATCTATAAAGTCCTCCTTTTTTCGAGGCTGTCAATAGCCGCCTTAAATTTCGTTCCTCAACACACCCAAAAGAGACTTGGCCCTAAAAGCAGCAGCAAGAATGGACGAAGGGATATTTCTCTCAATGTGTGTGAAGATAAATTTCTTTCCGAAAGGGGAGTGATTCTGGACGGAATTTTTTTTTGACAGTCTCGACGTCGCTGGTTTCGTCGGGTTGAAGTGTTCCATGGGGATAGAGGGCGAAATGGGCAAATGGGTTGTATTTTTCAACCAGTGCGATGGAAGAGTATTTTGGGTTATTTTTAAAAAACTATTCTCCATATATTGTGTTTATACATTAAATTACACAAAATGAACTATAAGGAACGAACACTTGTCATGACATTTTACAGAGCTAAACTATTACTCTACATCAATGGAAAAAATGGAATTGGAATGAAACAAGAAGCTAATTCAAGGGATTTTGCAAGACATCTCCGAATAAGTGTTTCTGGTTTACATACGCGTGGATTTATATAGTCTTCTATATTTTGACCTCATTTACACGATATAGATCGAAAGAGAACTATTTATTTTGGTTAAAAAGAAATGTCACACACATTTCTAAAATGTATGTGGTAACGTTTAAAATTGATGTTTTAAGATGTGTTTGAAAGAAAATAATCGAAATTAATGCTTTTGTCTTTCAAAAGATTTTTTGTTAAATACCCAAAGTTTTGTCTACAAATTAGCGACTTGTGTTAAATTTTTAAGGAAACATTTCTTCAAATTCATTTAGAAAACAAGTTTTAAAGGGATGCAGAAAGCTAAATAAACATCGTAAATTACTGGTTTCGGACCACCTTATCAGTAAATAAAAATATTCCAATGCAAAATTGATCATTCTGGAAATCAAGACCATATGATTCTAGCTCAGTTTGATAAACATGCGACCCTGACAAGGTTGTTCCCGTTTTTCCATGGCGCCTAGGTAAACACGGGGCGTGTGTGTTGAAACGACGACGTGTCAACGGATGCCTCTTTTTTCCGGAACCTGAGCGCGTCTTTATTGTTGATTCATTTATCCTCTTTCATCTTCCAATGCCGTCTCTTTTTCGGTGAGGACGCCTTTTTTTATTTCATGTTCGGCTTTAGTGCAAGTTGAAAGGGTTGTTTTACCATGGAGACTTATGATACATGAAAAAAAATTGTCTCATGAAATATTTTGTGTTTTTCAGAATGAGTTTAGTGTATCAATCAAATGTGTAAATCGTGAATATGTTTTGGTTTACACTCTCATGGTTTATTTGCACTTGGTTTCTGGTACCTGAGTGCTTCTTCTGGGCTGGGGCGCCCAGGTGGTATGGCGCTTGCCTTGCATTGCATGCGAAAGGTTCCAGTTTAGGCGACCTTAAGCGGTCTGTGCACCCAAAAAGATATTAATACTCCTTATAGAGAAGAGAGAGCACGTTAAATATGCTCTAAAGTATGCGCTGGTATGATGTCGCTCTTAAAAGTTGTGTTGTTAATTTGCTTTAAAAGTCTCAGGGGTTTGCTCTTCTCTTGACTGTGGTTCTAAATTATGACGCAGTCTCCAATAGTCTTCGTGTAGCTCTAGTGTGACAATAATTCAACTCAACTGAGTGCTTCTTTACTAGCGTCTGCTTCGAGGTTCGGACGTCTTCCCCCCCCCCCCCCTTTCGTAGGTGTGGGATTACTCTGGTATAAGACAAAGTATGGTGGATTTTGATATCAAATGTAAATTTCAATGTTTTTAAATATTATGCATTCATCGGATTTCAGGGTAATCTGTGCAAATGAAGATTTTGATTTGATTCACACGATTCTTTTAATTTATTTTCTGGTTTATTTGATATATCCTCTCTGGAATAGGAGTTCGAATTTATTGTTGATTCCTATCCCCTTTCATCTTCCGATTGCTTATCTTTTTTTCAGTACAATGTCTTTTTCTTTATCTTTCTATTGAATGCTCCATGATTTGAAATGCTCCATGGTTCCAATCCTCAGTTGAAAGAATAGTTTTTAATTTTTTTCGTGTTCAATAAAATTGATAATAAAGTGCACAAATTAAATGTTGGTTATATTTTTTTAAACTAAACACTCATTTGATCAATGACAAGTTTTATAGGCTCTTATTTAATCTTTAATGTACAAATATTTGTTACCAGCAAAACGCTTATGACAATACGTGTATTCCAATGTCCTAAATATACTTTTCATAATTGAAATTCAAACTTATAACATCGACAGTCTTTACAAAATATTACTTCTTTTGTATAAAGTATCAAAGTAAAATATTTTACATGATTTTACTAATTGTTTTATTTAGAAAGTTTTGATGTTGCAATTATTTAAAAGTATTTTTATTCAATGTCTGGATATATACATGACGCAAAGGTCAAGCCCACAGCAATTAGTTATTTATCTATAAAGTTGTATGTGATTTTTAAAAATATTTCTTATTCAAACTATGACTGTGTCAGTCTATGCAGTTGTTTTATCGCAACATTTATACTGAGAAATATTTTGACTTTATTCGCAGTTATTTATACTCCTCAAAACGTAAAAAAATTACTGCAAAATTTTGTTTTTATTCTATACTAGCTGACCCGACAGACGTTGTCTTGTCTTTACTATAAATATTGAATTCTAATTGAAGGTTTATCGAAAAATCCATCGATCCTTGGCAAATGCAGCCAAAAATGTCAAAAGAATAATACGCCATGTGGTGGGAGTGCACGTTAAATAAAAAGTTTCCGACGCTGCGTACGATGTAAAAGTTGCATTGGGTGCCTAATTAGGTGTTGGCTCGTCACATGATTGTGGTTCTAAATAAAGACGCCCGTGGCCATTATCCCTCTTGTATAGCTCTAGTGCGACGATAATTCAAACTAATCCTAACCCATACAACTGGATGGTAATAGCTACCCTACGCTAAATTTTTAACTTCGCCAAAAGCCGCCAATGCCAACATTCAATTGGCCATATCATAGGTGTACCAAATTGACAGTTTTATAAACAAAGTTTTTACGCTATACGTAGAGGGAATTAACATTTTTTAGAAGTATTCATGTTCTAGAATAGTAATCGCCTTTACTGCCATGATACATTGTAGCAATATCTTCACTTCTTACCATTTATAAACATCAGTTAAATTAAATTCGGAAACAAAAAATCAAAAGATTTAAATTCTATAAATAAAATAAAATAATGATATTGAAATAGCAATCCTACAAATTAAACTCACGTGCTCTGACGTGTTTATACTTAATTTTCGCTCACGCTGAACGCGCTGAAATTTTTTTCAAATTAGAAAACGAAATTTATAAATTAACAGTTCATAAACAATGCTATTCCTATGGAGAAATCGGCTCACGTTTTGCACTCCTACACCCGTTCGGGTTCGAATTTCGAATATCTCATTCATTAAGAACCTTCTCCTGACAATAACAAACACAACGAAAAAAGAATTAGTGAATTCGGTCCAGTCGTTCAGGCGTGATGCCGGCACAACGAAAAATGGGACTTTAATTTATATATAAGATTAAAAAACAGCTTTTTTATATTTTCAAAGCAAAATATAGTTCTAATAGATTTATGATACTATTATAGTTATCTATATTTTCAAAGTTTATATCAACACAAAATAAACGCATATGAAAAATAAATTCTTATATTATAAATTTATTGAAATATATATTATTCGATTAATATTTCCAACATATTTCTATCAAAATTGCTTTTTTTCGCCCTCTAGTGCATTGCGATAAAAAAACATCTAAAATCGTAACCATAATCAATTTTCTGCAACCCACCCTCACGAATTATGGTTCTACGCTATTATTATTTTTTATTTTATAAAATTCTATTTCCCTGGAAGGTATTGTTAGAGTTTTTTCAAGACTAAGAATATCTAGAAGTTGTGCAGAACTGATGCTTTCTTATAGGTAATCGTTAGATAGACTCCATGGCTGCCCGAAGTTTATAAAACTCCCGTCTGGGTGAATTTCCTAGCGGTTTATTTCAGTCGGATGCTCTGTTATTTTTCGTGTCTAGACGGTGGGTTAGTATGCAGAATATATGTCTGGAACATGTCTTTATTTTATTATATGAGTTCTTTATGCAATTACTAATAATTATTCGTTGTACCACTTATATTGATGAGTTTTCCTGAGGAAGTATTAATGTTAATTTCTTTTATTGAATTGGAGTCTCATTTACCTTTGAGCTTCACCATGGGCAAGAAAAAAAAAGTTTTGAACTATTATAAGAGCAATTTTGTAAGTGTTAATTACTAGATGATTTCCTAAAATTTTGAAATATATATATTTATTTAATTTAATTAAATAGTGATACATAGTTTAGTTTGATGTCTCCATTTTCTTACAATAATTTGCAATTACTCGAGTTTGTCTTATCTGATATACCATATAAAGTTTATAAAATGATGACAAAAAAAGACGTTTGAATTAATATTTAAAGATTATGAAATTTATATTCCCTAGTAATTTGTTAGCGAGGTATAATTAAATAACATATTTTGAATAAACATACATATTTTATAGCTTATTTTCATTTTTAAATGACTACAAGTTAAAAAATCCCTATCTAGTTTTCATAGGAAAAAAAATTCAATGAAGAATGAAGACGCTTTGTACCTTTAGTTAGAAATATTAAGACACCATTAATATTTTCCCTCCTCTTATATTAACATCATTCCCATTCCTTGATTGATCTATACCTCCGCCGACTCACAACACAAACTCAATTCCCCCAATTAATTAAGCCTGGCGACTAAATCACATTTATGAAATGTCGGAGATTCGCCTTGTCTCTCTCCACTACACTGACTTGATGGGTGTGTAATCTCCATTGTAATCGCCAGTTCTTCATCCTGAATTTTTTTCCTTTGCTAAATGAAGATGGCGGACTTGGCAGTTTGGACAGGCAACCGACAGCGTGTTTTGCGGGATTTGAGTAGCACTCAGTCTTGCTGCTGAGATATGTTGATGATATTACTGAAGAATATTTGATATTTGTAACTGTTTTTTTTTTTACTAAATACTCCCCCCCCCCCCCGCATCTGCTATATCTGTGGTCAGAGTATTTTTGCGTCTAAAATTAATCGACGAACTGAAATTTCTTTCTTAATATACACTAAAAACAATTTTAAATCATTAACAAAAATATGGGATACGGAGGAAAGTTTTTCATGTTTTTTTCTTTAATTTTATGTGCATATATTTTTTTTTATCTAGTTTGCAAAAACGAAGACACATTGTAATATAAAACAAACATTTGTAACTTTTTAACTTCCTTATGATATCAAATTTACGATCGAAATAACAATATGATTAAGATTAATAATGTTAATTATGATTAATTAAATGGACGATTGGAACGGGGTGGTTTGTGGTTTTCTTGTGGGATAGAAAATCAATGTTTAACGTAACTGTGACGTCATGGTAGGCGTAGCCTTTCTAGTTTGGCCGACTTAAATTCCGGGTGGTTTGTTTGTAGTAGTATATCTGACAACGTTTGAAGTCACAGTCGCCTATTCTAGCCTATGACAAGCAGATCTTTAACACGGTCAATATATCCTAATACTTAATTCTTGATCTCGTAATTAGTTGCAATTTTATTTACTTTCGTTTGTAAAGACTTCAGATATTTATCCAGTTAGTTTATAGTTCATCTATGATTTTTCAAGTTATCGAATAGCAAATTTAACTGCATGCATCGTTTGAGAGGAAACATATTCAAAAATGCAGCCAATTTTTTTTAATGAATTTTCAAATCTCTTAAGCTTTCTGTTAATACGTAAAAAAATTCGGAAGCATATGTTTAATTAATCATTTTTCACATTATCTGGTATGCGTGAAAATTTCAGATTTATATTTTTGGAACAGTTTAAAATGCTAGGTTGCTACGCAGGCCATTGGTGGCCTACGTAACATTAACCACTGGTGGCAAACCATGTTTAAAATATAAGTGAGTGGAAAACCTGCCCTATTAAAAAAGTCGACCCGTTTTCTCTCCCCTACTTTCTAATGCAATATTTTTTGGCAAACACAATTTTTTTTAAATTAAAAAAATATGCTAATATAGTGTAAGTGTAGCGCGCAAAGAATAACTTAGCTTAAAAATATTATAAAATGAATGACATGAAATGTAATTGAACGAACTCTTTTGGCCAAATCTAATCGTGTCTCATAAAAGATGTTTCCTTCTAAATTTCCCAAAGATCATGCATAGTATAAAATTCAAAACCCGAGTGTTCTCTTATTTTATACAACAAGTTAAAATATATTCGTTTGTTATTTCTTCTAACCATTTCTTCATCCCTACTTACAACTTGACGAGTTAAGATCCCCAGTCTTCCCTGTGACGTGTTTATGCCCTGGTCTTCCGGTAAATTGATGGTTTTGTATCTCATTTGTTAAAGTCAGACACATTTATAAGAAAAAGTCTTAGTCGTTGAAATTGAGATTTAAAATCTTTTACCTTAACTATGCCTTTTTTTCGTTTTATTGTATTAAAAAAGAATTATGAGTTGAAAGAAATTGATTCGATTATAAAACCCGTTATTAATTTAATTATTTTTTTGTTGCTTGCCTTGAGTGAAGTTATAAATGTAATCAAATAAAAAAATTTAAAAATTGTTCCGTTTCGATTTTTTTTTATTTAGGCGTTGGTTTAATTTTGACTCGAAGTCGTTTTTTGTACAGACAGCGAGTACTGTCTATCTGCAGTTTGAAGATCTTTGAGTTGTTTGCAAGTATCTTTCAGCCATATTCATAACACAAAATGCCTTTTTATCGCTTGATAATATATTTTTTGTTAATAGATCTCAAATTAGTAGAATACTTTTCAGTTGTATCTGAAAATATGTGAACTTAATCTAACTAAAACCCACATAGAGCACAGATTCATTGTAACCTAAGCGTCAAAATTGGTAGCGAGAGTTGTCTAGATGGTGCCACAAAAAAATGGCTCTCAATTCAGAGGAATATGCCGAGTCTGCAAAGGCTTAGCCGCCAATAAAGCAGCCCCGTTAGAAAAAAAAATAACAACCATAAAATTATTTAAAGATAGAAAATGTTAATTTAAAAAAAAATTCGTTTCATATGTTTTAATAATAAAATAAGTTTTTTTTTTTCGAGATAACATATCAGCATTCTTTGAAAATTTAAAGGAAAAGGTTTAACTTTTGAATATAACATAGGCTTGTAACGCTGAAATAAAGTATCAAATGCTGTTTTGAATATTAGATAAAACATCATTCAAACAGTCACGGTTTTCAAAGCGCCTCAAGACAAAAATCGCATGGATTCACGTATCAGATGGAAAACAGACCTTTTACTGCAAACTGTTTCCAGCATATATTTTGACGCAAATTCAATGTGTCTAGAATTTCCTTAAATATTAAACTTGCTTGTCGCAGGCATTTTCTTGGCATCGTATATATTTTATTTATGTATAGATATTCTTCCACTACAGAAACAATAACTTTTACTTGTATAAAGGTACTTTTAAAATTTTATTTATCTAAAATTCTTTTATTATCTACATTGGATTAAAAATGTGGAGCATGACTAAAGTTAGCAAGTTTTCTTTTTTAGTTTCTATGATATTCGCATAAAACGCGTTAATACTTTGTTATAAAGCGAAAGTTGTTTTTTTACTTTCAATTACCTAATGGGGTGTCCGAAACAGAAATTTTGTGTGTTTTTCACATTTTGGAGGGTCCTGATTGTAAAAAAATTGACTATCAAACATTAGTCTTTGTCTGTCTGAAACCACTCCTCATCTCGAACTAAAATAGTTACGGACTTCAGATTTGGTAGAAGAGTTCATAGTAGTACCAGTCGGACGTCTAAATAAGGATTTTGGGAAAATAGTAGATGCTCAAAGGGTAGCTGCCGTAGATTTTTTTGGGGATTTTAAGGTATTACTGAAAAACGGAAAGAGCTACAGACTTCAAATTTGGTTTACGACTTCTCAGTACCAATCAGGCGTCAAAATAAGGTTTTTTTTTTTTTTTAAATAATTCTACACGTGCAAAGGATAGTTGCCTTACAATTTTTAAGGTTTTAAAGATTGAAATTACCTTATATGGTATTTAATTACCTTTATATTGATAAATTCAGTTTAAATTGAAAGTCGTGTGATGTTATACATCCTTGTTTTTTCCTTTAAACTGAACAACATTTTATAGAAATTAATAACACTCAAAATCTAGTATTTATTATAAATGAAAAAAATGAAAATTTTCACCGAAATTGGAGAAAACTTTTTATTGAATTTTCCATTTAATTCAATTTCACAATTCAAACAAGACCTTTTTTTTATAAACACCAAGCTTTAAAACATGTAATTTCTTCTGTACACCAGTTTCTGCCATTTCTTTCCTATTCAATTTCCAGCTTTAGAAAAAAAAAATCCCCTATTCAACTATCTCCCCCAACCCCTTTTTTTGTGCCCCGAACCGCTTCTTATCACACCACATCGAGAGGAGGCGGACCCGCAATCATCGCCTCCCTCACCCCCACGTTCACACATACATAAATGTATATCTCACGGGCAACAAAATTACACATCCGGGTTTGGTTTCAAATCCCACTATAGTTTTTTAGATTCGTAGTCCCCTGGAGTTCAATGGTGATAGGGCAATGCAGACAACCCTTACTAGATTTATTAGTGGCCACATTATATATTTTTTCTTTGACCAGGTTTGCAAGACTTTTTCATTGTGTACAAAATGTAGTTTGGCACCGGCCTCCCCAGCCACCTCCTTGCTTGTATGGGGTTGTATAAGACTAACTTGTTGGAGAATCTAAGTAAACCTAGTTCGGATTTTCAAAACAAATATTTTATTTATTGAAAATTGTTTTAAAACTTATGCAGAAAAAACAACCATATATTTTTTGCCCATTTTGAGGCAGTTCGGTAGATTAAGGAGTAAACTGACATGTTTTATCGTTGTGAAACAACTTTTAATGCAGTTTCAAAAGGACCCGTATGCATAGGTAGTAGTGCATTTTTGCAAAGCAATTGCACAGTAAAAGGCAAGGGTGTCCCAAGAATGTGCAAAAGTTGCCTTCGGACAGGGCCTTGTTCTATATACACTTTCAGAACCAAAGTCTTACTTTTAACGACTCTTCCTTTTGTCAAACAAATTTGGCCCTTTTGACAATCCTTTCCGCGCGAGATCAATGACTTATGACGATGCTCATACTCTCAAACACAATTTTTCCACAATTGACTAAAGGTTTATTTGGTGCATCGTGCATTTTTCACTTCTCAAAAACGACAAAATGTTCGTGAAATTTGAGAACCTTTCTTGAGAGTTTAGACATGACGAAAACAGAAACTTTTGATTACAAACAGTTCGAATTTTCTTCATAAAAATATAATTTTAATCACGATTTACACCCCAAATGGCATCCAAATAAAAATAGATTTTCACTCCGCCCCCACAAAAAAAGTAAAATAAGTATGTTCTTATTCGGTTTATTTGAAAGCGCCATGGTCCTTTTTTCTGCAAGAGAGTTAATTGCACTGGGACTTTGTGTTTAAATCGATTTGGAACGAACCCAAGCCATAAGTATAATTCGAACTCGCAGACTGTGGTACAATGGTCAGTCCTTTACACAATCCTTTCCGTCAATCTAAAATATATCTGGATTGGCCATTCAGTGGTTTAAAAAAAATATTACCAGATACTCTAAAGGAATCTATTCGGCTTATTTTCTCTACTTTAAACCAAAAGAAAGTAAACAGTTTACGAAATCTTTTTTTGAAAACTTATTCACTAACTTCTTTTTTTTAATGGCTTAGCAGCTTTTTTCTTGTCGCGTAATTCGAAAAGTTCCACCGTACCGAAACACGATTTTCTATGGGAGGATGGTCACATTGCCCTAGGATTCCTTTGCCAGATGCTTTCCACTTTCTTGTTTTGGATATCGGCACAGTGGGATTAAAGTTTCACCCCTCCCACACACAGTCCCCGGCCCATTGATCCACAAAAAGGGAAAAAGAAAGTCCCAAAGTCCCTAAAAATTAGACTTTTCTTTTGGTCCGTCATGCGTTTAATTCCATTCTGCTCGGATGATAGATGCGCTTGTAGGGGCTCTTTGTGTGTCGGGGAATTCTTGTGGGACTCTTTAATTAAATCTGGCATTCAGTTTATTTTGTGGAGTTCATTTTCATCTATTTGCATTATTCATAACCGCCGTTTTGTGCGAAGATATGAGGGTGGTCTTAACTGCCCCCCTTTGGTATTGACGTATTTCCGGGTTTGATTTGATAATAGTGTAACTTTAATTTTTGTTAAATTAGATGGGTTGTTATTTGTTTTAACTATTTAATTTGTTTTCTCATTGATTTAGTAAATCAGAAATAAATAGTAAATCAGCACTTTGGTGTTAAGTGGATTTTTTTCCTATCACAAATTAAAGGTTTTAATTATTGCTTTGCAATTTGAAGTTAATCCTAATTTGTTTAAAACGCATGTACTAGCATTCGACAATAGCAAATGAAATAGAAACAGACAAGCAAACGTATATTTTTTTTACGGTCCTTTCATTTGAAAATGTTTTTCCTATCAACTACTTAAAAAGTATTTTAATTGAATATTAGATCAAAAAACATCATTAAGTTTTGTAAAAAATTCATTAGTCGTTGTAATAATTCTCAAAGCCGGCACCAATGCAGAAGTTTTCGTTCCAGACTTGTTTTTAAACGTTGTCCATTACCCAAAAATTGTGTCGACGCATATAATGAGTTTTTTTTTTACTTTACTGACAATCAACAATAAAAAAAATCCTCAATAACAGTGTCTTAATTTGCCCTAAGAAACCCAAGTTAGGGTTGGGTAAAGTAAGAACAAAGAGAGGGATGTCGAATTTAATTAAAATGCAAATTGACGTAATTAATGTAACCTGTCATGGTTGGTCGTTAAATTATCTCTCCGCTATGTAAGCATCTTTTGGCCAAAACTACATTTTTTCTTTGCTTTTCCTTTGTGCTTTACAACTTCTGAGGACATAATTAAAATGTATTTGGCTGAACTCTAAAAGCGGATTTTTTTATATAAAAGTTCCCCTATCTTTTCAGTAATGTTTGCCGCAAGGAATGATAATTAATGTGGTTTTTAATAAAAATTGAATCATTAAATGTCTAAAGGGGTCACAAGTCCTTTGGAGAATTATCCTATACGCTTTTTTTTACAACGTTTCAATGAAAGAAAAATCGTTTACGGAAATTCTCAATTAGACATAACCTCGTTTTTACTTTTAGTGATTCAATTATTCTCCAATTCGTCGAATGTGAGGAGGGTCAATTAAATTTAACTCTTAATTTGAAGTATTCTTGGCATTTTTGAAGTACCGTGTTATATATTTTTTAAAGGTGTTTTAAGTTACATTTAAAAACGGAATTTGCGATTGATCTGTCAACTAAAAATAAAATCATTATCTATATTTCTTTTGAATTGTTTAAAGAATTCGCCTGTAGGAAATACTTTAAAACGTAAAATATAAATTGAATTTTTAAAATGGTTGCACTCTAATACTAGGATACATAAGGAAATATATCTCAATTTCACAATTGATTTGTCCTAAATAGACAATTTTGCATTTAAGTTCAAATTTATTTATTATATAGTATGTTTAATGTCTATTCCTACATTTCAATGACAAAAAAAAAATCGGAACTGCTTTATTGATATTTTATATATTCAAAATTTGTTTTGTACTCAGTTAAAAGTCTGTTTTTCTCCAGGAATTGGGATTCAATACCAATTTGAAAATAAATCTCTCCGATTTATCTACTGTGTTGGAAGAAGTTCTGTGCAATGCCCTGAAGCGACCACTACAGCAGTTAGCGTTTGTTTCGTTTCAAAATGAAGTTCAATTTCTTAGGTATGTTCTATTTTTTTAGGATTTTATTCCTATTTTCGATCTGATTTAATTTTTAATAAACTGTTTATTAAATAAGTTAATTATTCCTTTTTTGAGACTTTAAAGAGAATTTTAAAAACAAATATTTTTTAATAGTTTTACTTTACAAAAAGTACATACTCTTAAAAAAGAACTAAAGAGAAAATTTTTTTGATTAAATTTTTTTACAAAGATTTCATTTCCTTTAGCTTCCTGGTCTGTGTCTTTAAATACAATAAATTGCCGCTAAAAGTTTTCTTTGACTGATAATTAATTTAAAAGAAAATAAAAACGTAAATAGACCAACTATTCTAGGACGAGAATTTTACAAGTGCGTTATTTCTTTCCACAAGCAAGAAAATAATTTTATTAATAATGTCAATGATTCATCAACTGTGGTCTAGTTTACCTCTTATTATGTTCTCAAGTCGGTATTATTCATTAGGCAAACTGTGGATCAGATGCACAGAGAGAGGGTAAGACTCAGAATCAACATTGAGGAGGCGAACACTCGAGCCGCTTTGCTTGCCCAAGAAGTGGACGACAACCATGCGAAACTTGAAAGCTCTTTGCATAAAAAATTGTTGTAAGTATCCATTTGTATTTTGTTAACATCAAGAATATTTGTAAAAAAAGGTACAAAAGCCTTTGAGTTATTGATAAGAGTTTGACACATTCGCTACGCAGGATTTTTTTTATTTCCGCGTAATATGTGATAGGAATATCATTATCGAATCCTTAGTTGAACTGCCGCCTGAGCCGTTTTAGAACTAAAAGGGTTAAAAAGCAACGCATAAAACGCAAATTTAATGTGAAAAAGCTTGTGGCGATAGTTCCTGGGTCGGTTGGCGATTCAGGTAGGGCTAGTAGAGGGGCTATTCGTCAATCAACTTGTGCCTATTAAGGATAGCGCGTTTGTACTGGCAACATGTCAAGTCAAGTCATCAAAGGGTGTCGACGCACTGTCGCCGAAGGCGACAAACCGTCCTGTAGGGCTAAAATCGTTGGAAGCCTCAACGCGTAGGATAAACATGATGTTGGAATGGGATGACAGTAGAAAAGACAGCTAAGGAGCAAGCATATTGAGCAGTGTCATCATTTTCTCCTCCTTGCTGGTGGTGGCTGCTAGGACGGCAGCATTCTTTAGGAATGACTCCAGATTGCCGAAGATATCTTCAATTGCGTTTTTGACAGTGTTCAGGGCAGCAAAAATTGAAACTGGGTCCTCATTGGTTGGGAGGCGTGGCTTCGAGTGGTGCTGCCGGCTGGCGGCACCTTCCGGAAGTACGCACTTGGGATGTCTCGGGCGTTTTGGGCACGTCGCCGATGAACTCAGGTGAGGGGCGCTGCAGTTGGCGCAGCGGTGAGTTGTCATGTCATCTCTGGTGGGGCAGGTACGGGAATCATGGCCGAGGCCGCAGTACCGGCACCTAGGTCCCATAGAGCAAAAGGTGGAAGTGTGGCCATAGTGTTGACATGAGTAACACTGGGGAATTCTGGCAATCTTCCGATATGGCTCAAATGTGACAGGGAGTCCAAGAAGCTTGGAGACTGAGAAGGCCTCCTTGAACTTCCCCGTGCGGACAATCAGCACTTGGTAGAATGGGAGGGGGGTCTTCGTCCGAGCTCGGGTGAGCTGAACAACTTTAGAAGTAATGAATCCGAGTTTGGAAATTGCGTCAGCAATCCTCTCGGTGGGAGTGTCAATTGGTAGACCTTTAACAACCAGCTTGAGGTTGCGGTCTTTGCGATTTGAATGTCTGAAGTAGCCAATATTGCTCTCTCGGAGAATCGCCAAGATCTTAACCTCCTCTTCTACCGTTCTTGGGAAGCACTTGGTAAACTGGTAGAAGGGGCGATGTCCGAGGTCCGCGCCGCAAGCTTCGGCGATACGCCCGCAAATGGAGCGGCCCACCTCTCCGCCAGGAAAGAGGATGGGCATCGGACAGGCAACTTTGACCGCCAGGGCATCCGTGTTTCCCTCCTGGGACCGGGCATCCGGGCTTACCTCCGGGAATGGGGCATCCGGGGCAGCAGTCCCTGTCGCCGGGAATTGGGCATCCGACGACAGACCATTGGACTCGGGCAAAGTTATAACCGGGCATTGGACCTCCGGGTGATGAGGAATATCGACCGCCTGGAATTGGGCATCAGGCATATTTGAATCAACCGCCTCCGGGAATTGGGCATCCGGATTGAGCTTGATTTTCTTGGCCGTCGGGACATCCGTGCTTCCCTCCTGGGACCGGGCATCCGAGCATACCTCCGGGAATGGGGCATCCGGGGTAGCAGTCCCTGCCGTCGGGAATTGGGCATCCGGCGGCAGACCATTGGACTCGGCCAAGGCTTGAAACTTGTTAGAAGTCGGGATAGTAGCCACGACTTGTGGCTCATCAATGAAGGATAACTCAATGTAGGCTTTGAGCATGGTGATCCAATCCGGCTCTAATCTCAAATGATTGTCAACCGTAGAATTGAGAAATTTCTTAGAGAGGAATGGCAAGAAAGTCCTTAAATTCATAAGGCTTGTCTGAGCATCATCAAAATTGTCCGTACGATAGAATTGATAAGCTAGAGTCCTGGACTGGTTATTGGCAATGACCCGTTCCTCCGCCGTCATCTCCTTAAACCGCTTCGTACGTAAGAAACTCATTGCATAAATCGTCTCGCGCAAGAGAGAGCAAAAACAGGTCCGCTCTCTTCAGTCCGCAACTTGAGAATAGAGAAATGTGAAATGTCCAAATGAATGATGATGATGACTGGCAACATGTGTCGGATCTTCTGGCTTTATAAACAGCAGGCAGCCGAGGGGCGTTCTCTCTCTCTCTCTCCTCTTCGTTTACTTGCAGCAGCGGATCCGCCGCTCGTGGATCGAGCGTATCAATTGTTTTTGTTCTTTATAATTTTATAGTTAATTTTACAAATGTTATTGTTGATAAATTAATTGCTTTTAATAGTGCCTTCACCTGTGACTGTTTTCCACCACGACATAAATTCACGCATACCAGCAAGCACAGTGGCGAGGGTTCAACCACGGCCTACTTAACTTCCAAGGCCGGAGAAGCTCTCTCAAACACGCGTGTGGACGGAAAGTTTGAAGTCACTGTTCCGAGTGTCGTTATTCTGAAGATGAAGACAACTGATTACGACACCTCTTCGGAACCACTCGTTCACGTCTGACCTAGCGAGCCTGACCACATTTTTAGGGTTCCGAACTGGTTTTTCATCTTTGGCACTCGGAACAGCGACGTCAAACTTTCCGTCCACGCTCATGTTTGGGAAAGCTTCGCTGGCCTTGTAATTTAAGTAGGCCATGGTTCAACACAGTACACCCACTCGCCATAAGGTCTTAAAATCTCTTTTATCAAGAATATTTGTGCTATAGGACTTGTAACAATTGTGATATATTTTCGCAAATGAATACTAATATAGTAGGATTTCATTTTGTTTAGAGTGTTTTCGTTCTTGGAGCCCACTAAAGTTAAGTTGTTGTTTTAAATCTTTTTTTACTTTCAATTGTAATGAAAGTATTGCGATAGGAGGAAAGTCCGAAATGGAGTTTTGTGTTTTCTACACGTTTTTGAGGGTGCCGATTCTAAAAAAAAAAGTCATCATCATCATTTTCGCTACAGCCTCTGAAGGGCCCTGGCCTCCTTTAAGGTTTTTCTCCATTCCACCCTGTTAGACGACTTTTGTTTCCAGTTGGTAATTCCCAAAGTATTAAGATCTTCTTCAACTTGGTCCATGTATCTGACTATTGGTCTTCTTCTAGGTCTTGATCCGGTAGGGTTTTCTTTCATGAGTCTTCGGGTTGTTCTGTTAGACTCCAGCCTTTCAACATGTCCTAGCCACTGGGCTCTCCTTTTTCTAATCACTGTGACAATATCCGATTCTTTGTACATTTCATATATTTCTTAATTTGTTCTTATTCTCCATTATCACATACTACTCCAAAAACTCTTCTCAGCATCTTTCTCTCCCATGCTCTCAACAATTCTTCATTACTCTTTCTTAAAGTCCATGTTTCTGAGCCATATAAAGCAATTGGTCTAATGACAACCCTGTACACTAAAATTTTAAGCTTTCTGTTTAAGTATTATGACCATAGCAACTTTTGTAATGCGTAATAGCATCTATTCCCTGCTGTCATTCGTGCTCTGTCTATTCCCTGTTGCCATTCGTGCTCTTTAAAAAAAAGTGGTTTTGAATATTGGCCCATCTGTCTGAAACCACTCGATAGCTTGAACTGAGAGAACTACGGAATTCTAATTTGGAAATTTGGTATACGAGTTACCAGTACCCAGTTGGACGTCCGAATAAGGTTTTCGAATGCACAATGGGTAGCTGCCATAGAACTTTTTAGGTCTTAAAGTTATTGAAATTACCTTGCAGGGTATAATTACCTTTAAATGTGTGTTGAAATTGAAACTCGCGTAGTGTTATACACCTCTGGTTTCCTTTACACAATGTCAGAATTCTATGTTTTTCCTTTAGGTTTATGGAAAAGAAATACCAGGAACAAGCTCGTGAACTAGTTGAAGAATTTCAGCAAGAGAGGGAATCTTTGAATTCCCAATCCAACAAGTTGAAACAGCAACTTCAAAGTGATATGGACACAGTTCGTGATGAAGAAGCCAAACTTAAGTTTCGATTGAACTTACTGGAACAAGTAATTATGCTTTAGAGATAAACCGGGATGTGAACATGTTTTATTAAAGTTTAATGTAATGTTTGTTATGGTATCTTTAAGGAATATTTCCAAGTGCAATTTCTGTTCACAAATTTAGAGTACATGAATTTAAATCAGGAAATTAAGAAATGAAGCAGTTCTTAAAATAAAGGACTTGGGGATATTGTTTGGATTTTCTGCAAAAATAACTTAAAATTTTAAGTAGTTTCACAGTTTAAGGATATTTCAATAAAATAAAATTTTACAGGAAAATAATCGTTTGGAGCATGAGTTACAAGAAGCTTCAGAGAAGTATTTGGAAGCTGAAAAGCTGAATGAGATCTATCAAAAGGAATTATTAGTGATGCCAGATCTAAAAGAAAGGGTAACGAATTTACAAAAAATATTAAAATATTAAATATTTAATCATATTCTTTTTCATTAATTATTATTTTTAATTAGCTTGCAGATTTAGAATCTCAATTAAATGATATGCAAGAACAAAGGCACCAAAATTTGCTTCAAGAGTTTGAAAAGTGTAAAAATAAAAACCAGGTAACTATATTTAAGATAAGTTGTTAAATGGAATATTATTTTTCATTACTTTTATGTGACCAAGATAAGATTTTTTAAACCGATTTTTTGTTATAAGTTATGGAGTTCAGTTTCTTTTATGTATATCTAATACTTGTCAGTTCCCAAAAAAGGCCAAAAAAGCTTAAATGTTGCTCCTATTGTGAGAAGATTAAAGCATAGCTGTTGGTGTTCCCATTATGAACGCATGTCAAAACTGGTCACTTTCTTTTATATAATTGAATTAATATTATATTAACAAATATAATTTTTTCACATCTTTCGACTACTTGCAGTTTTACTTTATTTAAAAAGTCAGTTTGTGTTAGTCAATTTCTTTTAATCTTTTAAATAACTGATAGGCCAAACTAAGTTGCACACAAAGATTTTGCCATCAATCAAACAAAAGGGTTAATAAGTGCTTTTGTGTTTGCTTTCACTAGGAATTGCAAGATAAAATTGATGAATTAACTCTGGAGTTGGAGAATGTGCATCAGAATGCTACTGCAGATGCCTCATCCCCAAAAGGCATGAATAGGAGTCATTCTTGGCTCTCCGATTACAAGAAAGCTTTGGTGGCAGGTTTCAAGAGACGTGGTAGCGAATCCTCTTCAGGTAATATCATTACTTATTTAATATCTATTTTCTGGTATAGATCTTTGAGGTTTTGAAACCTTCAATAAAATCTATGATATATTTAAAATGGTCTTTATATGCAGAAGTGCTTACAATGTGTAGATTATAAAATAAAAACCACAGAAAATATATGTCACTTAAATTAAAACAGCTTCAACTCAAAGACCCTGGAGTTATTCCTTTTAATTTAAAATCACCAACAAGTGACAAGATCAACACCTGAGCTGGTGCCCAACAAAACTTCAAACGACATTGCAGGTTGATATTTGATAAAATTTTGATAAAAATAAGTCTATAAATTGTCTTATTGATTTAGGCAGAAAACAGCATATTTTAGTACTGCTAATAAAGCAGTTATTAAGTTATTTTTGTATCGCATTAATGTGTGTTTCACTGAATCAGTTGTATGATGACATAAAATGGTGTTAAAATAGAAATGTTGCATTGAATTTTTAAATCAAATAAGCAAATTATCTAAGTCCTTATGTATGATTTGTCATTCTTTTTAGAAGAAAATTCTGATGAAGAAAGTCCGACTTCTGGAAAACAAAGAAAAACATTTTTTTCAACAAGTATGTTACTAGTACTTATCACCTTAACTAATATTTGTATTTAAAAATTTTAAATAATTTACTGATGAGTTTTTAATTGCAATTCAGATAAATCCACATTAGAATTTGAAGATAAACCTTGCCGGGCTGACATTAAAGCAAAAGGATCGGCTAAGGTAACTTTTTAAATTTATCTTTTTTTTTCATTTGTAAGTGGTAACAAAATATTTTCAATTTTATTTAAACAAGGTATGAGATGAATTGCTTGGTAAAATATATTTAAGGAATTTTATTTATTTTTAGACATTCTGAACAAAAATGATTTTTCCACGGTCATGTCATTAAAATCAAAAATGTTCAACCAAATTAAGCAATCATCTATCAAATGCATTTCTTCATTAAGTGAAAAACAGCACCATTGTTTCATTTCAGGTCGTATCAAAACAACCCAAAATTATAATTGAACTGTTAATTTTTAAAGAATGTCTTTAACTTTAAAATGACAAAAAGGTTAAATGTACTGATATTGTATTGCCATTTACTAAATACAATTTTTGATGCAATCCCGAAAAATACATATCATTTCCGTATTTTACTCAAAATAAATTATTAATTTAATTGGTTTGGCAATTTAATAAAAGTTAAGCACATTTCTTAAATTCTATTAAAAACATATATTTCTTTAAAAAATGCAGCCATCTATGGTAGATCTCCTGTTAAAAGACATGATGTTTGACCAATCAAAATTAACAAGAAAATTACAAGTCTCTGAAGAAGGCCGGTTGAAGATGGAAAAAGCATATAAACAATCTGAGAACAAGAACAAAATATTATCTGGACTTCTTCGTTCCATGTCGGAAAAAGTTAACGCGTAGTATAAATTCTATGTATGACTTCTGCATTTAAATTTGTATCTTTTTATTATTTAATATTTGCTGCATATGAGGCAATGCTTTGGCATCATTTAATTGCAATGCATTTTAATGTCACTGATCTTTATCAAGAAGGATTTGAAATCCAATTACCTCAAATCTCATATTAATCTTAATTTATAATAAATTAATATTATTTTGTGTACACACATTTTAAAAAAATATTTTTTGTTTATTAAAAATCTAAAATTTGAGAATTTTATAATACTGCATGATTTAATGCTTAAATATGTAAATTAAAAGATTTTATAACCGTCAAAAAGTATAAATCTGTGTTGCAGTAGTACTTTTTGATAAATCAGTTATTTTCAGTAATTTAAAAAAGAAATATAATTAGTTCTTATTTTTTTTGTTCATTAGAAATCCGATCGAAATAAGCATATTTCTCAACTGGAGTATGCTCTATGATGCATAAATTGGTTTCCAATGTTATTTCAGAAATAAAAAATATTTTTTAATTGGTACATTTGTTTTAAAAACAAACATTTCTATTTTATGTGTATTATTCCTTCTATCTTGATTTTTGCCTTTTTAATTAACTAAGAAATCTTTTCAAACTTTAATTTATTGAATAAAACCTAGTCATATGAATTACATTTGCTCAGCTTTTTGTGCCACAGTTTTTTTTATATGCAGGTTAACCTAGTCTTTTTTTTTTTAACGGCTAACATTCTATGCAGGGATTGGAAAGTTACTTTTAAAATTAAAAGTAACTCTGTTTCAGTTACTTTATTAAAAAAGTAACTCTGTTACAGTTACTTAATATGAAAAGTAACTATTTACAGTTAATGTTAGAAATATCAGTACCAAGAAAAATTGCAATTTATCCATCTAACTGTTTTTCAAAGAACCAAGATTAAAGAAACTTAATCACAAACAAAACACTGCAATTAAAATGAATGAACAAATTTTCAATTTCATTGAAAAAGAGAAAAAAATTTGCATTTTAAAAGGGGTATCCGACAGCATCCCTCTATTGGGCGAAAGCGTGTCAAGTAACAGAAAAGTTACGAAATGTTTCGTAACTTCCTTAAAACTGAAAGTAACTAAGCTACAGTTACTTTTTGAAAACTCTAATGGCGTTACTCAGCCTTTACCTAAAAAAGTAACTGTTACAAGTAATGTGTTACTCCAATCCCTGATTCTAAGGCATTTTATTGCATATATAAAGTATTTTTTAAAGCTTATTGCAATAGGCGCAATGTTTTCAGCTAGTGGATTTAGTTCAACATTTTTTAGAACTTGTTTTTTTTATTAATTAATTATTTTTATTTTAAATGGATATTACAAGATAGCTACTGTTTTTGTAAAAGTTAAATGATTGTACTAAGATGTAAAGTTGTGTTATCTGTAAAGCCACTGGTTTTTGAATTGAAGAGTCCTTTTCAAATATCTATAATGTCTTAGCTTCTCCTTTTTACAATGTAAAATACTTGTAGCACCTTGTAATTGAAAATTATATATTTTATTTGTATTACTTGATTTTTGAAGGAAAATTGATCTTGCTTACTCTGTATTTTTTCCCTAGAGATAGTTATTATATACAAAATGTGTACATCTACAATATCTGAAGAGGTTAATGAAAGAACATGCTATTTTTAAAAAAAAGTAAACATGAGAAAATGAGGTTCAAAGTTTTTAGTTTGCACAACAAAAAATGGTTCTTTCAAACAGTAAAAAAATATACTTAATGTTATAAAAAAATGGGAACTTGTTATCTTTAAAGGAGAGAATAAGATGTTCATTGACATATAAGTGTTAAATTTTCAAAATTATCACATAGCACATTCCTTCACTAAGCTCTTCATGTGTATACAAAATATACATATAAAGATATACAAATATACATGCATGTTTACATACAGTCTGTTTACATTTAAAAATTTTGATTCTTGAAAAGTTAAGATAACTTTTTAGTCATTTATTTCCAATCAGTGTTTATTGTTGCAAGAAAGAACATTTAAAAAACTTCTGCTTAATATTCAAGCCCATAACTTGTATATTTTACGTGCATTATGTATGTTATGTTTGATAAATTTTTTAATAAGAGTTATGAAGCCAAGTTGCTTATGACTTGAGAAGCCAGACTTAAAATAGTCTGGTGAAATTTTTGCCGATAAAAAAAAACTTAATTAGGTTTATTAAAATATCTAGGTTTAATAAAAGCTTCTAAAAAGTTAACTTTAGAGGACTTGATAAAAAGTTTTGATATTTTATATTGATGTAGATATATTGTAAATTATTATTTGGTTGTTTCAAGAGTTTTTTTTATATTACATATAGTCTAATTGAGTAGATGTTTTTACTGTTAAACATTCCACATTGCCTGTAATCGATCTTATTTTTTGAATTTTGATTAAAAAAGCTTACACATCTGTTTTTCAAACCTTTTTTATATGTTTAATATAACTTTAATATATTAATTTTTTTTTAGTTTACAATATTTCATTGTTAGTATTTTTTTGATTTATTGAAAAGTTATTTTTCACATTCTAATTAAAATTTCCATTAATCTTTGAAAACTTTCTTTAACAAAAAGTTATAAAATATGTACCTATTGTGTAATTTTTTTTGTTGGTGTTGATATCTGTGTTCCTACCATGTGTAGTTCTATTCTAACAAAATGATCATGCTGTTGTATTTTCAAAATGAGTTTTTTTTTTCAATAAGAAAATTATACATTCTTGAAAAACTCACACCGTTGACAATCATTAGCAAATGTCATTTATGAATTTGTATGTTTGACATTAAACTTTAGAATACGCTTCAAATAAAAACTATTTGTGAATCTTTTTGTTGTTTTATTTTATATTACTGTTTCTTTATACATGGTGATCCAAAAATAAGGATGCCCGTTTAAGGGGGAAATAAGAGAGGACGTCCAAACCGAAGTGTCCCTGTGTTAATCCAATGGATTTTTTTTTTCTAAACCATATTACTCCGGCTGTATTAAATATTTTTACCAACTGTGTTTTTATATGATAAATTTAGCTGGCTTACGGAGCTCCATAGTCCCACTTTTTAAGATATTGGTTTGAATATAAGTTATATTGGTTTGTATAAGTACATTATATTTTAAGAATTTATATGGGTAAAAAAATTGCCCTAAGCTTATTTAAACGGGGTTGCTATTGCAATAGATTTAATAAGTAAATTTTATTTTACGTGTAATAATTTTAAAGAACTCGAAATTATTGTATGTAGACGCTTTGATATATTTAATCCTTAGAGCTCCTCGGTTTGCTGTTTCCGTTGAAGCATTCTTCAATATTTTCTCATTAAAATGAGATATTAGTATATTTAAATAGCTAATTCTCGTAAATAAAACTGTTTGGAAATGCAGTGCGTAAGAAAACTATTAAAGTGACAGAGTGCAATGTATTTTTATTTATAAAAAATCAACAAAAAATTAAAGAAAAAATATTTAATAAGCTTCATCGAAAACTGGTAACTGTAGAGTATGCATATGATTTAAAATACAATAAAAAAATACACACACCTTGACGAATGGCCTTGATTATATCTCACATAGTTCTTCAAAATTCAAATTATTCATAACAATCTAACAGTTACTTTACCTTGTTTAATGACGTATAATGGTTTGTTAGTACATAATGGTTTTTACCTGTAATTGAATTATGATTTAAACATTTAATTACTATCATATTCTTAAAATAGTTTTTTGTGATTTTCTTTTTCAATTTTTTTTATTCATAAATCTAGAAAATTGCATTTCAATAGAAATAATTGAGTGTATTCTAACTCCATACATTTCAATTTGTTTAGCACCTTGTACCCAGACAAACAGTTTGCGGGTTTGAAACCCGTTTAAAGCAGTAGGTTCCGTGATATAGTCCGGCATCACTTCTGAGCAATTCCATATGTGACGGAATGACATATTGAATTGTAGAATTGAAGTAAAACAATTACCATGAAGCTATTTTCAAAGGAAAGTTGGTTTTTCAGTTTATATATTACTGTTAATGATTAAAAGATAATAAAAGAAGTTGAAATTTTCTTAAAACTATTTTATTATTTTATTTTTGACTAACTTCTTTTTGTGTGACGGAATGTGCATTTTTGCAACCACGACTGCATCCTGGTACTTAAAAATGGAAACTTCTGAGAATTAACAATACATTGAGTTTTTAAACTAATGTATATCTTAAATATGATATATAAGCTATGTGAAATTATAATTTATAGCAACCTACCTGTAACATGGTTTAAGTTATTAACTGTCATTTGATGTGACGGAATGACTAAAAGTTTCATAAACATATATTAAATTAAAAGTGTGTGAAGTAATAAATTTAATCTTTTTTTATTTTCTAGAATACTCATAGGATATTAAATACTACATTATATACATTTATTCACATGTGAAAGTGTTTTCAAATACGTATCGAGGACGATTTCCAACTAGTTGAAATGCTGGCTGAAATTGCAGAGCCAACAAATCTTTTTTTGTCCACTAGGTCCACATCGATTCTCTTTTTCGGGAAATGTGAATACATGTCCTTTATCGTCCTGCTTTGTTAAAACATAATTTGAAAACTTGGAATATATTTTAAAACTTAATTTGTTATTTTATAAAAGTTGACATTTTTATGGAATTGCCCTTCTTAGCATCCCAAATATTTTGACTGTGGAAGAGTTTATTTTGTAAACAGGTAGGGAACGTAAAGGAGGAAGGGTTGCCAATCCCATGGAGTTTGGCGAGCCTAGGCGATTGTTGGGTTAGTTTAGTTGGAAATAATGTGTCATACTAAAACTACTCATTGGTGAAAGGAAGATTATAGTTAATTGCTGATAGTCGTCATCAATTTCACAAGCATTTCTTTTTTTTTTATCTAGACTTGATCGTCAATATATTTGTATCTGTAGTATGTATTATTTATCACAATCAGTATCACCTGGAGAAACACTATAAGTTCAAATATAGCTATGCACTAACAGTGAACCCATGCAATTTCGAACTGCCCGTCAACTGAGAAACTGAAACCTTAAAGAAATATGCACCGGCAAAGCAATGAATCGCAAAATATAGTAACTCTGGCTTAAACCAAAATCATCCTTAACCCTTTTTCGTTTTTTGAATGATAGTTTAGACTCGTCTAAAACACACATGATAGATGCTAAGAAGTGATGGGAGGACTATATCTCTCCCGGCGTCGTGCAGGAGAAAAAATAAACACTCACATTAAACTAATGATAACCTTACCTAGACCTTCGTGACAGCTCTAGTGCGATGAAAATGCATCACAACCTATACTTAGACCCCTATTTTTATTATTTTTAAATTTCGATGCCCCCCCCCCCCCCCCAATTTCATAAGTAAAATAATGGAAATGTCACCAAAAAAAGATCTCCCGTTGTAGAAGGAAAGGTGAAGCCATACACTGTTAAAAATTTTGTGCTTGGTTTCACCATGATATTGGTTCCTAGTAGCTGCAACGGCTGTGTGGTGAAATGTTTCACATTTTTTTCGGTGTTTAGTTGAACCATTTTTCTGGATTTGGAAACAAAAACTTGAGAAATGGTTCAACCGAATACCAAAAATATGGTTTAACGTTTCACCATACAGCCGTTGCAGCTACTAGGAACCAATATCATGGTGAAACCAAGCACAAAATTTTTAACAGTGTACTTGTTGCATTCATTCAAAAGTAAATATTAAATTAAAATGTTGTATCCTATGTTTAGGTTTGAAAAAAATGCGAAAAAGCTTGAATTCACGTTTTTCTATATTGCAAAAATGTTTTTACTAATCTATATCTAAAAAGGAAGAAATCCTGACTGAGTCACGTATCAACGCCCAGCCAAATTTATTGGGGGTAAGCAGACCAAATTTTAGGAGTTGATTGCTTTTGTACTGAAAGCGTCAACTAAGAAGCGATTTTTTAAATTCGAACCCAAACGCGTCTACGGAAGCACAACATGAGCCGATTTCCCTATAGTAAAAGCATTGTGCATTGTTGTAAACTTAGGATTTATAGAAATTTTTAATTTTTTTTCCAGCTCGAGCAAAAATTAAGTAAAAGTACGAATAAGCATATTAAAATTTAAGTATTATTATTATTTTATTATTTACTTAAAATCTTTATTTGAATTTTAATGCTGACTCAGATTTACACACCCGATTTAATTTTGTTACAAATGTAAATAAATAAGGAATTTGATGCAGTAAAAAAAGGAAAGTTTGTACTTTATATAAGTTGACGACGCATGTCTGTTTCCTTCTCCGTCTTTAGTCAGGTAAGGGACATACGATGTATGAGAAAGTCCGTTAATTAATTTTGAGATATATTGTAGAGAGATGGGGGATATTTGCTACAATGTCCCGGAGGGGCGGATCCCGAAAAATTTGAAAGGGGGATCGAGAAAATAAACCCTTCCCTGCACCGTGTGCCATATGTGGCACAGACGTACATTTAAAGCAATAGTTTTACTTTTTCAATATTTCATACTATTTAGAAATGTCAAATCGTTGCTACAAGTAACGAATTAATTGAAAATTCTATTATTATAACCTACCCAAATAATAGGCTAATTAACTTTTGCCTTTTTTTTGGATTTGTTGATTGACTGGGTTAGTTAGCCCTAATTAGTCGAATTTGTATGCAATGAGTGATTTTTGTAAAAAACAAAAATGATTAGTATATCTTTGTAATCTCCTTAAACCAGTCTATAATATACCAGTCTCGTAAAAAAAAGTATCAAATTTAAAAAAAATATTTTTGGGCATTTTTAGTTTAACGCTCTTCAGATAAATCAGTTATTTGGGCAGCAAATAATAAACGAATATTTTTAAAAATAACTAGGGGGCTCCGCGCCTTGCTCGCTATCGCTCGCCAACCCCCTTGACACTTTAAAAGCCTATACTTTAACATAGAAAGAAAGTAATTTTTATTTTTAATTAAAAAACTAATTAGAAATTTGAAAAACCAAAAAAAAAAGATCATCGAGACATAAGGGAGACACACACCTTCCCAAAAACTTTTGGACTTGTAACATCAATATTTCATCATGTTATGGCTGCTGACACTTTAAAAGCCCATACTTTAACATAGAGAGAAAGTAATTTTTATTTTTAATTAAAAAAGTAATAGGAAATTTGAAAAAAAAAGGCATTGAGGCATAAGGGAGAAACACCTTCCCAAAATTTTTTGAACTTATAACATCAATATTTCATCATGTTATGGCTGCTGACACTTTAAAAGAGCTTACTTTTTTTAATATAGAGATTTTCCAAGTAATCTGGCCAATTGGAGACATTAAATCCTAGGTTTTATCCTGAAAAAAAAATCGTGCAGTGAAGGGTTAATAGAGGATGTAATTGGTAATAATAAAAATCGCAAATAAAATTAATCCACTCTTAATCTGTGTGTTCGTCATTAAGAGTATTAAACTTTATTGATCGTGCGCTTCAAAACATTATCTAACATATTACTAAAACTTATTTAATTAAATACATTGGTAGTTAATAAACTCTTTTAATTCAATGGTCATTAATAATCAATATCTATTTAAATTGGAAACTTTCTTGATCTGCATGAGAAGTGCAGATGCCTCCAACGAGGACAGATAACGTAAAGCAGAAATTTAAATAAAAATATTTACTGTACCAAAATTTATTCTGTAACTTTCTATTATACTTGCATGGGAACAAATACAGTAAACTCCCGCTTATCCGCGGGTGGATTATCCGCTTTGCGGATTATCCGCGGGCCACGATCTCCCCACCTTTTTCCCCCCAGTAAAAATAATAATTAAACAAAACGCAAAGAAATGTAATTTATCTGTTTCAAAACTTTTTGGAAGAATGCATTCCAAGAACTACGAATTCCTTTCAAGAACGACGAACACATTCAAAGACCGTCGAATACATTTAAAGAACTAAGAATACATTACAACAACGAATGCATTAAAATAAGAATGTCTATAGGAAACCTGGTGTGTGCCAAAATGTGTTCGGCCAGGTGCACATCACGTGCAGATTTTTGCCGAAAAAGCGTCACTTGTAAAATAAACTGCCCGCGATAGTTACGAAATGGGTGAGAAACGAAAAAAAGTTGTCTTGACAATTAAAGACAAACTACAACTGACTAAAAAGATAGGAAACGGATCCACTAAAAGCCTATGTGTTTGCTGTATGGCATAGGAGAACAGTGAGATACATTTTGAAGCAAAAGGATAAACTCTTGCAATTTGCATCCACATCGGACAGTTCGACCTCTTTGAAAAAAAAAAATAAAAACTATGACAGCCAGCAGAAGAACTTGATGCAGCTTTATTAAAATTTGTAATCCCTATTTTATTTCTTTACTATTTTTCTATTATTTCTGTATATTTTCTTTACTTTTGCGGATTATCCGCGAATTCGCTTATCCGCGGATGTCGCGCCACCCAATTCCGTAGATAATCGGGAGTTTACTGTACATTGTATTTGTTTGCACCTTTCGTTTCTACATTTTCTCTACAAAAATACTGTAAAACTCCGAGAACTACAGAAAATTTTACTAAATTTCACTGGGGAATAAATGAGTGTTTTAAAACCCCGTGATTGGACTTGGGCGAAAAAAGCTTGATGGCGCTGGCTCATATAGGGTAACGGTCATTGGCAGTGGACAGTCAAGAAGAACGGATATAGTAAAATATTTGTTCACATGTTAATATTTCTAGGATAAAAGAACAGAATTTAGCCAATGATAACCAAACTCAAAAAGAATTATTTACTTTTGCTTTAGCTACATGTTTGGAACTAATTGTTTTATATTCTTTGTTAAGACAGATATTCGAAAGAAATGTGAAGTGAATGTGTTATAAGAATGTAGAACAATGCTAGGGAATTAGGAGGATAATGTAATAGAGATAAATTTTATGGTTTGAGAACACTCAAGAACCTTTAGTACATATTCAAGTTAATTGGAAGTGTTAGTTTTCTTTTATTTCTGCTATATGAAGGCTAAATATGGACTGAATCCTACCATACATAACCGATTCCAAACGGCTACATTCATAAAATTGGAGGACGGATTCAAAAACGGAGACTTTAAAACCAAGCACAATCACCCTAAACACTCGGCCAATCCCAAAAAGTCCCAATTAAATGATCAAAGTAAGCACTCTTTTTGGATAATATGAATTTTTTATGAGCTATCACTCAAGTATATATTCTTTTTGGACGTCATAGAAGCATATTATTGTGGTGTAAAAATCCGACTAATTCAATAAATTATATGATTTTAATACACAATTTTCAAAATTCATGAAAGCTTCAGACATTCTACAAAGTAATAAACAGGTCATAATACCAGAAAGTAAGTATTTATTTCATTGCTAAAGAATTTGTTTTAACATTCATAAAATAATGTATTTTATGATGAACTTCAAATGTGAGCCTGTTTAGCCCATGACAGCGGCCATCGATTGACTAACTGCTGCAGCAGAGTTTCCGATTCCTGCCATGTCTATTTGCCCAACACTGGAGGAATTCAAAATGTGGATAAGAGAAGACACGATTTCAAGCAAAACTTGGACAAGAACTTCTCCAGAAGAGGCTCCGGCACTGGAAGAGCTCACTTGAGCGAACTGGTTTGAGATGATACTTGGAAGGGCATCCAAGTTCAGGACTCCACCGGACGACAGCGCAGACGCCACGTTGGACATTCTGTACGAAGCTTCCGGAGAAGATAATCGGGAAGTAGTCGAAGCTAGAGTTTGGCCAATTTGACTCGCCACTGCGGCAGAAACGGCAGATGATTGATATCGTCCTGTAGATGCAGCTCCATATCCACCTGCACTTGCAAAGCCTGCACCAGAAGTTCCGGCTCCAGCTGCTGCAGCTCCTGTACCAGCACCTTGTCCATAGTCTCCAACACCTTGACTGTATCCTCCAGCTCCAGCTGCTCCTGCACTTGCACCACGCCCCGCACTGCACCAGCTCCGTTCCATATCCTGTTCTACGCAGCACCTTGGCCGTAACCTCCGGCTCCAGCTGCAACGGCTGATGCACCAGCACTTTGTCCATAGCCTCCAGCTCCTGCTCCAGCATTTTGTCCGTAGCCTCCAGCTCCAGCTGCTGCGTTTCCTGCTCTTGTGCCAGCACCTTGTCCATAGCTTCCAGCTCCAGCTTCTGCTGCTCCTGCGCCAGTCCCTTGTCCGTAGGATCCAGCGCCTGCACCAGCACCTTGACCGTAGCCTCCAGCTCCTGCACCTGCTCCTTGTCCGTAACCTGCAGCTCCTGCACCTGCTCCTTGTCCGTAACCTGCAGCTACAGCTGAACTAAGGAATTGAGAAGCTCCTTTTGTAGAAATAGCAGTGGCAACTGAAGAGGCAGCACTTGCGGCTGTGTTGACAGCAGTAGACTGATTTATTTTTCCGGAAGTGGCCAATACTTGTCCCAAGGCAGTAGAGATAGCATTAGCGTACGCTGAAGCGCTAGCACCTGCTCCAAGTGATGCAACTAAACCTCGAACTGAAGAGAGCAAGGTATTTGTAGCATAGTTATCTAATCCGTACTGTCCCGCAACATTTTGGGCAACACTTGTTGCTACAGCAATCGCTTGATCAACGGATGTGGCTGATCTCACAAGAGAAACAAATTCTCTAGAAGAAAGAAGATTGGAGGACAAAGATTGTGCAAAGGCATTAGCTGCAACATTTAAAGCTCCAGCTCCTGCTCCAGCACCAGAACCTTGTCCATAGCCTCTAGCTCCGGCTGCTCCTGCTCCTGCACCAGCACTTTGACCATAGCTTCCAGCTCCAGCAGCTGCGGCTGCTGCTCCTGCACCAGCACCTTGCCCGTAGCCTATGGCTGCTCTTGCTCCTGCACCAGCACCTTGTCCATAGCCTCCAGCTCCAGTTGCTGAAGCTCCTGCGCCAGCACCTTGTCCATATCTTCCAGCTCCAGCTGCTGCGGCTCCTGCTCCTGCACCAGCACCAGCACCTTTTCCGTATCCTCCAGCTCCAGTTGCTGCGGCTCCTGCTTCTGCACCTTGACCGTAGCCTCCAGCGCCTGCACCAGCACCTTGTCCGTAGCCTCCAGCTCCAGCTACTGTGGCCCCTGTTCCAGCACCTTGTCCATAGCCTCCAGCTGCTGCGGCTCCTGCTCCTGCACCAGCACCTTGGCCATAGCCTCCAGCTCCAGCTGCTGCGGCTCCTGCACCAGCACCTTGTCCATAGCCTCCAGCTCCGGCTGCTGCGGCTCCTGCACCAGCATCTTGTCCATAGCTTCCAGTTCCAGCTGCTGATGCTCCTGCGCCAGCACCTTGTCCATAGCCTCCAGCTCTAGCTGCTGTGGCTCCTGCTCCTGCGCCAGCACCTTGTCCGTAGCCTCCTGCTCCTGCACCTGCTCTTTGTCCGTAACCTGCATCTCCTGCACCTGCTCCTTGTCCGTAACCTGCAGCTACAGCTGAACTAAGGAATTGAGAAGCTCCTTTTGTAGAAATAGCAGTGGCAACTGAAGAGGCAGCACTTGCGGCTGTGTTGACAGCAGTAGACTGATTTATTTTTCCGGAAGTGGCCAATACTTGTCCCAAGGCAGTAGAGATAGCATTAGCGTACGCTGAAGCGCTAGCACCACCTCCAAGTGATGCAACTAATCCTCGAACAGAAGATAGCAAGGTATTTGTAGCATAGTTGTCTAATCCGAACTGTCCTGCAATATTTTGGGCAACACTTGTTGCTACAGCAATCGCTTGATCAACGGATGTGGCTGATCTTACAAGAGAAACGAAATCCCCAGAAGAAAGAAGATTTGAAGACAAAGATTGTGCAAATGTGTTTGCTACTACATTGGAAGCTCCAGCACCTGCTCCAGCACCTTGTCCGTAGCCTCCAGCTCCGACTGCTGCGGATCCTGCTCCTGCACCAGCACCTTGGCCATAGCCTCCAGCTCCAGCTGCTGCGGCTCCTGCACCAGCACCTTGTCCATAGCCTCCAGCTCCGGCTGCTGCGGCTCCTGCTCCTGCACCAGCACCTTGTCCATAGCCTCCAGCTCCAGCTGCTGCGGCTCCTGCACTAGCACCTTGTCCATAGCCTCCTACTCCAGCTGCTGCGGCTCCTGCTCCAGCGTCAGCACCTTGTCCGTAGCCTCCCGCTCCTGCACCAGCACCTTGACCGTAGCCTCCAGCTTTTGCACCTGATCCTTGTCCATAACCTGCAGCTACAGCTGAACTAAGGAATTGAGAAGCTCCTTTTGTAGATATAGCAGTGGCAACTGAAGAGGCAGCACTTGCGGCTGTGTTGACAGCAGTAGACTGATTTATTTTTCCGGAAGTGGCCAATACTTGTCCTATTGCAGTGGAGATAGCATTAGCGTACGCTGAAGCGCTAGCACCTGCTCCAAGTGATGCAACTAAACCTCGAACTGTAGAGAGCAAGGTATTTGTAGCATAGTTATCTAATCCATACTGTCCCGCAACATTTTGGGCAACACTTGTTGCTACAGCAATCGCTTGATCAACGGATGTGGCTGATCTCACAAGAGAAACAAATTCTCTAGAAGAAAGAAGATTGGAGGCCAAAGATTGTGCAAATGCATTTGCTGCAGCATTGGAAACTCCAGCTCCTGCTCCAGCACCTTGCCCGTAACCTCCAGCTCCAGATGCTCCTGCACCAGCACCTTGACCATAGCTTCCAGCTCCCGCAGCTGCGGCTCCAGCTCCTGCACCAGCAACTTGTATGTAGCCTCCAGCTCCTACTGCTCCTCGTCCGTAACCTCCAGCTCCTGCTGCTGCGGCTCCTGCACCAGCACCTTGTCCATAGCCTCCAGTTCCGGCTGCTGCGGCTCCTGCTCCTGCACCAGCACCTTGGCCATAGCCTCCAGCTCCAGCTGCTGCGGCTCCTGCACCAGCACCTTGGCCATAGCCTCCAGCTCCGGCTGCTGCGGCTCCTGCACCAGCATCTTGTCCATAGCTTCCAGTTCCAGCTGCTGATGCTCCTGCGCCAGCACCTTGTCCATAGCCACCAGCTCCAGCTGCTGTGGCTCCTGCTCCTGCGCCAGCACCTTGTCCGTAGCCTCCTGCTCCTGCACCTTGACCGTAGCCTCCAGATCTTGCACCTGCTCCTTGTCCGTAACCTGCATCTCCTACACCTGCTCCTTGTCCGTAACCTGCAGCTACAGCTGAACTAAAGAATTGAGAAGCTCCTTTTGTAGAAATAGCAGTGGCAACTGAAGAGGCAGCACGTGCGGCTGTGTTGACAGCAGTAGACTGATTTATTTTTCCGGAAGTGGCCAATACTTGTCCTAATGCAGTAGAGATTGCATTAGCGTACGCTGAAGCGCTAGCACCTGCACCAAGTGATGCAACTAACCTCGAACTGAAGAGAGCAAGTATTTGTAGCATAGTTATCTAATCCATACTGTCCCGCAACATTTGGGCAACACTTGTTGCTACAGCAATCGCTTGATCAACGGATGTGGCTAGATCTCACAAGAGAAACAAATTCTCTAGAAGAAAGAAGATTGGAGGCCAAAGATTGTGCAAATGCATTTGCTGCAGCATTGGAAGCTCCAGCTCCTGCTCCAGCACCTTGCCCGTAACCTCCAGCTCCAGATGCTCCTGCACCAGCACCTTGACCATAGCTTCCAGCTCCAGCAGCTACGGCTCCAGCTCCTGCACCAGCACCTTGTATGTAGCCTCCAGCTCCTACTCTCCTCGTCCGTAACCTCCAGCTCCTGCTGCTGCGGCTCCTGCACCAGCACCTTGTCTATAGCCTCCAGTTCCGCTGCTGCGGTTCCCTGCTCCTGCACCAGCACCTTGGGGCCCTAGCCTCCAGTTCCAGCTGATGATGCTCCTGCGCCAGCACCTTGTCCATAGCCTCCAGCTCCAGCTGCTGTGGCTCCTGCTCCTGCGCCAGCACCTTGTCCGTAGCCTCCTGCTCCTGCACCTTGACCGTAGCCTCCAGCTCTTGCACCTGCTCCTTGTCCGTAACCTGCATCTCCTGCACCTGCTCCTTGTCCGTAACCTGCAGCTACAGCTGAACTAAGGAATTGAGAAGCTCCTTTTGTAGAAATAGCAGTGGCAACTGAAGAGGCAGCACTTGCGGCTGTGTTGACAGCAGTAGACTGATTTATTTTTCCGGAATTGGCCAATACTTGTCCCAATGCAGTAGAGATAGCATTAGCGTACGCTGAAGCGCTAGCACCTGCTCCAAGTGATGCAACTAAACCTCGAACTGAAGAGAGCAAGGTATTTGTAGCATAGTTATCTAATCCGTACTGTCCCGCAACATTTTGGGTAACACTTGTTGCTACAGCAATCGCTTTATCAACGGATGTGGCTGATTTCACAAGAGAAACAAATTCTCTAGATGAAAGAAGATTGGAGGACAAAGATTGTGCAAATGCATTTGCTGCAGCATTGGAAGCTCCAGCTCCTGCTCCAGCACCTTGCCCGTAACCTCCAGCTCCAGATGCTCCTGCACCAGCACCTTGACCATAGCTTCCAGCTCCCGCAGCTGCGGCTCCAGCTCCTGCACCAGCACCTTGTATGTAGCCTCCAGCTCCTACTGCTCCTCGTCCGTAACCTCCAGCTCCTGCTGCTGCGGCTCCTGCACCAGCACCTTGTCCATAGCCTCCAGTTCCAGCTGCTGCGGCTCCTGCACCAGCACCTTGGTCATAGCCTCCAGCTCCGGCTGCTGCGGCTCCTGCACCAGCATCTTGTCCATAGCTTCCAGTTCCAGCTGCTGATGCTCCTGCGCCAGCACCTTGTCCATAGCCTCCAGCTCCAGCTGCTGTGGCTCCTGCTCCTGCGCCAGCACCTTGTCCGTAGCCTCCTGCTCCTGCACCTTGACCGTAGCCTCCAGCTCTTGCACCTGCTCCTTGTCCGTAACCTGCATCTCCTGCACCTGCTCCTTGTCCGTAACCTGCAGCTACAGCTGAACTAAGGAATTGAGAAGCTCCTTTTGTAGAAATAGCAGTGGCAACTGAAGAGGCAGCACTTGCGGCTGTGTTGACAGCAGTAGACTGATTTATTTTTCCGGAATTGGCCAATACTTGTCCCAATGCAGTAGAGATAGCATTAGCGTACGCTGAAGCGCTAGCACCTGCACCAAGTGATGCAACTAAACCTCGAACTGAAGAGAGCAAGATATTTGTAGCATAGTTATCTAATCCATACTGTCCCGCAACATTTTGGGCAACACTTGTTGCTACAGCAATCGCTTGATCAACGGATGTGGCAGATCTCACAAGAGAAACAAATTCTCTAGAAGAAAGAAGATTGGAGGCCAAAGATTGTGCAAATGCATTTGCTGCAGCATTGGAAGCTCCAGCTCCTGCTCCAGCACCTTGCCCGTAACCTCCAGCTCCAGATGCTCCTGCACCAGCACCTTGACCATAGCTTCCAGCTCCAGCAGCTACGGCTCCAGCTCCTGCACCAGCACCTTGTATGTAGCCTCCAGCTCCTACTTCTCCTCGTCCGTAACCTCCAGCTCCTGCTGCTGCGGCTCCTGCACCAGCACCTTGTCCATAGCCTCCAGTTCCGGCTCCTGCTCCTGCACCAGCACCTTGGCCATAGCCTCCAGCTCCGGCTGCTGCGGCTCCTGCACCAGCATCTTGTCCATAGCTTCCAGTTCCAGCTGATGATGCTCCTGCGCCAGCACCTTGTCCATAGCCTCCAGCTCCAGCTGCTGTGGCTCCTGCTCCTGCGCCAGCACCTTGTCCGTAGCCTCCTGCTCCTGCACCTTGACCGTAGCCTCCAGCTCTTGCACCTGCTCCTTGTCCGTAACCTGCATCTCCTGCACCTGCTCCTTGTCCGTAACCTGCAGCTACAGCTGAACTAAGGAATTGAGAAGCTCCTTTTGTAGAAATAGCAGTGGCAACTGAAGAGGCAGCACTTGCGGCTGTGTTGACAGCAGTAGACTGATTTATTTTTCCGGAATTGGCCAATACTTGTCCCAATGCAGTAGAGATAGCATTAGCGTACGCTGAAGCGCTAGCACCTGCTCCAAGTGATGCAACTAAACCTCGAACTGAAGAGAGCAAGATATTTGTAGCATAGTTATCTAATCCGTACTGTCCCGCAACATTTTGGGTAACACTTGTTGCTACAGCAATCGCTTTATCAACGGATGTGGCTGATTTCACAAGAGAAACAAATTCTCTAGAAGAAAGAAGATTGGAGGACAAAGTTTGTGCAAAGGCATTAGCTGCAACATTTAAACCTCCAGCTCCTGCTCCAGCACCAGAACCTTGTCCATAGCCTCTAGCTCCGGCTGCTCCTGCTCCTGCACCAACACCTTGTCCGTAGCTTCCAGCTGTGGCTGCTCCTGCTTCTGCACCAGCACCTTGTCCATAGCCTTCAGCTCCGGCTGCTGCGGCTCCTGCACCAGAACCTTGTCCATAGCCTCCAGCTCCGCTTTCTGCGGCTCCTGCTCCTGCACCAACACCTTGTCCATAACTTCTAGCTCTAGCTGCGGCGGCTCCTGCTCCTGCATTAGCAACTTGTCCGTAGCCTCCTGCTCCAGCTGCTGCGGCTCCTGCTGCAGCACCTCTCCCATAACCTCCGGCTCCAGTACCTTGACCGTAGCTTTGAGATCCAGCAGCTCCAGCACCTGCTGCTGAACTGGCTCCAGCTCCGTAACCTCTTGCTGCTTGTGCGGCTCTGGCAGATGCGCTAACGTCATAGCTGGCTGATGAATCGGAACTTTCTGATGCTTCATTGGCTGCTTCTTGTGCAAACATTTGAAGTAAGCCGCTGATTTCTTTCAAAAATACTCTGTCGATTGAACCAGTTGATTGTAAGAAAGCTTGACTGAGGGCATCCTTGATTGCCTTAATTTTCACTGAAGTGGGCGCTCCTTCTTGGTTGGATAGTGCTATTTCGCCAACAGAAGAAGCGAATGCCATATTTAGGGCTTGCAGTTTAGATTTTGAGGAGTTAGGATTACTTTCAATTTGGGACATGATCATATCACTGATGGACATCATGTCATTTACCTGGTCGGCGTCAAAGACATTAGATTGGGTGAGAGCCATTGTGAAGGTTCCCATGAAGGATTCGGCTGTTGCTGTACTTGACCATGGTGTGAGGGCTAAAGCGGAAAGGCTTTGAGCGCTTACTACGAGAAATAGTAAGGTAACTTGAGTAGGCCACTGCATCTTGTAGATTTGATTGGCTTTGCTCCAGTTGAGTGATTTGAGTACGGAATTGCCTTGCTTATATATTGCCTTTGTCGTGATTTGTGTGTCCTTTCAGTGTCATTCGAGTGACAAAATAACCATCAAAATAACACCTGCGTTTGTTCATTGTGATCTTTTTTAACATTATATGCTTTTCCTTGCTTTTTTATTATAGACAATAAAAAACCCAATCGTCAGAGTCCAATTTTATTGCATATTGATCGTGATACAGAAATGAATAAATTATTTTTATTTTTTCCAACATTTTACAGACTGTTTCACGTAAATATATGAACTGTGTATCGTAGTTCCAGTAAGGGTAAGTATGATAGGAGTAAGAACGAGATCATTTCTGTACTTACTTTTCGAATAATTTTAAAAGAAATTTACTGTCAGTAAAATTTATTTGACTAAATATACATAAAATTACTAGAAAACAAATAAAACGAGCAAGTTAAAATGACTTGGGGAAAAAAAAACTAGTAGGTTTGTAACAAATTCTATCTTTTAAACCACTTCCACATAAAATTTGTGCTCAACAGAAAGAAAGCTCTAAGAAAGAATTTCGCCAAACAGGGCATTTAGCTAGTTCTAATTTAAACTTTTAAACTCCAAAATTAACTATCTATATTAACCTTCTTTCGCAGATTAAAATAATAGTCATTATCGTTTGCAAAATTTGTTCGAGAATATTGAAGTTCGAAGAATATTGAATTATTTTTTTTTGCTGTAAAACTGAAAGCGATACTTATATCATACTAGCTTTATGAACCCGGCGTTGCAAGGGTGTACCCTTAATAACGGTGATTGTTTATTTTTATGTAAACATTTATTTCATACCAATTGAACCCTTCTCCACTGGTCAGCACTCCATCGGTATATTATAATTTCCTTTCATTCTAATATCAGCATTAATTTTTAAAAACTTTATTTATTTATTATTATTTTTTTTTGACGCCAGAAGTCTGATTGTATCCAGGCCCTTCTAGAAGTTAGAGGGCTTTCTCATAGGCCGTGTTAAAATTGTCAAAATTGCTATGATATAATGGCCGGTTTCTATTTGCCCTCTTTCACCCGAAAATGCAAAAAATGTGGTAAACATTCCACTCTATATTCGACCACTCGACAGGGCTGGGGAGCCAAGTAGGTAAAGCGTTCGCTTCGCATGCGATAGGTCCCAGATTCGGGTCCGAGCATCGTCAAAATAACTGCCGAAATATAAACGGCAAATGCAGCCAAAAATATCCAACGAATAATACCCCTTGTGGTGGGAGGGAGTGCACGTTAAATATTTTTCAAAAGTCCCGACGATGCGTATGAAGTCGCCTTTAAAAGCTGCATTGGGTGCCTACTCAGGTGTCGACTCGTCACTTGACTGTGGTTCTAAATTAAGACGCCCGTGGCCAATAGCCTTCGTGTATAGATCTAGTGCGGCGATAATTCAAACTGACCCTAACACATACAACTTGGATGGGAAAAGCTACCCTACGTTAATTTTTTTACTTCGCCAAAAGCCGCCAATGCCAAAATTCAATCGGCCATTATATCATAACGGTACCTAATTGACAGTTTCATAAACATAAATTTTGTACGTTATACGTACAGGAAATTAACATTTCTTAGTAGTTTTTATCAGATCTAGAATAGTTATCGCCTTTAAAGTTATGAGACATTGTAGCAATATCTTCACTTCTTACCATTTATAAACATCAATTAAATTAAATTCGGAAACCAAAAAAAAAAAAAATCAAAAGATTTAAATTCAATAAATAAAATAAAATAATGATATTCAAATAACAATCCTACAAATTAAACTCACGTGCTTACGTAATTATAGTTAATTTTTGCTCACGCTGAACGCGCTGAAATTTCTTTCAAATTAGAAAACGAAATTTATAAAAGTTCATAACAATGCTATTCCTATGGAGAAATCGGCTGACGTTTAGCCTTCCTACACCCGTTCTTTTTTAATTTCGAAAAATCGCTTCTTAAATGATGCCTACGATATAAAAAGAATCTTTTCCTAAAATTCTGTAGCTCTACCTCTAGTAGTTTGGGCTGGGCATTGATACGTGAATGAATGAATGAATAGATGAGTGAGTGAGTCAGTCAGGACTTTGCCTTTTATATATATAGATTAACATTTAACTTTACGTTATTTTGAAAATTGAAAAAAAAATTACCGATTTTTTTGTAACAAAAAAGCGTTATTTGTCTCTCTTTTAATAAACATCTTTTAGTCGCCACAATTTCCCATTTTCATTAACTTTTTGTTTTGAAAATTCAATTAATATTATTTATCGTTTGTTAAATTAATTTACAGGTCGAAGAATAAAATAAAAATGGAATTATCATGTTACTTTATTGTAGATTAAATTTTTAGCCATTTAAATTTTAAATATACTTCTAATTTAAATTTTTTAATGAAACTTGGGATACAGCTTTGGCTAATTTTTTGCTTCGATTTAACGTATCAAACTTGTTTGTGAGATTTGTGGTTCATTCAGTGAAATTGGTGACGGACAAACAGACAAACGGACCGATTGAACGATTATGATACCTACCACTTTTAGCTTCCAATGTGGAAGGTAAAATCGACTCATTTTCTCTTCCACGGTAGATTATCCGTCCTTTCTCTTGTCCGAGTGCTGTAATTAGAAACTAATAATTTAAAAAAATTTAACAGAACATATTGTTTTCATTTATTTCTGTGTGTCATTATATAGGGGTATATATTACTTTTACTCTTTTTCCCCCTTATTGTTTGCTTGGTATTTTAACTTCCACACTACGTTTATAACGTAAGAAGTAGAAGGTGTTATAATAGTTCAGTCCATCTGTCCGTTAGCCACTTTCATAGCCAAAACTACGAATGCTACAAGCATGTGTGATACGTCAAAAAAATTCATTGTATCAAAATGAGAAGACATGGAAAGTCTCAAGTTCTTCAATATTAAAGTACTTCAATTTTTAAAAAAAAACCTGCAAAATTTAATGCTCGTTTAAAACAGAGACATTAGATAGAATGGGCTGCTCCATATAATAGTAAAAAAGCTTCCAAAAACGTCCTCAACATTAACAAGAAGTTCTTAAAGAACTAAAATAGCCTACTTTTCTGTTACTTAAATACTTACTGAAATTCTAATCGGGAAACAACTAGGTTCATAACAGTAAATATCATCAACAATCGTAACCGTTTCTACACTAGATTTGTACACATTGGAAAACAAGAAGTTCATAAAGAACTAAAATAGCCTACTTTCCTGTTACTTAAATACTTACTGAAGTTATAATCGGGAAAAAAAACTAGGTTCCTAAAGTAAATATCATCAACAGCCGTTTCTACACTAGATTTATACACATTAGAAAAAAAAAATCGAAACACAGCACCCAGCTATAATTTAAACTTCTAAAAGCCAAAATCAACTATTTTCCTTAATATTCTTTCGCAAATTAATTAAATATTAGTTATCATCTGCTCGTGATTTATTTGTAGTTCGAAGAATAATTAAATATTTATTAATAACAAAAGTAATGAAACTACTCCTAACTGCATTAAAAAATAAGAAATGTAAATTAAAACTAAGCATAATTGTATGCAAAAGTATGCCTTGCCGCTTTCTTGGTAGATAAATAATGAATAATCAAAGAATCAAATTGTGCTACATTTTATGACGTCATTCCAAACTGATTCATGAAAATATTACTTTGCTTCAAATATGTTTAAATAAATAAAGTTTCTCATGCCATTGTTGATTTGGCAACAGTGATTTAAATGACTCAAAATTGAATTTCTATGCTAATTCAATGGGAAATTCGCCGAAAGATAGTAGAATTATGTCCGTCCGGACGTACAGACAGACGAACAAAAAGTATGAAAGTTGGGTATCTGAGGTCATAGCTTTCTGACAAAAAAAGAATTTTTAAGATCCGATGGATAGAACCGATTTTGGAAGGGGGGTACGGACAGACAAGACAGACGCAGGACAGACAGACAGACGGAAAGACAGACAGACAGATGGACATCAACCGCATTTCAATACCTACAGCGATTTAAATGACTCAAAATTGAATTTCAATGCTAATTCAATGGGAAATTCGCCGAAAGATAGTAGATTTATGTCCGTCCGGACGTACAGACAGACGGACAAAAAGTATGAAAGTTGGGTATCTGAGGTCATAGCTTTCTAACAAAAAAAGAATTTTTAAGATCCGATGGATAGAACCGATTTTGGAAGGGGGGGGGGGGGTACGGACAGACAGACAGACGGACAGACAGACAGACGGAAAGACAGACAGACATACGAACAGACAGACGGATGGACATCAACCGCATTTCAATGCCTACAGCGATTTAAATGACTCAAAATTGAATTTCAATGCTAATTCAATGGGAAATTCGCCGACAGATAGTTAATTTATGTCCGTCCGGACGTACAGACAGACGGACAAAAAGTATGAAAGTTGGGTATCTGAGGTCATAGCTTTCTAACAAAAAAAGAATTTTTAAGATCCGATGGATAGAACCGATTTTGGAAGGGGGGTACGGACAGACAGACAGACAGACAGACGGACATCGACCGCATGTCAATACCTACTTTTTCATTTTTTTTAATTCTTTCGAATTAAAAAAGAAAAGTAGGCTAAAAAATCGCTAAACACAGCGCATCCAGATATAATTTAAACTTCTAAAAGCCAAAATCAGCTATTTTCCTTAATATTCTTTTACAAATAACATAATATTATTTATCGTCATACAGGCGACAAAGTATAAGTTGGGTCTCTGATGTCATAACTTTCTAACAATTTTTTTTTTTTTAAGATCCGAATGATAGAGCCGATTTTGGAAGGGGGGTACGGACAGACAGACGGACATCGACCGCATGTCAATACCTACTCTTTCATTTTTTAAAAAATTCTTTCGTATTAAATAAAGAAAAGTAGGCTAAAAATCGCCAAGAGGAGAAAGGTTTCTCCATTGGGTGACCACAGTTCAGACATTATAAACATTTACATAGTTTAGGAAGCCACCTTGAATTTTGAAAAAAGCACATGATGTATTTATGTTGGTGTAATCTAATAAATGAGTGGAGATAAAAAAATATATATATAAATATATTTTTAAAAATAAGAATCTTATAGTTACTTTAGAATTGTTCACGACACCTAACTTGTCAAACAATACGACACATGATTAATAAATCTGTTCCCTAGCTAAATAAAAAAAATCTTTATCTGAAAGAATACCAACTCTCCATTAATCACATTTAACATCATCCATATGTGTAAACAATCACGGTCATGCTTTTTATTCTATCACTATTTTGTCGTCTAATTGTTCTTCCACACTTTGCTTTTATTCATTTAGACTCATGCAATATGACAACAGGTGACATTGTAATTAACTGTTTAAACTAAAAAGGACATGATTCAGGGCGAATGAGCCCGATTGACCGCGGATCTCCAAATCAAAGTGCCTCTCTGTTAATCCAATGGGGAAAAATATTTTCTAAGCCACATTTCTCCCGCATTTCTCTCTCTTGAAATTTTTTCCGAACTGTTTGTTTTAATCTAATAATTTTAGTGACTCTTAGTCTCTATAATCCCAATTTTTGAAATTGGTTTGAATATTTTGTGTAAAATTATTTATTGAAAATTAAAAATATCATTCGAACTAATTTTAAAAAGTGGGATTAAAGAGACCTGTGAGTCAGCTTCATTTATCATATAAAAGAACCGTTTGTATGAATATTCGATACAGACGGAAAATTGTGGATTAGAAAATAATTTTTTTCCATTGGATTAACACAAAGGTACTTTGGTTTGGAGACCCGTGGACATTCGGGCTCAATTTACCCTCAAGTAATTATAGATTCTTTAGTGAGTTTCATTGATACTAGGTGGTGAGCATCCAATACTTTCGTGAGATGTTAAAGGGGAAGAGGGGGTCGAGCCAAGTCTCACCCATCTCACTTGGGGAGAGAAGGGGGGGGGGGGGGTCTCGGAAAATATCAAGTAATTTTTTTTTCAAGCCAAAAACAGTGTAAAATTGTGATCAAGTAGAATTAATTTTGCTCAATTTTGTAATTATATTATATAATTGTGAAAAATATTTTTTTTAACTAACTACATTCTAAAAACTGCGTCTAAAAAAGCGCCAGACACAGCATTAGGTTCGATATTAAACTTTTAATATCAAAATTAAAAAACTATTTTTGATTGAAAATTAATTATTACTAAATTTATTTGTATTTCGAAGAAGGATTTTTAAATACTACCAAATATAAAACAAAAAGACATTAATAAACCTTGCTAAAAGGAAAAACTAGTAATTAAACGTCTTTATTCATTAATAAATGCTTAAATGTAAATAACAAATTACGTCTGCATTTTTAAATAAAAAATAGAATGCCTTGTTTCTCTTTCTAAACAAAAAATACGAACAATTAAAGAATCTCATTGTGGCATACATTGTGACGTCATTCCAAACTGATTTGTATCACAAAAATAAATTTCCTACAAATCTTTTAGTATATCAATAAAATTGCTCGTGCAATTGTTGTGAGTGACAGCGGTGATTTAATTCCTATAAATATAGACTTCTTATGTATTTATCAGTATTCAATTTTGCAGTTTTTAATAATTGACGTACATTGAATTCGATTTTTTCCTGAGATTTTCAATGTGTTCTAGTTTCAATGCGCTGAGTTTTTTTATGCATCACATTCGTCTGTAGCATTTGTAATTTGAGCTATGAAAGTGGTTGACAGGCAGACGGGCAGATTTATTAATTATAAAAGCTCCCCCTTTATTACTTTAACCACGTAGTTTGGAAGCTAAAATTTGCTTATGAAATTAAAATAACTAGTATACAATTTTCTACAGATGTAATAAATTGCCGCTAAGCATTTGTTCGGGTTATTTAATGGGGGGGGGGGGGGGGGAATTCATCCGAATGTATCATATTTAACTAACAACGTAAGTAAAAATTCTCAGATGATACTACCTGTTTTATTGAAAAGTTACAATGCAATATATTTCAAAGCTTTTGATGAGGAAAACTGACTAGAATATATTATACTAGGGGGAGCGGTAGCAATACAAGACAATTTCTGGGAAGATAAATGAAAAACCCATATTCTTATTTGAAAGATTATTTTAGACACATTTATTTGATTTGATATGCAACAATAATATGTTTCCTTAGAACATTTTTATCTGTTAAAAAATAAAAAAAAATCGAAAATTTTTCGAATTTTATATCAAATTAAAGCTTGTAAATTTTTTTACAAAATGATATAAAATCGAAAAGATTTATTAATTTTTAAAAGATCAGGAATACGTAATTTTTAATGATTATTTTGCCTTTTTTGGTGTAACTGCTGATCCAACTCTGATTTTCACAGGATCTTTTTATAAAAGTGTATTTTTTAACTTATTTTTTACAATTTTGTTTTAAACTACTATGATTGAAATTGTCTAAAGTTTTTTATTAAACTTCCTTGTACACACAGTTGTAAATATTTCTGCTAGGAGAGACCACTGTCAAGGAATTAAATGATCTTACTCTTGACAAGGCAACATACAGCTGTCCATGACTAAAAACTGGCTTTGGAAGCATTTGACATATTTTTTCAAAAGTGTTTCAAACTTGTTTATTGTCATGCAAAATGCCAAACTAACAGATAACTGCATGCGTTTATATTTGAAAGGCATGTTGCTGTCTGATGGAGTCATGGGCAGCCGTGGAATAAAAAACTTTTACTGTTGTCATAATCTATTGTTTTTGCTTCAATGATGTTCCGCTGTAATTTGGTTACGTTTAGTCTTGCTCCGTTGCATAATCCTTGAGATAGAGCCAAGATTCTTAACCCTTTCAGTCCCAATGACAATTTGTCATCATTTTAGAATTTTTTTCTGATCGTCTATAGCAATTTATGATATCAAGAAGCACATCATTCGATTCTTCAAACTTTTTTCTATTAGAAAATATTTTTTATTAATCTCAATAGATGTCAGCCCAATTATTTTTTAAAATTACGATCAGAAACATGATGATGCCAACTGGCATCACTGGGACTGAAAGGGTTAAAAACATGATAATACATCCTATTTTTAAATATAATTTGTGTGGAGGCATACCTGTTGGAGTTAGTGAGTTTTAAAACTCTTCAGGCTATGCAAGCTGATCTTGGGGATCATCACTTATTATTATATCCGTAGCTTCATATAACTTCATCCCCTGGCAGAACACTTAGCACTTTTTTGTTAAGTTCCAAGGCGATGTCGATGGTAACAGCCAAAATTGCCCTATCTTTCAACTGCTTAGTCGTTACAGTACGGAAATCTATATCATTATACAGTTGTGGAATTGGATCTTGTATTTCAGGATAGCAAATTTCAGGAAGTTTCACAGCATCACCTTCCTTTACATTACCAACATCGAAGAGCCACTTGGAAAATTGTTTCTCTGATTCAAGAGCACGCATGTTCACTGAAATTGTCAGTTTTGTGAAATCAGTCCAAAGGGGATGTTTTTTTTAAACAGCTTGCGACTGTCAAGGACCTTGATCCGCGTAAAATCACTGGCAGTACTTGTCGAAAATCTCCACCAAGTAAAATTACTTTTCCTTCAAATGGTTTTTTGTCACTTAACAGTCTTACTTACTGCAACAAAGCATGAGCATGTGTCATCGTTGCTTCATCTCAAATGATCAGTTTGGTTTTAAGTAAAATATGTGCCTCTTTGCTGTTTGGTTTTATATTGTAGGTAGAAGTGGCATTCAAGATAATTGAAATTTTGAAAACAAAATGTGCAGTTCTACCACCACTCAAAAGAGTTACTGCAATGCCAGTCGATGCTACAGGCGTTACTAAGTCACCTTTCCCCCTTATGGTGTGTAAAAGAGTTGTGTACACAAAAGTTTTGCCTGTTCCAGCAGGTCCGTCTAGAAAAAAACACTTGGGGGAGTTCCTTTGATTATTATATACTGCTGTTAGAACAGTTTCATAACTTTTCGCTGCTCAGGGTTAAGTTTCTGAATACATTTCAGCATTAGCCTGCTCTTGCAAAATATCATAAGATGATTGGCAAGTCATAGAAACAGATACTGCAGGAAGTTTGACCTTTTCTAAATTTAAACTAAAATGACTGCAGCAATCTGTTAATCTCTGCTAAGGCATATTCAACACCTTTAATTTTCGAATAGCAATGGACAAAATCTTCACAGAGAGCATCCCTGTTAGTGGCCCATAGTTGAGGAATATCTTCAACCTTTTCAAAGGCACATACTACAGCAAACAGCATACGTAACTGGCCTGGGGACTGAGCTTCTGCAGCTTCACGCAATGTGTCATTCCAAAGTTGATATCCTTCAAGAAGTCCTCTCATTCTACATGCTTGCTGAAATGCTTTACAGACGATTCCATCCACAGTACGAATGTCCTCAAATCCAACTGCCCCAGGTTGTCTCAGCAACAGCATACTCAGATAGAAACGTTCAGCATCATAAACACTGACGACTGGCATTCTACCAATCACTTGTTGTGATCCTCGCTGGCGTCTTTTCCATTTTGTTGTATTTTTTCGTATACGTAGTGGTTTGGTATTTCAGAATAAGTGTAGATTTGTGCTTGGGAATCGTTACTATTTGGCTGAAACCATGCTGTCAGGGTTGTATATACTTCGCAGCTGCCCTTTCAGCAGCTTCGGTCTCTTGTCCTCCAATGAAAACAACCTGCTGCTTATGTGGCAAGTGTACTGCTAAACGACTGACAGTGTGTGATTTGTAAGACATATTAAACTCACTTAAACGCCAGTTAGCTTCCGGTGCATTAACGTACCGACCATCTAGATAAGTTGATATTTCATCCATAACAAGAGTACTATTTTCAGTACTAATTTTAATCGATGAGCATCATGAACTTTGTATGCATATTTGTACAGGTATTTTACACTCTTAACTGATGCGCACACCTCCACATTGATGTGAGCATTGAATTTTTTGGAAAGCCGTGGGTTATATGGGACAACTTATCTATTGTCAATATCATATTAACCAATTTTAACCTGATCTGTTTGCCGTCTTTGATAAATTGCATAACCATTCACATTTTCTTCGGTTTTTTCCTTGAATTCTTTCGGGAATTGCTTCGAACAAACACCCTCCTTCATGCATGGGGAATTAGGATTGAGGATTGAGTGATCAGCAAGGACCATGAATCATGCATTTGGATATGATGAGTTCATATAGGCATGGTTCAATATCAGCATCAGAGAGTTCAGTAAACGCAAATTTATCGATATCGTCTTTGGTGCGTTTTTTTGACCCATCATAAAGAGTCAATAACATATGGGCATGAGGTAAACCACGTTTCTGGGATCTTATAACATAAATGTAGGCTACAACAACACCAAACAGGTTCCTCTTCAATATGTCGTCTAAAAGTTCCGTTTTCATTTTGGAGACACGAACAACAATATCTGGCTTATATTCTGGCCTTTCTCTTCCTCCTAAAGCCTCTTTCACTTCAGGCCTTTTCCTACCCGCTTCTTTACATTTCTTGCCTTGGCTTGTAAAGCATCAAGTAAGCCTTGGTAGAGTTCCACCCGAAGATCTTTTTGATTCTGTCGCAAAAAGGTGAGACGCGATTCCTCTGTTTTCACACACGCATCAATAATGTATTGTTTGAAGAGTTTCCCACTTGCATGAAGCAAGCTGAATCCCTGACGAACAGCAAGACGATATACATAAAATTGCAGCTGGGTAACTCGTGTTCTTCAGAATGTTTGCCTTTCTTCCACATGCTCCAAACCGCTATTCCCTCCAAAGTCCCCACCAGGAAATAGTAGAGGGTATATCATGGGCTCAGCACACTGGCTGATTTTGGAAGTTGTTTTGCAGACTGTCGACTGGATAAAAGATTATATCCCGGTTTGCAGGGGGTTCACCATCGTCTCCAACGAATATAGCTGCAACTTCGGTCCTTATTGTGGGTACGTTGTATCGTCGCATATCCAGACTGCCGTCTTCCATGAAAACCATCTTTACAGATGTTGCTGGATTATTCTTAAAAATCTCATGCATTTTTGTGTAAGACTTTGCAGAGGGATTTACTTCTCGAAGTACTGAATCCAGCTGCTGCATTAGAATCTTTGACTATTCCTTGTTTGAATTTTCCGTTCTTTGATTTGTGGCCTCGCTAGAATCAAAAATGTACAATTGGCCGTATCCAGCCTTTTGCTCACTGCCGGCATAAAGTGGTGACACCATGTGGTATATTTGGCCATGAATGCGGAAGCAGTATAGCCCAGTTCCAGGAGGTGGCTTTATTTGGGCTCCCATGGAGGCAAATGCAAGGGCAACATTATATTATATTCCCTTAATATGGGATCGGTAGTTTTTACAGTCTGGTGAGTTACCGGTCAGTAGATTACAAAGTAGGTTAGGTGTTTGGGTAAGTTCTGGCAATCGGACTGTATTCGCCGTGGCAGTCCTTGCACTGATGAAATGGCAACCCAACTTGACTTGTGACTCTTTTTTGTAACTGAAGTGAATGCACTAACTGTTATATGGTTGCTATGGAGACGTTATATGGTTGCTATGGAGACGTGCCGCTGTTTGCGTTCTTTTTGTTGTCAAAGTTTAAGCTTTTTAGCTTCCACACTACGTTTATAACGTAAAAAGTGGAAGGTATTATAAACGTTCAGTCTGTCTGTCTGTCCGTCTGTCAGTCACCCACTTTCATAGCCCAAACTACAAATGTTACGGACAAGTGTGATACGTCAAAAAATTCAGCGCATCGAAATTAGAATACATTGAAAATTTCAGAAAAGAATTCGAATTCTAAGTACTTCAATTATTTGAAAAACTGCAAAATTTAATGCTCTTTTAAAAAGCATAAGAAGCCTTTTTTATTAGAATTAAATCACCATTGCCATCGCAACAATCGCTCGAGAAACTTTAATCCTTTTAGACAATAAATTAAAATAAATTTATTTTTGCGACATCGATCAGTTTGAAATGACGTCAAATATATTTCACTACGAGATTCTTCGTATGTTGATATGAAATATTTCCATTCTATTTAAAAGCGAGGAATATTACATATTTATTCTTTAAAATATTTATTAATTTTTGCAAACGATAAGTAATAATTATTGAATTTTCGAAATAAAATTTAAATGAAACTAGCCAAATTTATTTATTCAATATTTTCACTGTTGCCATTTCGTTAAACGTACGAGAAACTTTATTTAAAATAAAAATAAAAACTTTTGAAAGAATATTTATGTGATATAAATTCAGTTTGGATTTTTGTAATATCACAATAGAGTTCTTTTGATGGTTCATGATATATGTATGAAGAAAGATGCATAGAAAATTCTAACTTGGCATAAAGAATATGCAAAGCTTCACTTTTATTTTTAACGCATCAATTTCATTAATTTAGTTTTCCAACTGTAATCTGGAGCTACTGGTGGCGCTGTTTGGCGAATATCTTTCTGTGGTGCATCCTGTTGAGCACAAATTTTGTCTGCAAGCGGTTTAAGTGACAGATTCTGTAACAGACCAACTTGTTTACTGTTGTGTTTTCCAACTTGTTTTTAAAATAATTACTAATTAAACAGTGTTCATATCTGGAAGCTGATTTCTAATTTACTGGCTTCGACAAAGTGGTCCGTCAAGCCTCCATGACAACACTTTTGATACTGTCCACTCGTAGTTTTTTTCTTTTTAAAATCGCGTGCTTGACATGACTCACATAGTTCTGTCAGTGATCCGCAATAGTGATCCGCAATAGTGCTCCGTTAGCAACGTTATCTCGCAAATTCTGTTTGCAGCACGTCTCAATCGATTTACCTAGGTTTGAATTGTTCTTCGAGTGCCCGCTTGTTCTGGAGTTTCACTTCTTCTTGCGATTCTTCTGCGAAGATTATTGCGAAAATATTTCGCTGCTTGACCAAGATCCTTTTGTAACTAAATTGGGAACCGTGGCAGCCATTAACGCTTAGATACTACGTTTAAAAACCATTTGAATTTTTTTTCAACTATGAAATAACGTGAACAAATATATTGACGGAACTGGATTTTAGCAAACCACGTGAATTACACGCGTTTTTTATTAATTTCAGTCGATCGAAATTATAATTTAAATTTTCATACATTAAACGCCGTAATTTTTCGCCAAATCTGTTTACCCCGACAAATTGGTATTATGGCAACCTTTGGCGAAATTAGCAATTTTGCATTCCCAATTTCTAAATGTTAATCCATTTAAATCTTAAATACATATAATTTATTCTGAAGATTTTTTCTACCCATCTTTTATTAATTATATGCCAAATGATTTTAAATAATTATTTACTTTTTAAAATCAATTCTTCGGCATTTTAACGTTCCACGGTTTTTATGATGATGTTTGGTTGATGATGTTTGGATTATATCCAATTGCATTAAATTTTGATGTTTAAAAATGGCGATATGTGCTTTATAAAAATTGCATAGTGTATGTCTTTTTCGTGGGGAGGTGTATTGATAGGCGTTAAATAGAAGTTTATAAAATATACAAACCACCGTTATTAAAGGTACACCCGTGCAACGCAGTGTACATAAAGTTAGTTATTTATAAAGTAAAATATATTTTCGGAATAAAAAATTCAATGCAAAATTCACTCAATTTTGCTTCATATTTTTTTTGTTTGGTGCTTTGTATTTTTTTTTACAGCGCACCTTAGGTTACAACATTTGGACAAAAGATTTGTCACTCTATTTTTTTTACAAACTTAAAGATTCCTGGGGTTTAAGGTTCAAATCCTGACTTTATTATAAAAATTATAGTTTAAGATATAAGGAGGAAATTTACCCACCTGTAAAATGCTTAAATATTTTGGCAATTTTTTTAAAAGTTTAATTTGCATTAAAAATGTAACATGTTTTTGCGATTACTAATCGCACAGTATTTATAAATTCAAAAGCCTTTGTGTTCTCTAATTTTTAATCCATAAGATTATGAAGTTATAAATGCAAACAAAAATGTATACTATAAATGCAACTATAATTAACAAGTATCTTAAGACAAAATAATGGTTATCAAGTGCGGAATTTAAATCAAAAACCAAAAAACAATTGGAAAGTTATTAATTTGATATATTTTTTTGAACCTTTAACCCGATTTGATGAAATTAATCATCAAAAAAATAATTAACTGTTCATAAAAATTTTGACTTACTTTTTGACAAACTTTTACAGATTTTTTTTAAGAAGTTCACTTATAAAATTCTCATATAAATGAATATAGGTATAAACAAGAAGAAAGAAAAGGAAACACACAATAATGCTGAAAAAAATCAAAATTTATTTCAATTCAAAGAAAAGTTTTTACATTATGAAAATAATGTATTTTGTGACAAAATCCAAAAAGACCTTAATTAGCCCATAGCAGTGGCCATGGATTGACTAACAGCTGCTGCGGAGTTTCCGATTCCTGCCATGTCCACTTGCCCAACGTTGGACGAATTCAAAATGTGGATCAGAGACGACACGATTTCAAGCAATACTTGGACAAGCACTTCTCCAGAAGAGGCTCCGGCACTGGTAGAGCTCACTTGAGCGAACTGGTTTGAGATGATACTTGGAAGGGCATCCAAGTTCAGGACTCCACCGGACGACAGCGCAGACGCCACGTTGGACATTCTGTACGAAGCTTCGGGAGAAGATAATCGGGAAGTAGTCGAAGCTAGAGTTTGGCCAATTTGACTCGCCACTGCGGCAGAAACGGCAGATGATTGATATCGTCCTGTAGATGCAGCTCCATATCCACCTGCACTTGCGAAGCCTGCACCAGAAGTTCCGGCTCCAGCTGCTGCAGCTCCTGTACCAGCACCTTGTCCATAGTCTCCAACACCTTGACTGTATCCTCCAGCTCCAGCTGCTCCTGCACTTGCACCAGCTCCAGCACCAGATCCTGTTCCATATCCTGCAGCACCTTGGCCGTAACCTCCGGCTCCAGCTGCTGCGGCTGATGCACCAGCACCTTGTCCATAGCCTCCAGCTCCTGCTCCAGCATCTTGTCCGTAGCCTCCAGTTCCAAATTCTGCGGCTCCGGCTCCTGCACCTTGTCCGTAGCCTCCAGCTCCAGATGATGCGTCTCCTGCTCCTGCGCCAGCACCTTGTCCGTAGCCTCCGGCGCCTGCACCAGCATCTTGACCGTAGCCTCCAGCTCCTGCACCAGCTCCTTGTCCGTAACCTGCAGCTCCTGCACTTGCTCCTTTTCCGTAACCTGCAGCTACAGCTGAACTAAGGAATTGAGAAGCTCCTGTTGTAGATATAGCAGTGGCAACTGAAGAGGCAGCACTTGCAGCTGTGTTGACAGCAGTAGACTGATTTATTTTTCCGGAAGTGGCCAATACTTGTCCTAATGCAGTAGAGATAGCATTAGCGTACGCTGAAGCGCTAGCACCTGCTCCAAGTGATGCGACTAAGCCTCGAACCGAAGAGAGCAATGTATTTGTAGCATAGTTATCTAATCCGTACTGTCCCGCAACATTTTGGGCAACACTTGTTGCTACAGCAATCGCTTGATCAACGGATGTGGCTGATCTCACAAGAGAAACAAATTCTCTAGAAGAAAGAAGATTGGAGGACAAAGATTGTGCAAAGGCATTTGCTGCAACATTTGAAGCTCCAGCTCCTGCTCCAGCACCAGAACCTTGTCCATAATCTCCAGCTCCTGCTGCTCCTGCACCAGCACTAGCCCCAGCACCTTGCCCGTAGCCTCTAGCTCCGGCTGCCCCTGCACCAGCACCTTGTCCGTAGCCTCCATCTCCGGCTGCTCCTGCGCCAGCAACTTGTCCATAGCCTCTAGCTCCAGCTGCTGCACCTCCTGCTCCTGCACCTGCTCCTTGTCCGTAGCCTCCAGCTCCGGCTGCTCCTGCACCAGCACCAGCACCTTGCCCGTAGCCTAAAGCTCCGGCTGCTCCTGCACCTTGTCCGTAGCCTCCAGCACCGGCTGCTGCGGCTCCTGAACCAGCACCTTGTCCATATCCTCCAGTTCCAGCTGCTGCGGCTCCTGCTCCTGCGCCAGCACCTTGTCCATAGCCTCCAGCTCCAGCTGCTGCACCTCCTGCTCCTGCACCTGCTCCTTGTCCGTAGCCTCCAGCTCCAGCTGCTGCTCCTTGTCCGTAACCTGCAGCTCCTGCACCTGCTCCTTGTCCGTAACCTGCAGCTACAGCTGAACTAAGGAATTGAGAAGCTCCTGTTGTAGATATAGCAGTGGCAACTGAAGAGGCAGCACTTGCAGCTGTGTTGACAGCAGTAGACTGATTTATTTTTCCGGAAGTGGCCAATACTTGTCCTAATGCAGTAGAGATTGCATTAGCGTACGCTGAAGCGCTAGCACCTGCTCCAAGTGATGCAACTAAACCTCGAACTGAAGAGAGCAAGGTATTTGTAGCATAGTTATCTAATCCGTACTGTCCCGCAACATTTTGGGCAACACTTGTTGCTACAGCAATCGCTTGATCAACGGATGTGGCTGATCTCACAAGAGAAACAAATTCTCTAGAAGAAAGAAGATTGGAGGACAAAGATTGTGCAAAGGCATTTGCTGCAACATTTGAAGCTCCAGCTCCTGCTCCAGCACCAGCACCTTGTCCGTAACCTCCAGCTCCGACTGCTCCTGCACCAGCACCAGCACCTTGCCCGTAGCCTCCAGCTCCGGCTCCTCCTGCACCAGCACCTTGTCCGTAGCCTCCAGCTCCATCTGATCCGGCTCCTGCACCAGCACCTTGTCCATAGCCTCCAGCTCCGACTGCTCCTGCATTAGCACCTTGCCCGTAGCCTCCAGCTCCGGCTGATCCAGCACCAGCACCTTGCCCGTAGCCTCCAGCTCCATCTGCTCCGGCTCCTGCACCAGCACCTTGTCCATAGCCTCCAGCTCCAGCTGCTGCGGCTCCTGCTCCTGCACCTGCTCCTTGTCCGTAGTCTCCCGCTCCTGCACCAGCACCTTGACCGTAGCCTCCAGCTCCTGCACCTGCTCCTTGTCCGTAACCTGCAGCTACAGCTGAACTAAGGAATTGAGAAGCTCCTGTTGTAGATATAGCAGTTGCAACTGAAGAGGCAGCACTTGCGGCTGTGTTGACAGCAGTAGACTGATTTATTTTTCCGGAAGTGGTAAATACTTGTCCCAATGCAGTAGAGATAGCATTAGCGTACGCTGAAGCGCTAGCACCTGCTCCAAGTGATGCAACTAAACCTCGAACTGAAGAGAGCAAGGTATTTGTAGCATAGTTATCTAATCCGTACTGTCCCGCAACATTTTGGGCAACACTTGTTGCTACAGCAATCGCTTGATCAACGGATGTGGCTGATCTCACAAGAGAAACAAATTCTCTAGAAGAAAGAAGATTGGAGGACAAAGATTGTGCAAAGGCATTTGCTGCAACATTTGAAGCTCCAGCTCCTGCTCCAGCACCAGCACCTTGTCCGTAACCTCCAGCTCCGACTGCTCCTGCACCAGCACCTTGCCCGTAGCCACCAGCTCCGGCTGCTCCTGATCCAGCACCTTGCCCGTAGCCTCCAGCTCCTGCTCCTCCTGCACCAGCACCTTGTCCGTAGCCTCCAGCTCCATCTGCTCCGGCTCCTGCACCAGCACCTTGTCCATAGCCTCCAGCTCCAGCTGCTGCGGCTCCTGCTCCTGCACCTGCTCCTTGTCCGTAGTCTCCCGCTCCTGCACCAGCACCTTGACCGTAGCCTCCAGCTCCTGCACCTGCTCCTTGTCCGTAACCTGCAGCTACAGCTGAACTAAGGAATTGAGAAGCTCCTGTTGTAGATATAGCAGTGGCAACTGAAGAGGCAGCACTTGCGGCGGTGTTGACAGCAGTAGACTGATTAATTATTCCGGAATTGGCCAATACTTGTCCCAATGCAGTAGAGATAGCATTAGCGTACGCTGAAGTGCTAGCACCTGCTCCAAGTGATGCAACTAAACCTCGAACTGAAGAGAGCAAGGTATTTGTAGCATAGTTATCTAATCCGTACTGTCCTGCAATATTTCGGGCAACACTTGTTGCTACAGCAATCGCTTGATCAACGGATGTGGCTGATCTCACAAGAGAAACAAATTCTCTTGAAGAAAGAAGATTGGAGGACAAAGATTGTGCAAAGGCATTTGCTGCAACATTTGAAGCTCCAGCTTCTGCTCCAGCACCAGAACCTTGTCCATAGCCTCCAGCTCCGGCTGCTCCTGCTCCTGCACCAGCACCTTGCCCGTAACCTCCAGCTCCGGCTGCTCCTGCACCAGCACCTTGCCCGTACCCTCCATCTCCGGCTGCACCTGCTCCTGCACCAGCACCTTGTCCGTAGCCTCCAGCTTCGCATCTGCTCCGGCTCCTGCACCAGCACCTTGTCCGTAGCCTCCAGCTCCGCTGTCTACTCTGCCCAGCACCTGCCCTACCCTGCCGATCCCTGCTCCTGCACCAGCCTTGTCCGTAGCCTCCCGCTCCTGCACCAGCACCTTGACCGTAGCCTCCAGCTCTGCACCTGCTCCTTGTCCGTACGTGTCCTGCACTGCTCTTGCCGACGCAGCTACAGCTGAACTAAGGAATTGAGAAGCTCCTTTTGTAGATATAGCAGTGGCAACTGAAGAGGCAGCACTTGCGGCTGTGTTAACAGCAGTAGACTGGTTTATTTTTCCGGAATTGGCCAATACTTGTCCCAATGCAGTAGAGATAGCATTAGCGTACGCTGAAGCGCTAGCACCTGCTCCAAGTGATCCAACTAAACCTCGAACTGAAGAGAGCAAGGTATTTGTAGCATAGTTATCTAATCCGTACTGTCCCGCAACATTTTGGGCAACACTTGTTGCTACAGCAATCGCTTGATCAACGGATGTGGCTGATCTCACAAGAGAAACAAATTCTTTAGAAGAAAGAAGATTGGAGGACAAAGATTGTGCAAAGGCATTTGCTGCAACATTTGAAGCTCCAGCTCCTGCTCCAGCACCAGAACCTTGTCCGTAGCCTCCAGCTCCTTCTACTGCGGCTCCTGCTCCAGCACCTTGTCCATAGCCTCCAGCTCCGGCTGAGGCGGCTCCTGCACCAGTACCTTGTCCATAGCCTCCAGCTCCGGCTGCTGCGGCTCCTGCTCCTGCATCTTGTCCATAGCCTCCAGCTCCGGCTGCTGCGGCTCCTGCTCCTGCACCTTGTCCATAGCCTCCAGTTCCAGCTGCTGCGGTTCCTGCTCCTGCACCAGCACCTTGACCGTAGCCTCCAGCTCCTGCACCTGCTCCTTGTCCGTAACCTGCAGCTCCAGCACCTGCTCCTTGTCCGTAACCTGCAGCTCCTGCACCTGCTCCTTGTCCGTAACCTGCAGCTCCTGCACCTGCTCCTTGTCCGTAACCTGCATCTACAGCTGAACTAAGGAATTGAGAAGCTCCTTTTGTAGATATAGCAGTGGCAACCGAAGAGGCAGCACTTGCGGCTGTGTTGACAGCAGTAGACTGATTTATTTTTCCGGAAGTGGCCAATACTTGTCCCAATGCAGTAGAGATAGCATTAGCGTACGCTGAAGCGCTAGCACCTGCTCCAAGTGATGCAACTAAACCTCGAACTGAAGAGAGCAAGGTATTTGTAGCATAGTTATCTAATCCGTACTGTCCCGCAACATTTTGGGCAACACTTGTTGCTACAGCAATCGCTTGATCAACGGATGTGGCTGATCTTACAAGAGAAACGAAATCTCTAGAAGAAAGAAGATTTGAAGACAAAGATTGTGCAAATGCGTTTGCTACAACATTGGAAGCTCCAGCTCCTGCTCCAGCACCTTGTCCGTAGCCTCCAGCTCCTGCTACTGCGGCTCCTGCTCCAGCACCTTGTCCATAGCCTCCAGCTCCGGCTGAGGCGGCTCCTGCACCAGTACCTTGTCCATAGCCTCCAGCTCCGGCTGCTGCGGCTCCTGCTGCATCTTGTCCATAGCCTCCAGCTCCGGCTGCTGCGGCTCCTGCTCCTGCACCTTGTCCATAGCCTCCAGTTCCAGCTGCTGCGGTTCCTGCTCCTGCACCAGCACCTTGACCGTAGCCTCCAGCTCCTGCACCTGCTCCTTGTCCGTAACCTGCAGCTCCAGCACCTGCTCCTTGTCCGTAACCTGCAGCTCCTGCACCTGCTCCTTGTCCGTAACCTGCAGCTCCTGCACCTGCTCCTTGTCCGTAACCTGCATCTACAGCTGAACTAAGGAATTGAGAAGCTCCTTTTGTAGATATAGCAGTGGCAACCGAAGAGGCAGCACTTGCGGCTGTGTTGACAGCAGTAGACTGATTTATTTTTCCGGAAGTGGCCAATACTTGTCCCAATGCAGTAGAGATAGCATTAGCGTACGAGGAAGCGCTAGCACCTGCTCCAAGTGATGCAACTAAACCTCGAACTGAAGAGAGCAAGGTATTTGTAGCATAGTTATCTAATCCGTACTGTCCCGCAACATTTTGGGCAACACTTGTTGCTACAGCAATCACTTGATCAACGGATGTGGCTGATCTTACAAGAGAAACGAAATCTCCAGAAGAAAGAAGATTTGAAGACAAAGATTGTGCAAATGCGTTTGCTACAACATTGGAAGCTCCAGTTCCTGCTCCAGCACCTTGTCCGTAGCCTCCAGCTCCTGCTACTGCGGCTCCTGCTCCAGCACCTTGTCCATAGCCTCCAGCTCCGGCTGAGGCGGCTCCTGCACCAGTACCTTGTCCATAGCCTCCAGCTCCGGCTGAGGCGGCTCCTGCACCAGTACCTTGTCCATAGCCTCCAGCTCCGGCTGCTGCGGCTGCTGCTCCTGCACCTTGTCCATAGCCTCCAGTTCCAGCTGCTGCGGTTCCTGCTCCTGCACCAGTACCTTGACCGTAGCCTCCAGCTCCTGCACCTGCTCCTTGTCCGTAACTTGCAGCTCCAGCACCTGCTCCTTGTCCGTAACCTGCAGCTCCTGCACCTGCTCCTTGTCCGTAACCTGCAGCTCCTGCACCTGCTCCTTGTCCGTAACCTGCAGCTACAGCTGAACTAAGGAATTGAGAAGCTCCTTTTGTAGATATAGCAGTGGCAACCGAAGAGGCAGCACTTGCGGCTGTGTTGACAGCAGTAGACTGATTTATTTTTCCGGAAGTGGCCAATACTTGTCCCAATGCAGTAGAGATAGCATTAGCGTACGATGAAGCGCTAGCACCTGCTCCAAGTGATGCAACTAAACCTCGAACTGAAGAGAGCAAGGTATTTGTAGCATAGTTATCTAATCCGTACTGTCCCGCAACATTTTGGGCAACACTTGTTGCTACAGCAATCGCTTGATCAACGGATGTGGCTGATCTCACAAGAGAAACAAATTCTCTAGAAGAAAGAAGATTGGAGGTCAAAGGTTGTGCAAAGGCATTTGCTGCAGCATTGGAAGCTCCAGCTCCAGATGCTCCTGCACCAGCACCAGCACCTTGACCATAGCTTCCAGCAGCTGCGGCTCCTGCTCCTGCACCAGCACCTTGCCCGTAGCCTCCAGCTCCGACTGCTCCTGCTCCAGCACCTTGGCTGTATCCTCCAGCTCCTACTGCTCCTGCTCCTGCCTCTCGTCCGTAACCTTCGGCTCCTGCTGCTGCGGCTCCTGCACCACCATCTTGTCCGTAACTTCCATCTCTAGCTGCTGCGGCTGCTGCACCTTGTCCATAGCCTCCAGCTACAGCGGCTCCTGCTCCTGCACCAGCACCTTGTCTGTAATTTCCAGCTCCGGCTGCTATTGCACCAGCACCATTACCTTGTCCGTAGCCTCCAGCTGCTGCTGCTACTCCTGCACCAGCACCTTGTCCGTAGCCTCCAGATGAACTAAGGAATTGAGAAGCTCCTGTTGTAGATATAGCAGTGGCAACCGAAGAGGCAGCACTTGCGGCTGTGTTGACAGCAGTAGCCTGATTTATTTTACCGGAAGTGGCCAATACTTGTCCCAAGGAAGTAGAGATAGAATTAGCGTACGCTGAAGCGCTAGCACCACCTCCAAGTGATGCAACTAAACCTCGAACAGAAGTGAGCAATGTATTTGTAGCATAGTTGTCTAATCCGAACTGTCCTGCGATATTTTGGGCAACACTTGTTGCTACAGCAATCGCTTGATCAACGGATGTAGCTGATCTTACAAGAGAAACGAAATCCCCCGAAGAAAGAAGATTTGAAGTCAAAGATTGTGCAAATGCATTTGCTGCAGCATTGGAAGCTCCAGCACCTTGTCCGTAGCCTTCAGCTCCTGCACCAGCACCTTGTCCGTAACCTCCAGCTCCAGCTGCTGCGGCTCCTGCACCAGCACCTTGTCCGTAGCCTCCAGCTCCAGCTGCTGCGGCTCCTGATCCTGCCCCTCGTCCGTAAGCTCCAGCTCCTGCTGCTGCGGCTCCTGTACCCGCACCTTGTCCATAGCCTCCAGCTCCAGCTGCTGCGGCTCCTGCTGCAGCACCTCTCCCATAACCACCGGCTCCAGCACCTTGACCGTAGCTTTGAGATCCAGCAGCTCCAGCACCTGCTGCTGAACTGGCTCCAGCTCCGTAACCTCTTGCTGCTTGTGCGGCTCCGGCAGATGCACTAACGTCATAGCTGGCTGATGAATCGGAACTTTCTGATGCTTCATTGGCTGCTTCTTGTGCAAACATTTTAAGTAAGCCTCTGATTTCTTTCAAAAATACTCTGTCGATTGAACCAGTTGATTGTAAGAAAGCTTGACTGAGGGCATCCGTGATAGCTTTAATTTTCACTGACGTTGGCGCTCCTTCTTGATTGGATAATGCTATTTCCCCGACGGAAGAAGCGAATGCCATATTTAGCGCTTGAAGCTTAGACTTCGAGTTGTTAGGATTTTTTCCAATTTGGGACATGATCATGTCACTGATGGACATCATATCGTTTACCTGGTCGGCATCAAAGACATTCGATTGGGTGAGAGCCGTTGTGAAGGTTCCCATAAAGGATTCGGCTGTTGCTGTGCTTGACCATGGTGTAAGGGCCAAAGTGGAAAAGCTTTGGGCGCTTACCACCAGGAAAAGTAATGCAAATTGAGTAGGCCACTGCATCTTGTAGATTAGTTTGGCTTTGCTCCAGTTGAGTGATTTGGATATGGAATTGCCAGCCTTATATATTGCTGTAGTCGTGAGGTTTTTGTCGTTAAAATAGCGAATGCATATTAAAATTACAATTAAAATCACACCTGTGTTTGACTGTTGTGTTTTTCCTGCGCACTAAATATTATACTTGTTTTTTGATGGCTTATAAAAAAAATCTAGGCATTGGAACAAAATTTATTGAGTTTCAGTCGTGACCAACCACAAGTGAAATGGTATTTTCTTAGGTTTTGGATGTTCTTGCAAAGATTTTGCATTGGTCTTTTTATAACATTTTTAATATTATTTTTGATCATATCTGGGCAATATATTTTTAAAAAGAATAATTTTTAAAAAATAATTGCTTAAGTAACTAAAAAGTACGTATACCAGTACCTAAGAACGTATAAAAAAATTGCAAATTAAAAAAAAGCATCAACTTTAAATAAAAAAAGTAGCTTTTTTGTAACATTATTGTTACTTAGAACCGATTCCGTACACTATTTATAGACTTTAGAAAGAAAATAACCACACGCAGCCTTTTGCTAGTTCTAATTTAAATGTTTAAGCTGCAAAAATGAACCACCTTCATTAATTTGTTTCACATATTTTATTTATAGTCATAATCGTTTGTTAAATTTGTTTGAAATTCTAAGAATAAAGATTATTTTGTTCTCAAAACGGAAGCGAACCTTGTAACATTATAAAATTTTTACACTTTTTTAATTGAAAATAACCGGATTTTTTTATTTATTACAGAGAAAGGAAGAACATTCTCTGTAATAAATAATGAATCGGTACACTTTTCTAATTTTTAGTGCCGTAATTACGTTTAACTGTGCCAAATTGATTTCGAAATGTACTTGCAGTAAATATATTTTGTTAACACAGAAATATAAATTTGATAAATATCTTTAAAATAAAACAAATTTAATCATTCTCTTTTTGTAGTGGGACATGTGTAATTTACTAACTATAATTTTTTAAATACATATTTAGCCATTGTTTTAGTATTTTCTGATTTTTGAAAGAAAGTAATAATAATTTAAAAGTGTGTTCTTTTATGCTGTTTAAGTGAACATTCCATAACAATAAAACCTAAAAAGTTACATGCAATCAAACTTGAGCTATTCCATTGGTACATTGTCTGAGAATAACTTGCATCTTTTAGGTATTTGCACACTTCACAATGAAAAAAATATACAAAATATGCATCGTATGTGATTTTTAAGTACTTTTCCACCATCATCAAAAGATGCAGCTGCCGTTCGGATTATCAAAGTTTGGCGTTGGACGTCGATCAGTATGTTTTTGAAGTTTCCCTCGTATTGAAATGTTTCGAAATGAAAAAAAGTATAAAATAACAACAACAAAAAAAAACGAATTTTGAAAAATTTCACGTGATATTATGTGGGTGAGGGGACTTGAGCCAAATATCAAGAAACTAGCTTTATAAACCCGGCGTTGCACGGGTGCACCCTTAATAACCCTAATTCGTAGGGGTTTTTTTTATGCAAACTTTTATTTTATACCAATTTATACCTCCACTGTGGTCCACTTTATCAGGATATTATAATCTCCTATATACCTTTCTGATATGGGGGGTTGATTTTATCCAGGCCCTTCCGGAGTTTGAGTGCTTTCCCATAGGCCCCTATTCAAATTGCCAGAACAGCTATATGATATAATGGCCTGTTTCTATTTCACAATTAGCGCAAAACGAAACTGCCCAAACGTGGTAAACATTCCACTTCAAATTTCATACAACTCGATAGGGTTGGGGGACCCAGTCGGTAAAGACCTTCGTCTTGCATGCGGTAGGTCCAGGTACAGGTCCGGGCATCGCCAAAATAACTGCAGACCTATGAACAGCTCGTGCAGCCAAAAAATGTCCGACGAATAATACCCCATATAGAGGAAGGGCACTTTAAATATCCTCCAAATTCCCAACGCTGCGTACGATGTCGCTCTTAAAAAGTTGCATTGGGTACCTACTTACTTGTCGGCTCGTAACTTGACTGTGGTTCTACATTACGACTCCCGTTTCCAATAGCACTCGTGTGTAGCTTTAATGCGACGATAATTCAAACTAACCCTAACCCATATAACTGGATGGGAATAGCTACCCTACGTTAAATCAACTTCGTTTTCAACTTCGGCAAAAGCCGCCAATGCCAAAATTCAATCGACCATTACGCCATCTTAACATCAGAACAAAAAGACATGCATCCTCTTGTATGGTTGGAAAAGTTTTATAAAGTACAAATTCCTTATTTATGCCGAATATATATTGCGGTTAACCTAAAGAATCGTGGCCGGCAATTTTACGCCAAATCTGGTAACCCTGGCGAAATTAGCAATTGCATTGACAATTTCTAAATGTTAGTCTATTTAAATCTTAAACGCATATAATTTATTCTGAAGTTTTCTTATACTAATATTTTATTCATTAGATGCTGACTGATTTAAAATAATTATTTACTTTTTTTTAAAATCAATTCTTCGTCATTTTAAAGTTTCACTTTTTTTTTTTTATAAATCTGGTCTGCAATTTAATGAATTTTTCCGGTGTTTTAAGTCGGCCATTTTGAAATTAGGCAGTATTTTTGGTCATTTCGAGATGGTTACCATCTCGGCAAGTGCCGGGGTTTGTTATCACTTCGACTTGGCGACATTTTTGAAAATTCGCCAAACCCGGCCACGATTCTTTAGGTTAACCTATATTCCTCCATATCATTATTTCTTAACATTTGTAAACATCAATTAAATTAAATTCGGAAACGTAATTAAAATCTAGTTGAGGAAATCTGATCCACCATAAAAAAAAATGAAATGATTTAAAATCAACAAATAAAATAAAATCCTGATATTCAAATAACAATCCAGAAAACTAAACCCACGCGCTTTTTTTCTTTTCTTAATTTTCGTTCACGCTGAACACGCTGGAATTTCTTTAAATTGAGTTAAAAAGTATAAACTCTAATCTTACAATGCTATTCCTATGGGGAAATCGGCTCACGTTTTGCACCCCTACACCCGTTTGGGTTCGAATAAAAAGTATTCTATAGCCTATTCCTGGTTCTAAGCTACCTTCCCACCAATTTTCAGCCAAATAAGTTAAGCCGTTCTTGAGTTATAAATAGTGTAACTAACACGACTTTCTTTTATATATATATAGAAATCACGGGGGGAAAGGGGGAGGGGCTCAAAAAACCATTAAAACAGCTTTATGTAATTTATGTACATCCCCCAAGCAAGTTTGATCATGTACATTTTTAATCTCTCTACATATATGTATATTCCATTACAAAAACGCATTTTTTTTACTGGTTTAACGAAAAGTACCAATGAAACGACAAATACGAACATTAAAAAAGTATAGCAAACATTTTGTTTGTCATCAATTTGTTTTTTATTGACTGACTATTTATGTAATTATGACCAAAATATACTTTGATATTTGAAAAGTCGTTTATAACCTTAAAAAAATAGGTTATTTTAATTATTTACTGTTACTCATGAGTTATCATTAATACGTATGTTGAATGAATGTACTGATTGGAGCAGTTTATACTAACTTCTGAATATGTTTTATTAAAAATAAATATAACTTTTCCCAAATTAATGGTGTTTGAGAAGTAATTTATAGAAGTAATTCACATTTTTAAACGATACTAATTAATATTCATAAATGAACAAATGCGGGAAATAGAATTACTTATTTTTTTCTGTAAATTTCAACAGCAATATTTTATTCAAACTATTTTTGTACAATTTAAAACCCTGACTTAAGACTGGAATACGAACGTGTGCGCTACTTTGAAAACTGGGATCTATTTTATGAAGCCAGACTTCTGACCCGGAGATACATCCATGCCTTATCCAGGATTCGAACCCGGGCCCACTTGCTTTGTAAAACCAGTCATATCCACCATATTTCCTGAGAGCCCGGCAATACCTTTAAATAATAACGGTAAATGATTTTTTATTGCATTTTAAAACACAATGAGGTTGTTTCACGTCTTGGATGGCAATAGCTCTAACGGTTTGTTTTCATTTGCTGTTTGCAATTACTTTTGTTTTGGTACTCGAAAATGAGTTTTCTAAGAACATTTTACTTATTAAATTTTTTAATTGCCAACTTCTTGCTGTGCTGTTGGTTGTTCAAAACAATTGTTAAAGATAACTTGCATAGAAAGAAAAGTTTCTTTTCATTTATATTGGTTATTTTGAGAGTGAAACCGAAGCAACCAATGAAATCGGAGTACGGTGAAATATAAAAACAAGAGCGTTACTGAAACTTTCCCATTGTTAAATCGTAATTTCGAATATTTTATTATTTTTATTTTCTTCATAATTTATCTCGATTCATTAAAAATACAATATCGTGAATAAAATAACATTAAATAATCATTTTTTATATCTTGAAGAATTTTTACATACATGGTACCAGAAAAACAATAAATTCTTCTAACGTTTCTTTACGTTTACAAAGCTGTGGCTTTTAGCACGTTTGACGCCTCTTACACGAAGAAAATGTGAAATTTATGGCACTCAAGGTGCCATAAAATAACACTGAAACGACCAATGAATAAATGGAAGTGTTTTATGATTATTTTGATGATATTTGCCAAAGAAAGAAGGCGCTCCAGGTGGGCTTGTTTAGTATGGCACGATATTCTGAATCATGCAAATCTATGCAGAGAGTTATTATTTATTACTGAAGTAATATATCTTTCCAGATGTTGGCTGAAATCATGTCTGAGGTATAATTTCTAATCTATAATGGATAAATATATATTTTTACATACTGAACCATATTTCTAGCCAAAAGTTTTGGTTTCTAAAATACTTCTTGTAAATAAAAATATTTTTAATTTAAGTAAAAATAAACTTAAAACTGACCAAACTTTTCGATTAATAAACATATACCTTAAATGAGTTTTAAATCGGATGTGTTTGAATTTTGAAGGCTGTTATTTAATGATTAAAATAACTTTGGTTTGAACAAACGTTCCACTAAACAAAGCAAAACCAATAAAGTTACAAAACATAATATTGTTTAAGCTTTTTATTAAATAACATAAAAGCCTTAATTTCCTAAATCTGTAGAACAATATGTCTATAGAAAGATTTCTGGTGAGTAATATAACTACACAAATATCTTCAGTCAGCTCATAAGTATATAACTTTTTTATGTATAATTGCAAGAAAAGTAATAGTCCAGGCCTCAGACCTAAGTTATTTTCTCACGAATGAATGATGTATCGGATAAAATAAAGTTCAAACATAATATTGTTAAGCTTTATTAATACATAAAGCTTAAATTTTCCTTAAATCTGTAGAACAATATTGTCTATAGCAATATTTCTGGTGAGTTAATATAACTACACAAATATCTTCAGTCAGCTCATAAGTATTATAACTTTTTTTTATGTATAATTGCAAGAAAAGTAAATAGTCCAAGGGCCTCAGACCTAAGTTATTTTCTCACGAATGAAATGATGTATCGGATTAGGTTTTTTTTTATATACTTTTAGTGTGTGCATACCCGCTAGAGTGGGCCGACGGCCAATTTACAAGTATCCTGTGCAAAAGGTAGGTAAATTATAACTTAAGGGGGAATGGGCGCGCTGGACCGTGGGTCTCCAAACTCAAGTGCCTCAGTGTTAATCGAATGAAAAAAAAACAATTTTCTCTGCCACATTTCTCCGGCTGTATTGAATATTTTTACAAACGGTTTCTTAAAATTATAAATGTAGATAACTTACAGGTCTCTATAATCCCACTTTTTAAAATTGCTTCGAATAATTTTGTAAAATTATTTATTTGAAATTAAAAAAAATATTCGAACCAATTTCAAAGAGTGGGATTGTCGGGACCTGTAAGTCAGCTACATTTATCACGTAAAAAAATCCGTTTGTAAAAATATTCAATACAGCCGGAGAAATGTGGCAGAGAAAATATTTTTTCTCCATTGGATTAACACTGAGGTACTTTGGGAGACCCGCGGTCCAGCGTGCCCATTCCGCCTTAAGTCATTTTCTCAAGACTGATTTTTACGTATGTTTTAGAAAATATTGTTAAAAGTTTATAATCAATATTGTCAGACACTTTCCTCCGGCTGAAACGTTTGTCAGACACTTAAAACGTCCCTGTGAAGTTCAGATTTTGTCCCATGCATCTGCTGGAGCGATATGGGGCTACTTATTTTCTTCCTGAATAAAAGCTTAATTAAATTGAAATGATAACATTTCTTCGACAGAGCAATTCATATATATTTCTACAACATAATTTTATTTTGCATGATGGTGATTTATTGAATACAAGTTGAGCTGGGTAAGTTATTTAGTATTTAAAAAAGTAAGATTGTTACGATTAAAACACGAATACTAAAAATATCTCGTGGCTGTAATTTGTTTTAAAATCTCCATCGAATCAAGTTCAAGCAGCGATAACTAGTGCATTGGTACTTTTGTAGTTTAATACTTTTCCCATTTAAATTTTTCCAAACTTAATTATTTAAAATACGATCAGTGACAAGTTGAAAAATAAACTAGAATGTTAATACACTTTGAAAATGAAATTATCAAAAATGAGTAAAAAATACTCACAGCTGAGTACGTTGCTTAGTCGAAATGTTTCCGATTAATTTTTTTTCAAGTTCGAAACTTGCATGCACTAATTTCTGTTTAATGAAACACCTAGTGTTCATTTTTAAGCATGTCCGAATTTCAAAGCTGAAATTGCCGTTATTTTCTCATTTTGGAGTACATTCTTGTTTCAAATTTGAGTATGTCCATGTTTCAGAATTGTTTATAAATTTGAGTACCAATACTCTGGTTGTAGGTGGGATACAAACCTCCACTCTCCAGAGAAGATTGACCCTCAAGCACAGTACTGTAACCAGTCGTCCAACTACCCTGATAAAATTCACTGCATTTAACGAAGGAGACGTAATTTTGTTTGAAACTGAGTATACCTTTCATTTTTGAATTGAAAGCATAGTTGAAACAAAATGTTTCATTTCAAAATGAAAACATATTTACTAAGGTTTGGAAGTGTCATTTTTCTCAGTGTAGGAGCAATCAAACGTGACAGCAAAAAATCACTCTCAGTAATGTGTTCTTTTCGAAATATTTATTTTAAAAGTGCTTATAGTTTTGATATGGAAAATGACCTTAGTTCTGGGGAATATGCTAAGTCTGCAAAGGCTTGACCGCAATAAAGCAGCCCCGTTGGAAAAAAAGTTTTGATATGGAATATTGAGTACAAACTAAATACTTTTCAGATGCTTATTTTTCAATTATTATAGATTTTAAGTCCTTTTTTTATCAAAGTCTTTACATATTAATATTGCCTTTTAAATTTAAGTTTTGTACCCAGAAATTTAAAAACACAGGTCAGACATTTAAAAAAAAACATCTTAAAAAAGAATGTTTCAGAAATGTAAGTTGATTGGCATAATTTACTATTACCAATGAATGCCCAAACTTTTCATCGCAAGGCAATAAGTATATATAAATAAAAAGTACAACACTTAAAGCGTTCACGTATTCTAAAATCTTTTTTTCATGCAGACATTGTCTAGAATGATTAGTTTGGCTACACCGAGAATTTGCGGAAAATCTCCGTCCTCGCTTGGCAGAGCTATTGAATACCGATGCAAGAGAGTGGCGAAGTACAAGAACACGTGAATGATGGCCATGTCTTCTCCCAAACAGTTTCTTTTACCTAAAAATGAAACAAGTAGGTTTGTAACAAAATCTGTCACTTAGCCCGCTTCCACACAACATTTATGTTCAACACGATAAAAGGCGCCAAACACATTATTAATTCTATATTAGACATTTACACGCTAAATGTGGCTAGTTTCATTTATTTTCTTTTGAAAATTCAATAATTATTTCTTATCGTTTGCTAAATTAATTTATATTTAAAAAAAATAAATTTGTAATATTCCTCGCTTTTTTTTTAAGTCGAAGAAAAACATTTTATACCAACATACAATCGAAGAATCTCTTTGTTAAATATTGACGTCATTTCGTACGGAAAGTACTTCTGAATTGGACATTTTTTTTTTTTTGATGGACATTGTTTCATTTGTAATTTTCATAATTCGCATGTGTGAACATTTTTTACCTTCCACTTTTAGCTTTGTATTTGGGCTAAAAATAACTAGAACTATATGAATAACTGAAAATTAAATAATACCGTTATTTTTTACGTTTATGTAAACGATTTTAATAGAAACTAAAAAATATAAACTAATTTGAACTTATATTGAATACTTGGATTTAACCTTTTCACTGATTGTTATCTTTGACAAGCAAAATTTTTCTGTTTTCTTTAAACATATTATTTTATGTTAAATACACATAAATAAAGCTTAAATTACTGTTTGATAAATAAGGTTGGGTTTTCTTTTGAATAGTTGCATTCATAATTTTAACAAGTTTGATTTGAAGAGTGCAGTTGCAAAACTCACATTTTCCAAAGCAGAACATAGGATCTGGCCCGTTCTTTGGCGACTTCGTCCAATTGAATAATGTATCATTATCAAAAGTAGCCAATGCACTGATCGTACCTTATATCTTAGTTAAACATTGGAGAATGTGTTTTTTTGCAACTACACCCTTCATTTAACTTTTGATATCATGATATGTTTGTTATAATAATAATGTTTCCATAAAGAAACAAACCTTGATACTGAAATGATTAATTGAAAAAAGAGCGATCTATTACAACACTAAATGTTCATAAAAATGTTAAATCAATATATTTACCATATGAAAATGGTATAAAAGCTTGCGGCTTGCTAAGTTTTCCATCCTTCAGGAACCGTTCTGGTTTAAAAGTGAACGGATCCTCCCAATCCTCTGTATTGTGATGCACGCCCCATATGTTGGGCATTACGACGGTCCCCTTTGGTATGTTGTATCCAGAGATTTGGGTCCTTTTTGAAGAACTGGGAATACATACATATACATTTGTTTCAAAAATCATCATAAATTTTTTTTTCAACTCTTTCAGGTATGAAATATTCAACATCGATTGCATTGTACGTGAATAGTGACGTAACTAATAGAATGATTACTTCGATTTAAATAAATTCGAAGTATTAAAAAAAAACATATCTGGGAGAAATTATCAACCATTGAATTACAAAATCTTGATTCGCCAACTTTTTCGAGTGCATATCAGAGAAAAAATAGTCTAGGAATAATTATTCTACTTATGTCCGAATTACTGTAAGAAAAACTACTGTCAAACCTACTCTATTTAACCGATCAAATATTAAAATGATGCCACCACCAGCATAAACTCTTTTTCCCTGAAAGCACTTCTACTACTATACTTTCACCTCTTTCGAATTTCCCCTTTCTCAAAATGGTATCGCCTACAAAATATACTTTTAAAGCAGATTGCTAACGTAACAATTTTTCTGGTAGCTTCTTCGTTCAAATGCCGCACAGTGGGGCAAAAATGTCAAAAGTGAAAAAACTTTATAGATCAAAAGTTGATCTGTTAGCCTATTCCAAATAAGAAGTGAGCCGCGGTAGCTCAGTCGGATGAAGCGTCGTGCTCGCATAGGAAGGGTTGTGGGTTCTGTCCTCGGCGGATGCTCGCAATTCTGATGGTTGCAGGGTCGGCGCTTGTATTCGGCTTAAGACCGCCGTGTTGCTAATGGTGGCTGGGGCACGTTGAATATGTCGTGGTCACAAAGTCCTCCATGTTCCCATACCAAATTAATAGTTCTGGGGGTACCAGATCAAGGGGTTATCGGCCTTTGATCTGGATCAAGTGATGTGAGTGAGAATGGATGTGTGAAAGGGACCTTCCTGTAAAACGGATGTGTCATGCTGACGAGCAAAAAGTCGGACTTCCTCCCTTGTGGCGCTCAATAAAAACGGAAGCCGCCCCACTTCGCCTTAAAATCGGGTAGTTCTCTACTCCAGACTTGGTTACCGAGTGGCATTAGAAACAACAACAACAACAAATAAGAAGTATACTAGTGTGTCTGGTAAATAGACCTTACATATTGATGGTTTAGATAGCTTGTTCAAGATGGTTAATCATCAAATGAAGGTGTGTAAAGTTTCTGAACAAGAAACTCACATTAATTCAAAGTCATAACTAACGATAATTAGGGTTTCCGCGGTTTCCTTTCGTGCTGACTTTTATGATAATGGCAAATTTAAGAATAAAGAAAAGCTCACCAACGACGGTACCCGTATCCCTATATCTTTGTTCACTCTTGTTAAGTGATCTTTGTTCTAGGATCGTCCAATTAAATTTGTCATTATCAAAAGTCGTCAAAGAACGAATCCTATATCTTAGTTATACTTTGGATAATGTGAGCAACTACACCCTTCAAATGCAGCTTAAACTCACCACCGCAGCATAGCGATAGGAACGATGGTGTTCTGTCTCATCACCTCGTACAGCACGGACATCGTGTACGGCAGCTGTACGTGATCCGCCCACGTTAGAAGCCTTTCAGTACCCGTGCCTAGTACTGAATCCAGTTCTCGCTGTACCATCTGCTGTACGTCTGGCTTCTGGATCATGGACAGCAGAGACCATTCGATGGTCGCCCTGCTAGGGGTGCTGCCAGCACTGAACAGAGACTGGAAGTTGCCTTTCAGCATGCGATCTTAGAATAAATAAATGAGTATTGAAATATTTTTTTCAGGTTTGGATCATTTCGTGAAATACACCAAAGAAATATCGAGAAAATCGCGTTTGTGCCAAGGGTAACTGCAATAGAAGTTTTTAGGTTTGAAATGTATTGCTGAAAACACAGAAAAAAATGTTTTGTTGGGAGAACCAAATTTTTTTTGTTGACGTGTTTTGTTGACTAATTTTGTTGACTAATTTTGTTGACTTAACAATATTTTACTTGTCCCAACAAAGCGAGTATTTTCACCACAACAAAACCCGTTTGGTTGAGGGAAGCTCGGCCTGCTATTGGCTGTTTCTAACTGTGACGTCATGGCGCCTGTAATCAACGGCAAAGGCAAATCGAAGAAAATTAAGGGCGCCATTCGGCCATTATCGTCGGGGGCGGTCTAGTGGTCAGCGTCTCGGTCTCGAGATCGGAAGGTCCAGTGATCGAGTCCGGTACCACTGAAGACCTACCGAGTATATGCGGAGAACGTGCTCGTTAAATCTGTTGGGTCCGAAAGTCATGTGGTCGGTCATTGCGCATTTTCGGTTTGGCGCATTTTTGGTTGAATCAACAAAACCATTTGGTTGAATCAACAAAACCATTTGGTTGAATCAACAAAATAATTTCAACAAAATAATTTGGTACTGACAACAAAATTTTTGTTGGCGCTATATTGACCAAATAATTTTGTTGAAACAACAAAATTTTTGTTCTTTCAACAAAATATTTTTTTCTGTGAAACTAAAATATGTATAAATCTTTAACTGAATTCTAGTATCTATTATTTGGTGTTCATTGAAAGTCGTGTGGTGTTTCACACTCCTACCTTTTAATTACAAGCGCATCAAATTATTAAACTAGCTATGATATTAAGTTCTGTTTAAAGTTTATTTTTTACAATACTTGTTTCCTTAATAACGAACTTTTTATCATCTTTTTATTCAATACAGCAATTTTATACTCGTACTAAATTATAGGTTTGAAGCAATTTATGATATGAAATCGAATAGATTGGTCTTTTATTACAACATTTCTGATCGGAAAGCTACTGTTTCAAAGATAATCTATTTAGCAAAAAAAATTATATATATATATTCATAATAATAATAATAGTTAAAACCCTTAAATTTATACTTAAGGATGTTACCTGAGAAAGAACTGATGCTAGTTGCTGATTTAGATGCATTCAAATATGCGTGAATATAATTTTCCACATCTAACTGAGAATTTTCTTTCTTATGATATTCTATTTCTTCCCTAGAAACAGAAATTCTAACTCAATATTTTATAGATTATTTATTTTAGCTTCTCTGCAAATTTTTACCCAAAAAATAGTTTATACTATTAAAGATCTATAATTTTATGCTTCAGCAATAAATAAGTTTTACAATGAAAGCAAAATATGTATGAGATGTTAAATAAACCATCGAATCTTTTCCACTGTGTATCTGAAGGGAATATCACACGCGAGCGAAAATTCTTCAAACCAACTCTTAGCTCACCCATATCGGGTGAGTTAACTCAAACGTAAAACTCAAAAGTTGGATGTGATCAACCGTCTGCTAAACCGTCTGATCAACCGTCTGTCAATTTGAAGAATGCGTAGATTCAACCAACTTTGATTAACAATAATAAATTTGCGCCAAACATGTGGATGAAATTCTATTTATAACTGTCCGAATGTTCTATGTTCAGCTTCACGAGGTCGCAATTGAAATATAAGTTGAAGATCGAGTTGTGTTGAGGGTTGGGGGTTAAATGAATGGGCATCCATGTGATATGCCTTTATTACTATATTTTATATGAAAAATTCTTAATTTAATTTTTTTTGAAAATATACTTGGTTTAGTTTTTAGCTACAATTCTGTGTCAATATATTTTTAAGGCCAAATGAGACTGCAGGTGGACCCTGTTAATGAACATTTTCTTACGTGATAAACTTTGAGAACTTGTCCATATAGATCTCGGCTTGATCGTACCCCCATATCTTGAACCTGGCCAACCATTTTCTAATGGAAGGGAAATAGGCGTGTATGCGTGTTGGCCGGAAGAACACCGTCATCGTCGACAAAATCCGGTTGAGGAAGACCCTTTTCTCGTCCCTAAAGTCCAGGGCACTTCCAGTCAGCATGGACAAGATGGCGTTGGACACGCTGGGAAGCAAGATCTCGTCCAGGTTAAAAGGTTTGTCTTGTTTCGAGTCGATCTCCTTGGTGAGTCGATTCAACTCGGTCTGGAGAAGAACAGCATTTGAAGCTTTTCAAAAAATGAATACCAGAATTTTTTTACTAGACTAATATTTGTTACAGAAAAAAAAGTCGCGCGAAAACGTTATACATGACTTCTGATAACCTCAATAATACAAGATCATTTTTATTAGTTTTTATGTTTCCGCACTGGAACATTTAAGCTTTTAATTTTCACATACTGGGTAAAAAGTAATTCGACTAGGCAATGTCCTACTCAACTAACAAGGCCACAGAGCAGCTCTCCCAAACACGCGCGTGGACGAAAAGTTTGAAGTCATTGGTCCCAGTGCCGCTTTCCGAAGATGAAGAGATCTTATATCGAAACCTGATCGTAACCATAAACGGCTGACTAGATTTTTAGTGTTCCGAATGGTTCCGAACAGGATTCTTCATCTTTGGCATCCTGGCTGGACTCGGAACAGTGACGTTAAACTTTCCGTCGACGCACGTATTTGAGAAACTTCTTCTGGTCTTGTTAGTTGAGTAAGAAGTGTTAGACATGGCTTCATATCTACATCTACGGAGACATGCTATTTTACCCCTGACACACCCTAGAAGCACCCGATGTAGTAGGATCATCTCTTGAAGTTGTCTCGATATAACTAAGTCAGAGAATATTTCGGATGAACACCTAGTGTAGTTCACAAAATATGAGTTTTCTTACGTGGATAATTTCTTCCATTCTAGATTTTCCCATTCCAAGTTGACGAAATGTTTGTATGGAAAACTGTCGTTGTTCTTTCCATTCCACACCATTGGATACACTCAAATCTGAAAGAGCATTACTCAAGATATATTTTTTAAAGGAACAATTATACTAATTAACTGATTTAGAGAAAATCAGTTAAGAAATTCCAGGCTATTTTAAAAATTTTAATATTTTGCTCAGCCAAGTTATTGGCTGAGCAAATTAAAGCAAGAAATTATCCACAATATTAAAAACATTTGCCGCATTAGAATTTTCGTACTTGAAAATTCTATTACGGAAGAGCTAATTTCTTAAAAACAATATGAAGAGCTTAGTGAAATAACGTGCTAAGTGACAATAAGGTGAAAACGAGAAAATGAAATTTGAAGTTTTTCGCTTGCATTTTGATACGTTAAAAAGGGCACTTACAAAAAGTAAAAAATACACTTAAAGTTTATGAAATGGGGTAATCTTGTTATCTTTAAAGAAGGGAATACCATGTTCATTGACACAAAAATCTCAATTTTTTTTTAAATGTCACATAGCACGTTCTTCCACTAAGCTCTTCAATTTAAACTCGATAATGCTCAGTCACACATTTTCAGGGTATTTGTGAAATTTGTATTATTGCTTACTGGTGCTGTCTGGGAGAAGATGATTCGGTGGGTTTTTTGGACGATCCATGATATTATTGTTAGACAGGGCTTCTTTCACCGTTTTGAAATTTCCCAACACCACAACTAGATTTCTTCCTAAATAGAAGCTAGAAGAATAACGTTTAATTGTAATTTTATATAATAAACTTAAGTAATTGGGCAGTTCTACCATAATTTTTAATTTCAGGTACAAAATAATTGTGAAATTTATTTTTTCAAATTCACTTTAAATGTGTGCAAAAATGCTTATAAGGGTTCTAGAGTTACGAAAAAAAGTTCAGCAAAGCTCATTTGCAAAAAATAATAATAATAAGGGATGGCATTTAAAAAAAAAACGATGCTAAAGAAGACGGTCTAAACCGGCCTAACGAAAATAACTATTTTTGAATGAAACCGAAGTCACAAAAACCGGTTAGTCTTAAAACTGGTTTCGGTTTTCCATCCCTAGATCTTTGCGACGGTAAAGAACGGAAGGTAAGGAACGGATGGTGAGGAAATTCACGATGTTTTCCCGTCACTTGACTGTGGTTCTAAAATACGTCGCCCGTCGCCAATAGCCCTCGTGTAGCTCTAGTGCGACGATAATTCAAACTAAACTAAACACGATGTTTTCCGGTCTGTTTTGTGTTGAAACTAACTCCAGTTTGATAAAAATGGATTGTTTTACTCCGTATACTCCCCTTAAACATATTTATAGAAAAAAATCAATTATCAAGCAAACATTAACCTTAACCCTGGGGGATTAAAGGAAAGCAATAAAGCCACGCAGCTCATTTTACTATTAGAGGTTTTTTTTTTTAACTTTTGGGCTTATTAGTAAAGTATAGCAAAAAATGCGGCTACCAACTGAAATGTGAGTTTTCTGCAATACAGTTTTCATAATTGAAGAATCACTGTAACTACATCTAGTACCTCTTCACCACTTTAGCAATGAGGTCAGTGAATGTACCAAAACCCAGGGACCAAAGTTAAGAGAAGAGAAATACACATTATAAATATTAAAAGTCAAAATTTTATGGAAGGAATTTGTTAAGATATATAGTATTAGTTCAATTTAAATTCCAAACGAATGAAATTTTTACCTCAAAAATGTGTTAGTTTGAGCACTAAACTAAAAATTTGACATTCGGAACATGTGACGGTAAGGAATTTTTTGCATTGTTTTGCGACCTAAAAATCTTTTGGAATTTTTTTTTGCTTTAAAATTCCGTTTTGCAATTATATAAGGGCCAGTCTATTAGTATAATAAGAAAAAGTTTAAAAGAAATATGATTTTTTTCAAAAGTTATGCCCAAGGGACATAAAATTAAAAATTATGGTAGAATTGCCCAATTTTCTATAATTAAAGTTATCATTTCACATGATCTTTATAGAAAGTTGTGATACTCGTTAGTTCATATATTTGCAGTTTAAAGGTACTAAAGAATTAATGCTAATTTATTTTAAATGATTATGACACTAAAATAGCCGGTTTTAAACTGGACATAATAAAGATACTATTTTCAACCGTAAGGAATAATTTGTGGAAAGAATATATATTTTCATTCGTAACAGACTCTAAGCCGTAGCATATTAAACAGCCACATCTTAAGCAATTAAAATTTTGTGACTTCACATGAAACTAGTTTCCAGATAATAAGGTTTAAAACGGTAGAATTTATCTGTTTAAAAATATGGAAATGTTTTGTGAGGGTAATGCTTTTTTACAACGTAGATTAATATAACTAAAATTAAAATAGGAACTTAACGAACTTTCCATGATATTTAGATGAATTAGAAACTCATTAGTTTGGTTACCTTGTAGTTAAAGGATACACACATTGTTTTAAATTATTATAACATAAAAATACACTTTTTAATTAAGTAAATATTTTTCAAGTACTACAATAATTATTCTTACTTTTTTTAAGAGGGATTATTCAAGCAAAAAGTTAAATTATAGTTAATTCTTAATGCTTCTAACAGCGGGAGCAATAGGAAAATATTTGTTGATTATAATGGAAAGTAAAATTGGAGACTCATAGGGTTACATAGGAACACAAATTATGTTAGGAACTGGTTTAATTTACATATAAATAAGGCGAATATTTTAAGCAATAGTATTTTAAAATTAGGCATTTAAAGTTTCGGATGAACATATAACACTATCATGCAATTCCAATGTAGTGAGCATGTTTCAGTTCTTGAGGGGCATCAAAAATGCTGAATAAAAATAAGATCTTACTCGAGCACCGATTGGGGAATCAATGTTACGTGGAAACAGAGCACCAATCGGAGCAATGATCGAAGAAAGTGCAAAAAGAAAAACTGGTAGAATTACATCATCTGAACATGCCAGTTCATTATTTACATTGGAAAAGGGGTTAAATAGTTTTTTTTTTTCGTGTATTTAGATGATACAACACAATTCAGATAACTCTCGATTTCAGAAACATGGGATACTTAATTTCAAGAACCAGCCGTAATTTATTCCAGCAACTATAACTTTCAACAACAGTTGTATGTATTATTCTAATTGCACTTACCATTGCAATGCAATTGCATTACCATGCAATTGCATTATAACAAATTGCACTTACCTAAATACAGGTCCATACTTTCCCGTAAAGGTATGAAGAGTACGATACGCTTCCTTACCAAGGAATGGAAGGTAACCCAAGATGGGTAATCCAATTGGTCCTGGAGGCAAATTCTTTTCTCTTTTTAACCAAAAAATAACAATAATGATTACACTTAATCCCAAAATGGCTTCAAATCTATGTCTGATCATTTCGACCACAATTTCTTTTAGGATAGTCATTGCTATATTTTTTCTAAATAATTTTCACAAAACTCACAATAGCTAAATTGAACGACAACCAATTGAAAGAATAAATGAGGAATATTGTTTTAACCAAACTAGAAATTTTTACTTAATAAGATAACGATTTTTTTTAGTTTGGCACCTTCCACTTTGGTTAGTTGTAATCTTTGTAGATAACATCTCAATTTTAGCTGACATTGATTACATTCCCATGAGGTATTGATGGTTGATTATAATATCAAATCAATTTTTAAAATATCTCAACAATGAAAAAGAGTTTTAATTAATAGAAATTCTTATTCATTAAGAGCTTGATTGAACTGAGTAAATTTAAACGGTGTTTATCGGTGTGAATACCTAATACTTTCTCATATACACTCAGAAAAACTTGTGTTGACTTTCTATTTAAAAAACTGTGTTCTTATCAGTTATTACAAGTTGTGTTAAGCTAAACAATTTTGTTGGGACCAAAATAACAATACGTGGTTACCATAAAAATTGTGTTGAAAGCGCAGCATGCATTGTCCCGAAATGTAGTTCCGCATCTGCTCCTTAACCATTTCACTCCCAATGATTCCATTTGGAATCATCAGCTTGTGATTTTTTCCCCCACTAAGTTAAACTCTCCCCACTTATATTTCAAATAAATTTTATTAAATCCTCCAAATTTTTTTCATAAACTTATATTTTCTTTTTGTATCATTAGATGAAAGAATCATGTTTTTTGAAGAATTAAATGATGCTTGTTTTAGTTAAACGAAAATATGAAAAACATGGTAAAATAAAATTCATTCTGAAACAATTTTATTAAATAAATTGGCTCTAAATTTTTCATCTTTCGTTTTAAATCCTTGAAAATTGAGTTTTAACCATTTGTAACAAATAAAGTTGTTGTAATAATTTATTTAAAAGTTATGATTCCAATTATTTCCCCTCAAATTTTAGTTAAAAAATTAAGATTATTTTCCCCTGCTGTTTACTATTTCATTCTGGATGCATAATGAGTCCATTTGACAAATTTGAGGTTTTTAGAATAAAAAATAAAAAGTTGGGACTGAAAGGGTTCAAGTTTCGAATAAATATATCTACTAAAGCTTAAAAATATGGATTATGGTACTTTAAAATGAATTTTATAATTTTGTTATATATATTTTCGAAAACAATATAGTCAACAATTTTTTTGTCAATCGCTCATGGATACAAATATCGTCTCCTCTCGCGATCGTCAGTTGTGACAGAATAATACAAATTTATGTTATTATGTCATCAGCACAATTCTTGTATTGAAACAATACAATATTGAAATATTGCTATTTTACACAATACTTGTGTTCCTCTTGTGCTGTTTGAACACACGTTTTTCGGGGTATACAAATTGTTCAACTAATAAGTACCACATTTAAAAATTAGCTATCTCAACAACAAACACAGAGGCATGAAACAAATAGACCGATCATTGGAAAGCAATGGATTTCTTTTACATAAGTTTCAAAATTAGTACACAATTTAACAATAGGAGTGCTGCATGCCATTCTCATTTATTTAAATAAAAACAATACTCGATCTTTGAGGCGGGTATCTAACTACAACTAAAATCTTTATTATATCGTCAACATTTAATAAATTTTTCATTTTATTCAGTAGCGTCTCAATAGAGCTGGCGAACCTGGTGTATGTATTGGCACTGTTGGAGGTTCAAGCGTCGATAGAATCGACGTATTCAAGTCGTATAGAATGGACGTTGATTTAAAGAGACGATTTTTTAGCCTACTTTTCTTTTTTTAATTAAAAAAAAGGGAAAAGTAGGTATTGACATGCGGTCGATGTCCGTCTGTCTGTCCGTACCCCCCTTCCAAAATCGGTTCTATCATTCGGAACTTAAAAATACTTTTTTTTGTTAGAAAGCTATGATCTCAGAGACCCAACTTTCATACTTTTTGTCCGCCTGTCTGTACGTCCGGACGGACATAAATTTACTATCTGTCGGCGAATTTCCCTTGAATTAGCATTGAAATTCAATTTTGCGTCATTTAAATCACTGTTGCCAATCAACAATGGCATGAGAAACTTTATTTAAAAATATTTAAAACAAAATAATTTTTTCATGAATAATTTCACAATTACGTCATAAAATGTAGCACAATGTGATTCTTTGAGTATTCATTAATTGTTTACCAAGAAAGCGGCAAAGCATATTTTTTGTGTACAATAATGCTTAGTTTTAATTTACATTTATTTTTTTATGCAGTTTGAAGTAGTTTCATTATTTTTGTTATTAATAAATATTTAATTATTTTTCGAACTACAAATAAATCGAGCAGACGATAAATAATATTAAGTTATTTGTGAAAGAATAGTGAACACCTATTTTTTTCTTTTAACCGTCTGATTCTTAGACCCGGCTTTTCCGTATTTTACGGTTGAATTTTTCTTACAATAACCTTAAATTTTAATTTTTTTTTTAATTTACCAATTTTCATTCATAATGTACTTTTCCATCAGGAAATGTTTATAAGATCATCTCTTTCAAAATAAACTTGATTCTAACTTTTTAAAAAAAATATTAAATCTGAAATAAAATAAATTTAAAATTTATGCAGTGAAAACAACCATGCATATTTGTCCATTTCCTGGCCGTTCGGGATATTAAAAAACAAAAATTGAATGGCACAAGTATACCTTATCAGTAACCTTGTGAACTAATTTTATAACTTATCTGTTTTAACTTCCATGGCTTCTCGATAAACTTGTAGTTTGTTCAACCCTCTATCTATAAACGGCACGTGCAGCCAAAAATGTCCGACGAATAATACCCCGTGTGTAGAGAGAGTGCACGTTAAATATCCTTCAAAGTCCTAACGCTGCGTACGATGTCGCCCTTAACGGTTGCGTTGGGTGCCTACTCAAGTGTCGGCTCGTCACTTGACTTTGGTTCTAAAATACGACTCCCGTCGCCAATAGCCGTCGCGTAGCTCTAGTGCGACGATAATTCAACTAAACTAAACTAAACTCATTCCTCTATCTATATTTGTCGTTGAAATATTTACTTTTGAAATGGAGTACTTATTTATTAAACACCCTGTAAGTTCTCTACAAGAAAAGAGTGAATTAAAATGATAGTTTAGAATCTTCTTCCCATCTAAGAAAAGTAAGAGCATACAGTGGTGTTTTATGTTTTTTAAACAACGCTAAACAAAATAATCTAAAATTAACATCGTTCAGAGTTATCTATAATTTGGGGTTTAAATTTTTGGTGTATACTATTTTTTTTATATAAATTAAAAAATGCTATTCAATTGAAACTTGTATTAAAACTACGTTGTTCAATAGAATAATTAAAACTGCAATTCTGATTCAATTCTGATGATAGTTTTTTTCTCTATTTCTGAATACTTTTATAAATCAAAGCTAATAATAATAAGTTTTTTTGAATATAACTGTTCTATTAAATTTATTTAACCTTATACAACTTCGTACATAGCAAGCCAAACAAGCATCGTACATAATCAATAAACAAGCATCTTAAATAATCAACCACATCTAAAACCACTAATTCCTATGTTATGAAGTTATTATAAGCTCTCTCAATTTCAATACTAGAATAACTCAATGTAAAATGACAACCTTTACATAGAATATGTACTGCAATCCTCAATACGGTTCCGGATAACCATAAGCATAATGAACCCTATCACTTGCATTAGCTTTGTACACAAACCAAGTACAGTAAACAAAGATTCTACATTAATTACCAGTGCATGTCATCCAAATGGACTATTTACCCATAGTATTGATTACAATTTCTCGAAATTATATTGGGAATATAGTGAATATTAAACGATTGTTAATTGCGTGTGCTTAAATAAGGGTTCACAATTATTGATATAATAAATACTATTAGAGAATATAAAATACATGTAGTTTTTCAAATTTTAATATTTTTTTCCTTGTTTTGAATTTATAAAACAATCTTTCAATAAATCACAGTTTAAATAACACGATTTGTAAGCAGTGTATCTATAGTAAAATATTAATTTCTTATATTCAAAACATCGTTGTCAAAGTTACACATGAAATCGTTATATTTGAGCCACCAGTTCTGTTTCGAAAAAAAAAAACTTGCGTAAATCATTGTAAAAAGTAATATAAACTATCTACCAAAAATGGTTGTTGTTGTTGTGGTGCCCATGGATATCCCATGGAAGATGGTTGCCAGAGCCTCCGAAGATGACCTAAAATTGTATCCAAAAAAATTAGTTTTAATAAAATTTTATTTAATATTTTCTCACATAATTTACTATTTTAATTTACAGATATTTTTTTAAAACAAGTTCCTTACTTTCTTATTTCATCACATAGTCTTTTTTTGTTTTAATGAATCGTAAAACTACCCGGTTAAGCTAATCGTGGAGTATAAATGAATTTCATTAAATAACGTATGATTTTATTTGACAAGATGAATAGATATAGCACATTACCTATAGTTGTTACTTTAATTGAACTATTAATACAGATTATAAATAATACAATTATAAATTATACATACTTGTATGTATTATTTATATAAGTATTTGATACCAATGCTATTATCTAAATTTCAACTCTGATACTCTGTGATAACATTAAAGGAAACCTTATAAATGAAAAAGAATTGTTTCTTATAGAAAAAAATTAAGATTCTTTTTTTTTCAGCTCTAAGAAAAATCTAAGGATTCAGTACACACGTTCTCACAATTCGGAGGATTCACAATAACTTTTTTTTATTTTTGGGCTTCACTTGAAATACGTTTACGAAGTTCAGCAAACATAACAACATATTTTTTTAATGAGGATTAAGGTAGCCTTACTTCAGTTTATCCAAAATGTAAAGCGTTTGTTGAAGTATAATACTTATGTTTAGATATTTTGCCAGCGGGTTTAGATCGAAAACGCTAAAATTACTGACTTTGTCGGTTTAAATTAAAGGTGTCTAGACTTTATCTATTGAAACAAATAATTGAAATTTTCACCAGAAAATATTATCTATCTTTAGGTTTTTCTTTCATTTTTTCGAACTTTAAATTAGAAACTTAAGCAATTTAAAGAAAATATTATTTTACAAAGTTCGTTTACTTTTTGTTCATCTTTCCTTCGGTTAGTTTTATGAAAAGCAATCTAAAATAATTTTAGTGAAAAATTTGTTTTAGAGTTTGGAAATGTCTTGCAAAATTATAAGTTAAGTTAATGGATTTGTATATGAAATTTTGCAATCATTAATTACAAATAATAGTTTATTTAATAAATAGTTTTGGTACAGATTAGTATATCAAAATTTAGTAAATATTTTTTTTTAAAATTAACATTTGATTTTCATCGTGTTATTTCCTATAACCTTTTTTTTATACATTGCAAATGATTGTGATAAAATAAACTCAATAAACATAATGTGAAACCTTAAAAACTTGTCTCCGTAAGTTGTAGTCAGGAAGTAAAGTGTCAGATAACTGTTTTGCACTTGAGTATCAAATTCAGCTAATCTTATCAATTACAAACTAGTTCTTTGACTGACAAGGTAAGTTCAAACTATTGTTCTTACCATAGTAATATCCAACAAAAATATATGTGATTTTTTTTTAAATATTTACTGTGAAAGTAAACTTACTTCTTTTTATCACAAGGAAATTATTGTTTATCGACTTGCGACTTGTTCCAATTTCATTTTCCCTTGTTATCAACAAAGATTTCCAAGTTAGGACAAAAAATACTAATCTTTGTATTTAAGTCTAAAAGAAAAAGTTAAATTATTAATTTAGATTGACTGGTTTTTTTTTTATAAAAGTATCATTTGCTTATTATTTCGTAAAACTAATATTGGATATTCAAACAATTAGTATTATTTTTGTACTATTAAACTTTTATAACATAAGTAAATCGAAAGCAGTAATCTATATTATTATTAGCCAATTTTAAACAAATCGGAAGAAAAAAATAAAAAATTAAACCAATACAATTAAAAAATTAAAATCTTAAAAATAAAATTTAATAGAATAAATTAGAACTTTGCCCAAATAAAATCCAATGTTAATTTTGGATATGAAGAAGACATTAAACAAACTAGAATAAATGTCATAGAAAATTAACTCAAGAAATACAAAACATTTTTTCTAACCTTCAAACGACAAACTTGGGTAAATATTAACCCCTATGAATTTTTGCTTGTAAGATTATTGATTAAGTATAAGAATTTATTTGTTTTTTAAGCTGAAGAGAATTTTGAGGGAAACTTCAATTTTATTCAAGTTTAATTTGTGGAAATTCGATTTGAATCGTATTCGATAATTTCACTGACCAGCTTTACCCCAGAAATACAGACATACATAATTTAAATATCTATCTTTGTTTGTAGTTCTAAGCTTATATATTTGAGAGTTTATTTAAATTTACTCAAGCACAATGGTATTGTTTACTTCAGCTTAGCTGTAAAAATACTTTTTTTTTATTTTAGCGTATCTTTGCATAGACTCTAGGAATTCATTATCAAAATCATTTATCAAAAATAAATGAAATTTACCTACTATATAATAAATATTTATGCGTCACTAACTTGTTGTTAAACTATGTGAAATGAAAAAAAAATAATAAAAATTCTATTATTATACTATTCAGTTCAAATTAAAACTTCCCCAAGTAGATTTTCTTATTTAGTTTAAGAGGGACTACCAGTCCCATAGAGCTAATGCATTAGTTTTGAAATCACAACTTTTGCCAAAGAATTGTTTTGCCATGTTATCCCATTTTCACCAGATATGGGAATCATCATAACATCAATTTAAAGAAAAATTGAAAAGAAAATAACATCCGGTTATTTAATTATTGATTGATAAAGTTTTAAAATAGTGTCGCCATCTGCTGTATATTTTTGGCATTTTTAAACTTCAAAAATATTTAATTAGATAACTAGATAAAATTTTCGTTTCAAATTTGTTTCATTTCAATTGTATGTTGATTCCCATACATGAAGAAAAAGAGCTAACATGGCAAAGCAATGCTTCTGAGGAAGTTGTGATTTCAAAACTAATGCATTAGCTATATGGGACTGACAATCCCTCTTAAATAATAGTACTTAATTATACTATCTTGGGCAAGTCAAAGACAGTATCTATTGCCCGGAACCCTTTCTTTCTTGATGCAATAAATTTTCTATACTTACATTTCTGTTGTGTACTACTAAAAAAATATGGCTCATTTTACATTTGGAGATACAAGCTAGTGACATGCCGTAAGTCCCTAAAGCAACATAGTGCACGACTGTGTAAATCAACTATCAAAATCTAAGGATCTACAGTTTGAGTCTGTCTTTTGTAAGTCCCATTTCAAAACAAAACTTCTTACAAAAAAGGAATACGGAAGGTTCCTGTACTGCTTTTCACTAATAATGATACTAATACTTCCTTTCTAATACTGCCTTGAATAAAGATGAATCATTTTTTCTCCTTAAGGGTTAATCAAAATAATAAAATCGAAAGAAACTCCAATTTATATAACTTATCAGTTACAAGAATCCTTGAACACAAAGAAAAGGCTCCAGGTAAGTAACTGGACCTTGGAAAAAGTATACATTTTCCAAAAGAGGGAAAGGGGGTATGCCTGAGAACGCGAGTCACGTAGGTTGAAGGTCGCCTCATTGAAAATCGGTAATACCTGCCCCGCCATATAGCTCAGAACTAAAGGGGTATAACTAAAATTTATCAACATTTTACTAAAGCTTAAAACTTACGGTACCTACTATTGGTTGCCATTCCAAATATTATAATTTAGTTAACTTGCAAATTTTTGTTTTTAATCTTATAGAAGCTTTTTTTGAAACGTAGATTCAAAATCAGTTTTTACAGCTGAATCTGAAGAAAACAAAAAATGGTTCTTTAAGGGAATGCACCACTCTGGTTTTATGGAACAGATTAAAGGATAACGAGATATTTATCTAATACGGTAGTCACAAAGAGTATACACCAAGAAAGAGGTCGTTTGAATGACGTTTTTTAGGAGATAAGAACATTCGGGCATTGATAGCCACTTCAATCGACAACTAGTGAGCGAGTTATTTTTGATCGGGTCTTCATGCAATGAACCCGCAATTCTCTGATAGGGTTTCCGTGACTCCAAGTAATTTTAATTTCAATTAACTGTGTGAGTTGCTTTGATTTCAAGTTGCTGTATAGCAGCTATTCTGAGTTTGTCTAACTGCATGCGTTTAGTTTATTTTCAAGTGACATGAACGCAGATTTCTTGCTGTCTTCGATGGGCCAGTGGGCCAAGACCCACTTGGCCACATCTTCACTGGTGGTGGCTCTGTCTGTTGGGTGCTTCCTACACTGGTTGCTGAATAGAACAGACAAGAAACTGAATCTTCCTCCTGGGCCATGGATCAGCCTGCCCTGGTTGGGTTACTTGCCTTTTCTGGGGACAGACTTCGTGAAGGGGTTCGACAAGTTGAAGAAGAAGTACGGTCCTGTCTACAGGTAAGATATAACTCCTAGATTTTAGATGTATCAAGTAATCTGAAAATTAGCTAGAAAGTTATTACAATAACGTGTTTGTTGTGCTCTGTAAAATGTTTTTCAGTTGAAAATAAAATAAGAAGTCGTGCAACCGAGATTTTGGTACAATTTTCAAAATTGACATTGTTTGGTAACTTGCAAACACAAATGACTTATCTTCCAGAATCTCCATTAAGTAAGAAACTCAGTAAATAAAATTAAGCATACCTAGCATTTTTTAATTTTCCCATTCGTAATACATTATTTGATCTGAATTATATTTAAAGCCACTTTTTGCAATATATATATATTGTTGTAAAATTGTTAATATTTTTTGTCGCCATCGTAAAAATACAATTGAAATGAAAACGCAAAAGCGATCACAAAAAAATTTTGCGTTGAAATTTTTCGAAAAATAGAAGTAAAAAAGAATCTAGGAATTTTTAAAGTTTTCAACATTTATTCACTTTTTATCATCGGTTAAGGTTAAAATTCCGTTCGACTTTCAACTGCAAGTGAGTCATAGACAATTGTTAAAAGATTAATTTATTCTGATAAACTTCACAAGCACGATCGGGACAAATATGTGTAACTCAAAATATAAAATGTTCTTAAATTAAGATAATTTACCAGATGCACAAAGATTAGTTATAACTTCATAGTGATAAAATATAAATAATAGTAAGTTAAAAATATAAAAGTTTCTTTTGTATATCATATTAACTAGTGTTTATCAATACATAATTCTATTTTATATATTGTTTGTAATTTTTTTACTGTAAAAACAATTTTTTACTGAGTAAAGTTCTAACTAAATATTTTGATACATTTACTTTTTTAATTCTGTCATGTTCGAATGATATTCAGTGGCGCTCCTTTTTCACCTTTAAACTAAATCCACTTTTAAATAAAATAAAAATAACTATTTAAATAAATCGATTGTATGCAATTTGCCATTTGATTTGATGTGAGCCAAACATTAGATTAACATGCATATGAACATAGTATTTATATATGTTTACAATTTTTTTGACTTTACATACCATCAAAGCAAAAACGAGTAAAATAAGTAACTACAAAATTTTAAAATGTTGAAGCTAAACATACTTCTAATACTAATATTTTAAAGATAAAAATGAATCAGAATAAATAGTAGGTAAATTTTTCATAACAACACAGTTTTATTTTTTTATTCATTTTTATTTTCAATTATGTTTCAGCTTATTAACCTTTACTTAAAATATATTTTTTATGCAAACGAATGTGTTTTTTTTCAATGCATGAAATTTTTAATTGGATGCATAAAAAGTTTTCTGTTTTCAATATTTTTGTAGAAACATACATTATACTCGAAAACTAATGTCAACTTAATGACTTGTAAACTTGATTCGCCATTTATACCATTTCCTCCTATTTTTTTTTCTTTGCGGACCTTCACGCGCATTAATTTTTTTTCTAGATTCTAGAATATAAAATGTCACCCCCAGCGGCTATTGCAAGGATAAACGAGACAGAGTGGGTTTTTCAACCAGTTATTCAAGCGTATTCATTTCTCGATTATAAAAAAAACTTTACACAGTTGAATTCTACAGTTTTTGTGCTTATTCAATTTTAATCTTACATTAAAAAGTATTGAAAATGATTTTAAAAAACTTTTCAAGAATATAAATTTTGAAAATATATTTAAATATATCAATCATTTTTGAAAAACTTATAAAATCTTATTTTATTATACTTAAAAGTTTGTTAACTGTAAAACTTATTATAAAGGTATCTGAATTAAAAATAATAACTTTTTATCAATTTACCTTAAATTGTTCACAATTATTTAATTACGCTACCCATACAATTTTTTCAGGTTACAAAAATAGTGTATAAAGTAAGCAAAACTCATGAAGAAATTGTAATTTATTCCTTTAAATCTTCATAAAAAAGCATATATTTTAACTTTTGATGTTTAAATAATAATTTACTGTCAAATTTCATTTTAACTTAGTTAAATGTATTTATTCAAAAAGATAATACAAACCAAATTAAAAATATTTTAATAAAAAAATTTTGTACAACATGAAAATAGGGAACCCAATAAGGTTTTAGTTTTAGTAAGTAAAATAAATTAAATATTGAAAATAAAAATAAGTTCAGATACTTCATTTATTTTTACTGCATTATTTTAGCTCTACACTTTTTTTTCACAAAGACTTTAAACCATTTTTATTCCATTTCCGAAAAATAAAAAACGCAAAAATAATAAAAACCATTTAAAAATCTATTATTTCGGAATATTAAAATAGGCTTTTCCTTTCGCGATCTTTTATCCATATTCACAAGAATTTATCTCCAAATAAAAAAAAAATAAAGTGAAATCTAAAGCTTTTAAATATAGCAGAAAAGAACGACATAGCGTGATATTGGTGCATTTGGAATAACAACCACCTTTTTTATGATTTTAAAGGTAGATATATGATGCTATTTTCGTTCTTTTTTAGGAGTTGTTCCGATTTTTTCCATGAAAATTTTTATTTTTATAAAATATAGAGTAACAGCAAAAATTTGTTTACAAAAATAAATGTAAAACAATAAACGTCAAAAGAATATAAAGTTTATTAGCAATCAATTTTCATAGAATATTTTTTAAAATTTGAACAGTTTAGTGAAGAAATAAATTAAAGAAAAGAAATACATTTAAATAATTGCATATATGCATACACATTTAACTGCATGCAAAACTTGAGTTTACTTTTAAAAGCTTGTAGAAAAATGTCATACTTAAAAAATATATATATTGGTTATTTTGCATTTTTATACGAGTGAACGATTGAAATTTTTATTTTTATTTTAGAACATATTTTCAGTAAAATAGTTCCTTTTTCAGTAAAATATTTTTGTTAATTAATTATTCCTACTATAAATCATTTTTAATTATAACTTTACAAAACAGAATTCTGTCACAGTTTAATTGGCCAATTTTTTGTTACATATTACAAAATCTGTTACAATGTAGATTTATTTAAGGAAATAATAGGCAAATTATGTATACCAAAATATACATAATTTGCCTATTATTTCCGTATTATTCATTTCATTTCATTTGTTTCGTTTTCTGTTGCTGAAAGATGGAGATAATGTGAGAGAATGAATGTTTAAAGTCGCTCGGCTACGAGATGATATTTGAATAGATAAGAAATTCAGGAACAACAGGTTTCGTTTTCATCTGCTTTTTTTTAAAGTCTGAGCAAAAAAATAAAAAGCAATGAAATCATACCTAAATATGCTTTCATTGCTTTTTATTTTTTTGCTTAGACTTAAAAAAAAGCAGATGAAAACGGAACCTGTTGTTCTTGAATTCCTTATCTATTCAAATATCATCTCGTAGCCGAGCGACTTTAAACATTCATTCTCTCACATCATCTCCATCTTTCAGCAACAGAAAATGAATATTCATTTGCGCACCCTTGATTTATCGAGATCAAAATTCCCAGCGAAGACCCATAAATTCCATTCGCATCGTCGCCACCAGAAAGGAACTAAACGGCAAAACAATGCTTCTAGAATTCGTGTGTTAAAATTGAGTTTACAATAGAAAATGACGTAGAAATCACGTTTTTTTTTAGTATTAACCCCTTTCTTCTCGCTCCCGTGAAAATGAAGGGTGGGGGAGGCTCCGCATTTTCCTTATCATTCCCGTGATATTTCCGGGATGGAGTGCTCAGTAGTAACACGCCAATAAGATCAAAACTAACTCTTTTTTTTTTTTAAAGTCAAGCTAAAAGCAAATTATAAAATAAAAAATATATATATTTTTTGTTATTACACATATTTTTATATAGTTTTTAGGGATAAAAATCTAGCTACTTTTATGATTGTTTTCTTGAAATATATTCGATCGTAAGTGGGTAATATGGTAAAAATTATTTTATCATCAAATATATTCTGGAGTGCCTAACAGTATTTGTAACTCGATTTTGATGCAACATCTCGTGGGCGTTGGCGTTGGTGAGTGGTTGAGGCATTATGAAAACTATCGTGTAGGCTCTAGCCTCGGCCAGTCATACTATAAACAGATCGTGTAGAGAATAAAAGCCTTGCTATAAATAAAGTCTTGTATGTGAGACTGGTGCGCGTTAACCCTCTGAGGGATACAGACGTATAAACTCGTCAACTGACGTGATTCGATTAAATTTTAAAATTTAAAGCATGGAGGAGTCATTTGTAACCACTACTACAGAATATAATTTTAAAAAAATTACGAAATTAAATTTTCAGTTAAAATTTTTAATTTAAATCTCATGCAGTGAAAAAAAAAGTTCAGCCACTTTGCTTATCCCTCGGAGGGTGAGTCTGTCTTGGTCCTGACGCCGTGTTCGATGTTGCTACGAGGTTGCGTCTATACCCCGCTCATCCGTACTCCATACAGTGCGACGTTAATATAAACAAACAATATCGCTTGGTTCTTTTCTCGGCGAACCCGATCCGTTTCTGGAAGCGGCTTTCGACCCACTTTCCAGCCATTCTAAAAGAGGGCAATGTCCTGGAAAAGGGGGGCTTTTAAAAAATTCTCTCCTGTTTTCGCCTGGCAATCGATAAGGAGAAGCGGGCTCTGGATGGTCGTTGACTTTTATAAATTACCATGCGCTGCCTCTGAGTTTGTAAACAACTTCGCCGGGCTCCCACATCGGTGGCCTTATCTGGGATCTTCAGATGGCCCGGGATGTGAAGGCATAAAACTGTATGTTGTATCGAAATAGTTTTAAAATGTGATCTGAACAGATAATCATATCATAATTTGCCACGTTGTTTAGGTAACAATGGACACCTAATTCTGGAATATTACTCTAATTATAGTCTATTTCTTTTTTTTTCTATAAAAGTATATCAAGATATTCAATATCCCCTTCAAACGGTTTTACGAAGTTGCCTGTCATTTTTGAAAATTTTCAGAAGAATTGCACAACATAAATATCATCTTGGCTCACGCGTCCAAAAATATTGTTTTTAACAAAGATGACTCCATCAAGTAGACGATGATTAAATAGAAACACCAATTGAATTATTCTTGGATGTAAATATTTATTTTCCAGAAACATTAAAGAAAAAGTCGCAATTTTAAGTCGAATTGTTTCTTATTCAAGCAGCATAAGCTTTAATTTTAATATTTGGCATGTAGAAATATTCATCGGTTGCCATTTTTATCAGGATTTAAACACAATATATAGATCTACAAAATATAAAGACCTAAAATTTCAGTACTACTTTAAGGAAAGCAGTTGTTTTTAACAAGCAGAAACATCGAACAACCAATCCTTACCGAGAACATTCATTTCACAACTCCATTTTCAAGTGGTAAAAATTGCAACTCGTGTCGCGTTATCTGGGGTTCGATAGAAAAAAGAATGCTTTTTGGAACGTCTTTTATCTTACGTAATATTGTTTTTATTCGAAGATATGTATTCCGGTACGAGAGTTAAAAGAAGTTTTATGAGGGCGTTATCGAGAAAACTTCGGATGCATGGCAAATGGAACATGTATTTGTCTTCCACAAAATCATGAATCAAATGACAAAAATTCGTAATAAAAGCAATTTTTAATAATTTTGTATTCTTCTTCTAACACTTGAATTAAAAAAACATCTCCAAAAGGGTACTAATTTAAAGAATAAAATAGTTTTTCTTTATTTAAAACAAGGATAAAAGTGTAAGTATAAAAGTACTTTTGAAACGATTATAAAATATGATATATAAAACAGTTGTTAAATTTCTAGATTTCTATTTAACAATTTTTAGTTTAAAATATTATATTTAATACTGTGCAATTTATCAAATTCAATTTCCTTAAGTGAATATTTTAAAATATTTATAAAAAGTTTAAGGCATTTTTAACCATGGTGCATCATGTTGATTGGGAATTTCAAAATGTAAAGTTAGTGACAGATTAAATCGAAATATTAGCTACTTACATTAAAAATATTTTAGAAATCAAACTATTTTTATCAGTTTCATACCAAAGAAAAATAGCACATTGCGATACGAACCTTTGCTTTAATCTAAAAGGACAATCCATATGTGTATATTATTGTAATCGGATTTTTAATCTACACTTTCAAAAATAACTATTGAAGATGGATTTTTCTTTTGCAAAAATCGGCTTATTTAATTTAAATATTATGTTATATACAATTTTAAATAATTAGATTGAAAAGAAGTATACAGCATAACTTTGTTATTAGTATATTTATAACATTTTTGTATCATACTTAAGTATCATTTTAAAAATATTTATAAAATTTAATATAGAGAGAGACTATCTTCCAAGAATAGAATATTCACAAAATTTCAGAATTATACAACATGATAACATCATTATTTCTTGTCCTTTCCTAGATTGACTCTTGGCCAAAGAAAAGTCCTCGTTCTTAACGATTTCCCTTCTGTGAAGGAGGCGTTTCTGAAACGGGCCTTTCTGGGAAGGCCTCCAAATCCACCGAACCATCTTCTCCAAGATGCCACAAGTAAGTTGGATTGCTTAAAATGCGTGAGCAATTTAGTAAGGCCAAAATCAAATGCAGTGGATATTAGATATCATCAAGGATATATTTTTAGTACAGATATTGGGAGAAGTCGCTCCTGACAATGTAACAGCAATTATCAACTGATGGTATCATGTATCGAATTTTATCTCTGACACAATTCTGGTGAAGGAGTAATGTAGGAAGCCTACAGAAAAACCGTCAACAGATGGAGCTACAAATTCCCACCAGTATTCCAGTTAACAAATAATACAGTATAGTATAAAAGCTAAAGTAACACATCTCTACTTTGGGGATCCTTTTGGTTCCTTTCTGCCAGTGACAGATACACGTGAAAAAGAGGGTGATTGAGAGAGCTACGATATATTGTTTTTGCTACAAGAAAGCATATTAGACCGGAGCCTATTACTTAAAGCCTATTTCAAAGGGTTACAAATATCGATACCAGAAGCGGCTCGCAGGTCTAACCGCTCGGCCATCCTTTCGCCATACCGAAGAGTTTAGGGCAGTATGTGTAAAGGGTGTCGTTTCAAAACTCATATTTTCCAAAGCATAACTAAGATATAGAGTCCGATTCGTTCATTGGCGACTTTTGTAAATTAAAGTGAACAAAATCGACAATGAATGGGCCGGACCCTATATTTTAGTTATACATTGGAGAATGGGGGATTTGCAACTACACCCTTCATATCAACATTTCAAGACATTAATCTCTTTTCTAAAATTGTGGTACATATTTAAAAGTTTTATGTTGAGAAAACCTTCTATTGATTTGTGAAAAATGGCCTTATCGTCTAAGACATGTCAAAGTCTAATTACTAAGAATATTTTAGACTGGTACCGATTTAAGATCAAAACTCTTGACCTAACTTCTAATTTAATAGTTTTCAAAAACATTTTAGTTTCATTGGGTCGTTTTTAGAGAGTTCCGAATTTTTTCGCCTTAAATATGTATCAGTATTTTCTAAAATAAGGTTTTGAATCTTTCATGAATTTATGGCATTTGATATTATAGATTTTTTTTATGACAAACTAAAATGCATCAGCAGTATTTTCAATGTGTTATCATACAGATTTGTAAAAACGCGTAAATATAAAAAGAACAGATGGGAAGCTTTTGAAATGCTTGCAAGCCATTTAAAATTTATTGCCATGGCTATTTATACTGAGAATTATTTAATTTTTCTTTAAAATGTAGACTTCTATGTATCTGTCACTAAAACTTATTTTCTACAGCTTTCCAAAGAAATGTTTTCCGAACCTAAAATGGTTCTTCATTCTTGAATAATTCAATTTTTGAATTTCCTATGCTTACGTTTAATTTATTTATTCCTGAGAATTTTCGGCTTAGAAATGCTGAAAAGAATGAGATTCCAATTTCGATTCCTGGCAAAGGAAATGGCAAGCTAAGTCATTTAGCCACGCGGTTCTCTCTAAATACAAACGAGGTTACTGCTCCGGATACATAAGTCAAAAAACATTTGATTCTTTTTCATACGTTCTATCGAAAAAAGAAGTGTAATATAATTCCCGAAGCAACTGATATTTGTAATAGGCTCTTCGTAATTTTATTTTACTGCTTCTATATGATGTAAAACATTGTAATCTTCATTTTTCAACAAAACGTAAATCTTTACAATCTTAAATTTTCGATAAAGTGCAGAAATTTCGGTCCAGGCTTAATTTAACAAATTCGAAAAAGTGCATAAATTTGAGTCGTTTTTTTCTGACATTCCTTAAAAACCAACAAATATAAATCCATTAACATTTTACTTTTATTATAGTCTTTATTCTTAAATACTTTTTAACCAAAACCTTTAACTCTTAAAAAATATAAACATTCCTGGAGATCATCAAACCTTAATTACTTTATGTTGAAAGCTGTAATAGAACTTGAAATTTTTTCCTGATTTTCTTTTTATCTGTATTTTTCTAAAACTGTCTCTGAAATCCTTCTCTTCTTCAAGTATTGCGAAATTCTTCAATGCAACGAAATGCGCAATTCCTTTAGCTCTGACTGTTAAGAATAGACAGTCTTAGTATTGAGTTGGCAGTAGCTCACAAAATCTTTTTATATTCAGTACTTTAATTCAAATTTTACATCTTTTTAAAATTCGCATTGCATAGAAACTTATTTTAAAACAAAAATTTTGACAACAGTATTTGAAAAATAACTCGCATACAATATTCCTAGTTACTGCGATTTCTCGTTTCGGATACTTATATCCAAGCAGTCAGCATTTCCAGAAAACCTAATGACCATTACACCCCCCCCCCCTACCCCTTCAACCCCCTCCCCGGAAGGCTAAAGTCACAGTTAACAGCCAGCCAAAGGGGGGGGGGGGGTGTTGAATCAGAAATGATTAATTAGAGGAATTTTCGACTCGGCGTCGCAGCAAATTGCTTAGTCTGTCTTTTTGCCTGGCTCGTCTTTGGGGGATAATAATTTGATGGCTTGAAATAGGGGGGGGGGGGGATAAGGAGTTTGAACGGCTATCCCACCGTGGGTTACAACGCAGCACATTATTATTCAATTTCAGATAGGCGTATCCAGAATGTAAGCATCGAGCTAGTGTTAATAATTAAATTAAGCTTAAGAGCTGGGGTTGATAATTAGTTGCTGTTCGCTATTGATAAATTGCCGGTAATTTTTGTTCTTATTATCGATACTTAATAAATTGTTCAGAACTGGTAAATTGCCCTTAATTAGAACTCTTACTATTAGATTCACAATTAATGTTTTTATCAGTCTTAAGATATGGCTGTAAAAAAGAAGTAAGGATGACTGTAAAAATTGAATTATATTGATATCATGCACTTTATTTTAACTTAATTCTTTTTTAGTTAACACGATACGATTGATTACTTTTTAGCAATAATAGTTTGACAGATTCTCTTTTAAGTCTAAGTAATTTCATGTAAAACTTTCTTTCATGATTATTAATGTACTAGTAAAATGTGTATTCTGATGAAAATTTTATTATAAACGTCACACTTTTTTTCTTTTCAAAACGGAGAAATTATTTAACTGAAGTATAACTATTAATATGTAATGCGAAATAATTCAAGTTTACTTAACTGAAAATGGTACACCTAGTGACGATCGGTGCTTATACGAACTAAATATTTGATCGGCGGTTGATGCCATTTTTATAACATTTTAAAATGCGGTTCACTTCCTGTGAAGGGTACTTGAATCTGTTAAGGGCGACACTAGTAGAGGTTTTGTATTTGTTAAAAGTGGTCATGGTAGGTGGCCCTTATGTATTTTTATTTTTGAATTCGAAAAGTGTAGTTATAAGAATACAGTTGCATCTGAAAAAGTCGTCTCTGTCAGAAGGATTGCATTTGCTAAGAATTTTGAGAAATGAATGCTAAAATATCAAGACAAATTTCGTCAGGTTTGGCAAAATATGTCGTGAGAAATGCCCCGAGTAAACTTTTAAATGAATCTTCTTTTGAATTCTAGTACATTTGCGTTTGAGAGAGCATGTGCAAAAGTGCGTGTAAAGTCACGTGACCTCTCAAAGAAAAGAATTTTCAAAATGGATGAAATTGTTTTAATAATTGAATAATCCTAAAAGATAGACTTGAACTTTTCAGAGTGAGGGTGGCGCTTGTAGACTGATTGAATATTCTAAGAGCGGCCCTGTGTTTCGACTTTGTTTTGTGTACGTTAAGGGTAGTCTCATGATAGTAGGATTACACATGCAAATGACATCCCATTTGAGAGGTTGCATCTGATAAGGACATCCCTGATAGTGGGATTGCACACGGCTCTAGAACAGGGAGGGGAGGGATGGTTAATAGGGGACATCGAGACATGGTTACAAGAATGATAGGGTATTTTATTTCCGAACTTTAACCATGGAGGTTATTTGTTCAAAAATTTAGTTTCCAGAAAGTGGGTGTCGAGGTTGGGGCTGCTTTCAGGCAGCAGATGCTGTCAGGAACATTAGGGGCAAATGGTAAAATCGTTAATGCTCTTTTTTGCCAATAGGGTTGTTTTATTGGTATAATGAAGGTTTTATGACAAAGATAAATTTTAAGAGGGTTTTTTGGGGTGTAAACCCGATAAAAGTTTGCTTGAACAGTTGTATTTCATTGCTGCTAAATAAAAAAATAATAATAAACTATAACATCGAATTAATTTTCTTTGAAGTCTTTATTTCCTTTTATGTCGTCTGCATTCTTCATATTCACTCTTAAGTTATACCTTTTTGAATTGCTAACTAAGAATATAAAACTTTAATTTGTAAGATTATTTTAAAATAAAAAAATTTAATTCATAAAAAATAATTTAATTTCATAATAAGTAATTAATAATAATTAAATTTAAAATTTATAAAACCAACGCTCAATATAATTCCGTTTCCCATTCATCATCTTAACATACACATCTTAATTATGTTGATTGAATATATGAGAAAAAATTCAATAAAAATCGTTTTGTATGTTTCTTTGTTCAAAAAAATTATTTAAAAAAAGAATCCATAATAAAAGAATCATAATAATTGGGCTTATAAACTTATTCTGATAATTAGGGAACAGCATTTTAATATGTAACTGCCATATTTATGTATGTCGATCGCATTTCAAAAATTAAACAGAAACATGAAAAAAAGAATATTCCTTTTTTACTAAATTGTTTAATATTAGAAATATGTATCTGCATTAAAATGTGAGGATACGTGGACATATTATAAAATAGTAATTGTTTTTAATATCGTGTTTCTCTTATCACATTATATTTCAGCAATATATTAAGAAAATAATGTAATAAACTTTCTTTTTCACTGAAAATAGAAGTTTTGGCAGATGAGGGATTGTACTATATATTTCGAAGAAATTGAAAGACAAAGATTGATGCGACCTATTTACTGAATTCTTATCGTTTAATATTTTGCAGAAAACTACTAAAGTTCTCTTATCTTTCAATAGCTTATTCTTGTTGATCACTATTTATTATGGGATAAATTGAGGCCAAAAGTGATTTACTTCTTAAAGGTTTTTGAAGAATGCTTTTGATGATTCGAAAATTTTACTTAACAGATTATATTTCTTATTTTTGAATAAAAATAAAATATGAATTCTCTATATATTATTAAAAATGTATGCTTTTGTTATTCTTTAGAAATAAGTTGCCTTCAAAAAAATCTTTTCCAGAACTATATTAAAATCAAATATATCATTATAAATTTAAATCGTGCATTTTTAGCACATTTCGCAATCGTGTATTTTCTTAATTATCTTTGACTCTGACGAATTCAAGTCAAATTTTAAGGCAAGATTATGAAAAGGCAATTAGTACCCTCAAAGGATATAGAAATATTCTTTTAAGTACCTTTGTAGATCAGAGATATCTTAAGAGGGACTGTCAGTCCCATAGAGTAAATGCATTAGTTTTGAAATCACAATTTTTGTAAAAGAATTGTTTTGGCATGTTATCCCATTTTCACCAGGTATGAGAATCATCATAACATCAATTTAAAACCAAATTTAATAGAAAATAACATCCGGTTATTTTATTATGAATTGATGAAGCTTTAAAATAGTGTCGCCATCTGCTGTAATTTTTGGCATTTTAAAACTTCAAAAATATATAATTAAATAACTAGATTACATTTTCGTTTCAAATTTGTTTCGTTTCGATGTTATGTTGATTCTCATACCTGGGAAAAAAGGACTAACATGTCAAAGCAATACTTCTGCGGAGTTTGTGATTAAATAACTAATGGCATTAGCTCTATGGGACTGACAATCCCTCTTAAACGCATTTGAGCAAGTTTATCTCATTCTAATACATTTTCAGCAGATATGTATATTCATCTATAATATTTTAAGAAATTTAACTACAACTGTTTTATCTGTGTTTCTCTTGACAGTTTCTAAAAATTTAAATTATGTTTTTGGTTTGTATCCATTCATAGTAGAAAAATAACTTTTAAGAATTTGGTTTTTGAACAACGGATATTCATTTTGATTTTTCTAATCCTAATTAAACCCAAGTAAATAGATATCTTTTGATGTTCTTCTCAGAGTACAGAACAAAAAAAAACTATGCTTGATGAACAAAGAAAGAAACTGAGAACGTCTCATTCAATTGAAAATATTAGCTTAATTGCTTTTAGCCTCACTTAATCATCGCAACTCCGTCTCTTAATATTAGAACCCTTAAGTGAGACGTGAGCTTCATTATGTGGTAGCAAAAAGACAAGCACAAAACGGTTATCATATTCCATTGTCAGAAGTTTCACTGATAAGTTCTTTACTAGAACGAAGTGTATTCATTACACATCGTTACTTAAATCTTCTCTTGGGCAAGCTGATTGATTATAGTTTTAAAGGCTTCATTTTAATAATGGTATACATTGCTGTTTTTAAGATATTTATATTTTTATTGCTACTTAACTTCATCTTTTTTTTATAAATAGCTGATTTTCATATAGCTTTCGGTTCCTTGTAAGATTTTTTAAATATCATAATTGATAATTTAAGCACGAGTGAAACGATATTATGTTAAAGCATGTGTCAATAATCCTGGAAAGCGCTGATCTTCAGGCGACCAAAAGTCAAATTACATTCATACAAAATACACATTATCCCTCTTGCACTCCATCGCTGGAGCATAGGTCCTCTATCAGGTTAACAACAACATCTCACTCTGTTGGTGGCCAGATGTCCCCACGTCCTTCTTCAGTTCTTTTTCAATCGTTCGTCTCCAAGTGTTCCTTGGTCTTCCCCCATTTCGGTGTCCCTGGGGATTCCAATCAAAAGTCTGTCTTGTCTTGAATTTTTCATTTTTTCGCAATACATGCCCAATCCAACGCCACTTTCTTTTCTTAATTTCAAATTCTATTGGTATCTGTTTTGCTCTCCTTAGAAGCTCTTCGTAATTAATTTTATGGTACCACTTACTGTCAAGAATCCTTCTAAGGCACTTGTTAATGAAACCCTGAAGCTTTCTCATGTTAGTTTTATTGCAGTGCCATGTTAAAAGTCAAATTGGTCGTGGTAAAACACTGAACAGACCATCAGCAAATTATATTCGTAATATCTTTTTTTCTATCATCATTCAAGTAACAATTCAACAAAGATCTTCCTGTGGCAGAAAATAAAAACATAATTAAAAAAAAATTAATGGTTTCACCGAAATAATGATTCCTAGTAGCTGCAGCGACTGTGTTTCGCCATATTTTCGGAATTCTATTGAACCAATTTTTGGGTTTTGGAAACAAAACTGAGAAATGGTTCAACAAAAATTAAAATTGCTTATTCTCAAATGCAAGGGAATATTAAAATACATATCTACTTTCGAAATATTTAAAATGTTAGGAATAAACTAATGAACAGAATTTAGAACTTCAATAATAAAATCCTCTTATTTATCCAGCAACAAAAATTATGCTTTTCGGATAAATTAAATTATTGATGTTATGTGAAATAAAATTGACATTTGGGTTCGTATTAAAAAGGTGTGTATTAATAAGATAATCTTCCCTGCTACTCAATTTTTTTACAATTCTACGTAGATTCAATTTAATTATTTTAATTGTGTGGCATGATTATAAAGCTATCAAAATAATTTACAAAACACAATGCTACAAATTACTTGAACAACCATCAATGCGCACTAATGTTGTAGAATCACTTCGAAGGCATATATATTTCGGCATTTGTTAAACGCACGAATATTTCTAGCGTTTCTTAAAAGATTTCAATCAAATTTAACAATTTATGGGACTCCAACTCCTTAAGCTGCTTTGCTTATTTAAGGATAAGTGTGCAGATGTACCACTTTTAAAATCAGCCCTTCATTTTAAAATCTCCTTTTACACAAGATGATCAATGGCAGCTAGGAACATAAATTGTTAGTTATAAATCAATGTTCCTTAACACATCTTCATTTTAGGGGCCCGTTAATGATGGCATCTTCACCCTTACTTGTCAATCTTACCTTCTATCCATCTGGGATATAAGAAAAAAAATGAAGATTTATCGGGGTGTATTCGAACAAAAGAAAGTTCTCGCGCAATCCATACTCATTAGTGCGGAGAAGATTGTGTACAAAAAGTGATAATGGATACCTTTAATTTGTTATGTTGGGTTTGAAGGGTAGTAACTGATACTTTGATCAAAATGAATTGAACCTTTAACAAATGAAGAGTACAGGGGAAAAAAAAACCTTCAAAGACAGAGAATCTGTTTGTATTGTGGTCTGCTTGGCGAGAGTGGCAATCGTAAACCGTTTTATCCCTTGCTTCTTCTTCCGCGGTTCAAGAGTCGGACTAGTGCCTGGCATGAATCTCGATCACAGAGGTAGTAAACCCGTGTTTCGCGTGATAAGAACCATGGCAAAACTGGTTTATTCATACCAATTTAGGCGATGACTCTCTATCTTCGCCAAGCCGACCTGATACAGACAGATTTTCTAGTCAATGAAGGTGTTATTCGCCTGTACTCTTCAAATGCATTTAACCTTTTCTTTTAATTATGAGTGTCGTTTAGAAAGACGCGACACAAACAAAAAAAATAACAATAAACTATTTAATTTTGGCTTAACAAATACAAAAATTGAATGCTAAATAGTTTTAATTTACCATTCATTCGCATCTATGCACTTATAAGGTCTAGGACGCTCTTCATGACGTTACACTTTTCGTACTTAGTGTCGGCTGTTCCAAAGAAGAAAAAACATGCTCTCAATACCTTTCTGCTCTCAATACCTTTTTGCTCTCCATACCTTTACCAAAATTAGTAGGCTTCTTCTTCTTCTTCATAACAGCCGATACTCCGAACAGGACGAAAAGCGTGACGTCACGGATAGCTTCTCTGGCCTTATAAAATGAGTAAGCCATGACTTGGTACTCCTATTGTCCTCCTTCAAGCTATGATTGTATGTTTAAATTATTAAATATTATTTTTTTCATGCGTTAAAGCATTTCTAAACAACCTGGAGGGAATGGTGGTAGTTATTCATAGAAAAAGTGTTATGCAACTATATAGACTGGCGATTTTTTCAAACACTTATCTCCATAGTTCTCAATTAGATATCTAACGATGTAACGAATTTCGCGTAGAATCAGTCTAGTTTCCCTTCCAGTTATGTCAAACTGAAACAGCTATTTAGAAACAAACCTAATCGAGGAACAATCGATTGATAGTAGTGGACTAATTATCGAAATCGATTCTGTTTGTATCGATTAGATCTGTAGTGTTTCCTTTATGAAACTTTAATGTTATGAATTGCACGTTACTGACAAATTAGTAAAAATTATTAACGATTGTATAAAAGCTATTGGAAAAATTAATGGATTGGGTTACAATAATCGAAAAAAATTAACGATTTTTTTTTGTTGAAAAAATGGAGGGAAGAGATAAAAAGTGCGATATTATTGAAATAAGATTATATGTATTAAAAGCAATACTTTTAACATTATCATTGAGTAAAGATTAGTATGCTCAATTAAGGATTGTGGGCTTTTAATTGTATACTTAATATTTTCTACGTAACATCAACATTATGGATTTTATAAAGTTAAAATATTACAGACATTTCTATTTTGAATGTAACCAAACAAAATGACGGAAAAAAACAAAGTAAAATTATGTAATCTACTACTTTTGTTTGCTAAAAATATAATAAACAATTTCTTATAAAAATATAAAATTAATGAACTCTCATATAATAATTAATTGTAAGGTACTTAAATTTGATCTGTCACGATATTTTTGAATTCCTGTATAATTTTAAATGCTTTCACAGATTTGCCAAATATAACGAAACATTCCACCATACCATGTCAGTGTTGTACAACACAACCATTACTTCCACTGAGCTCTGACGTCACATTCTATCGACTCTGAGTGGTCAACAGACTGTGACAGTTCAATCAGTGTATTCGCAATTACGGACAACGCGGACCCTTTCTATCATTCCACTTAAGTACTAGAGGCGTTAGCTTAATACCGACTCTTTATTTTTGACTTGTTATATCAAAACAACAAAAAGTGTTTTTTTTTTACTATACATTGGGATACATGACCCAAAACTTAAGTTTTAAACAATTTATATTTTACTACTATTGCAGTTAATACTTCAGAAAAATACTAGTATATATTGTGTAATACTTTATAACGAGTATAAATTGACTGCATTTATAAATTCATAAATAGTATTTTTTTAAATTTACAAGCACAAAACTACAAATTGGGTCATGTGTCTCTAGTTTCCTCTACTGTTATTTGGAGTAAATAAAGAGTACTATTCCGCAGCTTGTAGCCTGTAGACTAAACTTGGATGAATTAGGGGTCTTTTCTCGATTTTATATTAGATACTTAAGTTCCTATTAAATTAGACTTTCTACACTCTTAAAACAAAAGAGTGAAATTCACTCCTATAGGAGAAGTGCATTTTCGGCACCGGAAAGAAGTGGAAATTAACTCAGACTGAGTTAAAACCGCTCGTTTTAAGAGTGTAGGACGCAGATTGTTTTCTTTTATTTCTTTTACCCACTCCGAAAAAGAGTGAAATTCACTCCTATAGGAGAAGTGCATTTTCGGCACGGAAAGGAGTGGAAATTAACACAGACTGAGTTAAAACCGCTCGTTTGTTTTAAGAGTGTAAGTTTACCGAGTTGAGGTGTTCTTTCGTATTATGTGTAAAAAATGTATCATTCAAAAAGCAATACTTTTACATATATGTGGACTCTTCTCCTTTTGTAACAATGTGTTCACTATTTTGGCGTCCAAATAATATTCTAAAAAATATCCATATTTGCTAGAACATAGATATTTTCATTTGTGTGTGCAAGAGAAGTTCTTATGCAGGTTATGAAGATTAATGCAGTTTTATTGCACACTCATATTTAAAATGCCTTCTTTAGTCTTCTAGATGTCTTCTTCTTTTAGATGTTCAAAAGGAATCCATTTTCTACATGTTTTCTTTTACACACTCATACTGGGAGGCTCTTCTTCTGTTGATGTTTATTATTCATTGGAATGTTAATATAAATCCATTACAATAATGATTTTTATTGCACACTCATATTTGCAATATATACTTCAGCCTTGGTGTTCTCTTCATTTAAATGTTCAATAGAAATCCATTTAAAAGAACATTTTTTGCACACACTTACTTGGAGAATTTTCTTCTTTTGATTTTTCTTCTTCATTGGAGTGTGTAGTAGAAATGCCTTAAAATAATGAATTTCTATGATACTTTGGTTTTCTATTTCTATGGTTTCCTATTCACACTCCTATTTTCCATATCTTCTACGGCCTTGGTGTCCTCTTCATTTAAATATTCAAAAGAAATCCATTTAAAAGTACGTTTTCTTTACACACATTTACTTGAAGTATTATCTTCTTTATATGTTCCTTCTTCATTGAAGTGTGCAATAGTTCAAGTTCTTTTAAATAAGGAATTTCTATGGCACACACTCCTGTTTTCCGTATCTTCTTCAGCCTTGGTGTCGTCTTCATTTAGATGTTAAAACAAATCCATTTAAAAGTACATTTATTTCACACACATTTACTTGAAGTATTTTCTATGTTATAGTTGCTTCTTCATTGGAGTGTGCAATAGAAATCCTTTAAAATAATGAATTTATATGGCACACACATACACACTCCTGTTTTCCGTATCTTCTTGAGCCTTAATGTCCTCACTTATAGAGATGTTCAAATGAAATCTATTTAAAAGTGCATTTCTTTTATACACATTTACTTGAAGTATTTTCTTCTTTTGATGTTTCTTCTTCATTGTTGCAGTAGAAGTTCTTTTAAATAAGGAATTTCTATGGCACACACACTCCTGTTTTCCGTATATTCTTCAGCCTTGGTGTCCTCACCCATAGAGATGTTCAAATGAAATCTATTTAAAAGTACATTTCTTTTATACACATTTATTTGAAGTATTTTCTTCTTTTGATGTTTCTTCTTCATTGGAGTTTACAGTAGAAGTTTTTTTAAATAAGGAATTTCTATGGCACACACTCCTGTTTTCCGTATCTTCTACAGACCAAATGTCTTCTTCATTAAGGTGATCAAAAGAAATTCATTGAAAGTCTCTTCTTCAGTACCTGTATCTTTCAGCATATAATCAAAATAAATTAAAATAATGAATTTCTTTTACATTCTCATGTAATCTATTTTCTTCAGCTCAGGTGTCTTCTTATTTTAGATGTTCAGAAGAGATCCATTAAAAAAGTGCATTTCTTTGACGCACCCATATTTTCTTCTGTTGATGTTTCTTCCTAGTGAATTTCTTACACTCACTCATGTTTGCAATGCATTCTTTCGCACAAGCGTCTTCTTCACTTGGGTGCATAAAATAAATCCATGAAAATGATTTTACTTTAAAAAAAACCGTGTCGTCTTTCTATTGTATTGTCTCTGTTTGAGCATGAACTCTGTATGTCTCTGTTTGATAAATCCATTTCCTATGTAATTTGTTATGCGCACTCACATACAAGGAGTTTCTTATTTGAAGTGTATTTTTCTGAGACTATCTGTAAAAATACATTAATGTTAATATAAAGAACACATGTATTTTTTTAATTCAATGCAACTGTCAAATAGTAATTGTATAAGATATAGTTTAACTTTTTGGGGCTGTTTTGAAAGTTTTAAGAACTTATTAGTCTTACTATTAACTTTGTATAATCAAACTTTTTAGCGAGAAGAGTCGTTATGCGATTCACATCTTATTCCTTATTAGTTTAACCTGCGCATTCAAAAACTACTGAATTAGATTTAAATCAAAACTTAAAAAATAGCTTATCTATATTTAGGAAAGAAAACGATTCAGAAACAAATGATAAAAACCATTATACAAGCAAGCATTGACAATCTCTTAAAGTAATTTCAAGAACAACTTAAAATATAAAATAATACTCTAAACCAGGGGTTCCCAACCTTTTTGCACCTGCGTACCACTTGACTTTCTGAGAAATTTTGGCGTACCACCAAACCTAAATATTTTAATACACGTATAATATATACTCTTCTAAAAGCGTACAAAGGCTTTTTGAATTAAAGTCCTGAGAAAACTTCAAATTTAATGGTTAGATATTTGGTTATTTATAGTATGCTCATAATGTAGGAGAACTAAAAAGTTAAAAATGGTATTAATTTACATTTTTATTATTACCCGTAGGTCTAAAAACATACAAATAAAAAAATTGTACAAACTCAGCGAAAAATTAAAAATCATACAAAATAAACTTTTATAGTCTTTAATGCAAAACTTGTTGTTTGCCTGTGATTAAATTAAGAGTAATGGTATTTACTTTCACTCTTAAGTCCTCTTCAACACTTATTCTGCTTCTATGTTTAATTTTTATGTACAAGAATTCAGAAAATCCACTCACACACAAGTAACTCGTAACAAATGGCATCAAAAATAGCACAGCTTGCCGGAACATCAAAGGGTACTAGGTTTTACATCCAATCCAGAAGTTAGTTAAAGATTTCTCTTTAAAATAATGTTAATGTTTAAAATAATGAGTAATATGTTTGCTTGCTCACTGCTCATGGGCGCAGAAGCTATTAATAGCATCATGTTGCTCACATCACTCACGCGTACCATCTGAAATTTTCCTGCGTACCACCAGTGGTACGCGTACCACCGGTTGGGAACCCCTGATCTAAACTGACAATAAAAATCTAATAACGAATAAAAAATGTTTTAATTGTTGGAACCTATCATTGTTAACAATATATAAAATTTAAATTTGTGAAAACAATTGAAGAATTTAGTGGATGTAATGTGCATTTTAGAAAAAATTGAACATTAATGTTGATAAAAAGAACATATATTTTTTAAAGTATATGTAACTGTTGAATAAGGCTAGTAATCGTATCAGATACAGTTTAACATTTCGGGACTGTTTTTTAAGTCGTTACTTTTTATCATTTAATCTTTTAGCAAGAAGAGTAGTTATGCGATTCACATATTAGCTCTTGTTAGTTTAACCAACGTATCCAAAAACTTTTGACTATGATTCAAAATCTAAACTGAAAAAAATATCTTACCTAAGTTAAGAAAATAGAATAATCCCGATAAAAACCTTTTGCATGCGAGCATTTACAATATCTTATTATTGGAGAAGTAATTTCAATAGCAACGTAATACACGAAGTCTTACCATACACTGACAGTGAATAAAAGGTGTTTTAATTGTTGGAACCTATCATTGTTAACAAACAAAATTTATAACATTTGTATTAGTGTAAAGTTACGAAGGCTGCTTTTCAAAAAGTATTGTTGAAAGATAACAATTGAAGAGCTTAGCATAAATATAAGTTTAAAATTACTAAATGAACACACCCTTCATTTAAGACACCAAAGTTAATTTTTTCTATAGTTTCCAAAAAGTAAATAAATAGTTCAATAAAATTAGAAGATTTTTCTTTTGTCTTAGGATGGAGGTGCTTGAATGAAAATACGAACGACTTCAATTAGCAAATTTCTTCAATTGTAATACAACCCAGTTATGTATATAAAAAAGTTATTCCTTTCAATTCAACTACGATTAGCGCTCGCTAATACGAAGACTCTTTCGGTACACTGAATATCTTGGTTTATATTTTATCCTCACATCAGAGCTCATAATGTAAATGTTAAATTAATTATGATCAAAAGGATTCAAAGCCCAACAATACTATCTTAGTAATTCCATTTTTTTGCAATTTATGCTTTAGGTTAGCAAGCATGGGCTACGCTCACATTAAAAAAAAACACCCAAATTAAACCTAAACACATCAACAAGTTGGTAAACTATCAGCAAAAAAAAACCTTAACCCAGTAAAGACGACTTTATCAATTCCATTTATACCTTTATTTCCAAAAAAAACATTAATTTTAAGTTTTTAAATTCGTTTTTCGTGTAACTTAATTTTTCCTACATGATTTTTACAGGCAAGTCGTCTTCGTTTGATTTATATTTTGTTCATTTAAATTAAACCTAAGCTCATTTTTGCGTGGTAAATTTTCTTGCCAATCGTCGTTAATGGGTAAAAAATACACGAATAAAAAAAGTGTTGCCAAAACATAACTGAAATGCCCCATCCCAAATTAAATACCCGGTTATCCTATCAAATGGAATCCGATCATTAATGGATAGTCGTGTCTAATTACATACCAGTAGGAACCCAAGAGAACTGGTAGTAAGCGATTGAGTTAGATTTCAAAGATGTGTCATGCTAGCCACAGATACTCTCGTATGTTAGGGGGTGCTTCGGAGGTTTGCAATTAAAGTGGCTTGTTTGCGGGTCTGTCGGTTTCGTCTTTGAACATGGCTTTAATTGGGTTTTAGTGGCTCATGGAATCGAGGTAATGGGAAGTTCGAGTACTGTCGATCTATGAAAATGATTATGCAGGTTTTTGGGGGATTGTGTTTATGTACCTTAAAAGCTAGAGGGATTAATGTCCATTTTTATATGATTAAATGATGTCATACAAGCGGCAGACAATCTTAAAATAATCACCTACGTAATTAAAATATTTGTATTGCTTCGTAAATTTTTATTCTTAATATTTAAAAAATGTTCCATCGTGCTGAATATTGCAATGTAATGGAGTTAGTAAACTATTAAACATTTTGAAAGCTTAGCGTATCAACGTGCTAAGTGACAAAAAGGGTAACACGAGAAAATGAGCTTTTAAGTTTTTCGTTTCCACTTAAATGCGTTAAAAGCGGCACTTATAAAATGTAAAAAATATACTTAACTTAATGTTTTAAAAAAAGGGGGAATCTTGTTATACTTAAAAGAGGGAATAACATGTTCATTGACATAAAAATCTCAAATTCTTCAGAAATGTCATTTAGCACGTGCTTCCACTAAGATCTTCAATTGTTAAGAACCAATTCTTTTTACTAATGATCTTTCTAATTGAGATTATCGAATAAATATACCAATATAAATTTTAAGTTACTGACATTCAGTACAGTATTCTGCTCAAAATAATTATCAAGCATTTTAAAGCAACTAAAGTCAAATCTGTAATCAAATACGGAAGCTATTTCTTAAAGTTATCGGACCATCCAAAACGTATATATCTGCTATCAAAAGTGGAGCATAAATTCTACGAGTTGCGAAAGCGAAGGCGTTTCCGGAATTCCTGAAAAATTGGATCACTTTATCAGAAAAGCTTCAAACGTTCCCCTTAAAAGAACATCGCTATGAGGTCGTTGATCAGAAATCATGTGTTGTTGACATTTCAGAATCGTTTGTTACAACGCAGTTGCAACACCCCCACCTGAATTCGCAGGGATAAATGACTGATTATAGCACTTCTAAGATTTTCGATTTTTTTCTTTTTATTTTGTCCTTTATCTATTGGGTTTACGTGTGGAGATAAAGCGTTGTTAGGAAGGTGAAAGAAAAGTGGAGATTTGGCAAATAACTTTTTTTGTGTTTTATTGGTGCTACTTTTTCGAGCTATTTGACTTCCGTTCTGATACAATTTGTATAGCTAAAATATCATATTTATAAAAATATATATGAAATTAAATTCTTGTGTTCGTATTGTTTCTTGTGAGTGCTTGTATTAAGATAAATTCTTTTGAGCAATACATAGTAACAATGGACGAACTGAAACATTAAAATGTTAACACTAAGAATATATTTGCCCTTGTACTATAGGCTGTCTATTTACTATGCGAGCCTCGAAAAGACTTTCTTCCCCCATCCCTTCGCTTGGTTTTCCAGGAAACGTGGGGGAGCATCGGTTTTCGAATCCTACCTCGTTTGAGGTTCTGTTGTTGAGGTTAACCACAATTTTTTATGTAATCTTTCATGCTCATGGGGCAGTGTGAAGGTTTATTGAAGGTAAAAGATTTTTATTTCTTAAACTTATTAACTTTTTATGGCATCCTAACTTATTTGTTTTTATCAAAATATTGATACAGGGAATTTGGGGAATTATTTAAAAAAATCAGATAAACATGCCAGATAAATTTGAGCTAATATTGCTAAGTGACAAAATTTCAAAACGAGGAAAAATAGCTTTAAAGTTCTTCGTTTGCACTCAGATCTGTTGTAAACCATAAAAATATGCTAAACTTTAAGTTTATGAATAATGAATAAGTTTATGAAAGGAAACTTGTTATTAGCATGTTTATTAACACTTAGCACGTTCTTCCACTAAGCTCTTAGATTCTCTATCAAGCGCTATTCATATTTTAAATACAAAAACATTATTATTAAGTGCAAATAATAAGTGTTGAAAATGTGCTCAATATGCAAAATAGATTTATTTTCATATATTTAAATTTTTAATGTTATTTATGGAAACACATATATTGACGTGGAAAACTGTTTTTTTTTTAAATACTTGCCCATGAACATAAAACTGGAACTAAAACAATATTTTAGAGCCAAATGCAAATAATACAAAAACAAAAAATAGACTTTATCTTTTGTTTTGATTTTGCCATGCATTAAATCTAAAGTACTCAACATAAAATGAATATACATGCTAGATCTCACTGAAAATTTGTTTTTTTGATCATGACCAGTTACACTTTTAACAATCCGAACAGTCCAAACCCAAGTAGGGTGGGGAAAAAACCGAAACAGGGACGATCACGTCGTTTCGAAGAAAACCGCACGCGGGGATGGGGGAGGAAAATGCATTCGAGGCTCGCATTCTGGATAGACAAGGTATAATAAGTGATAAGGTACAGATTTACTCAACGAACAAAAAGAAAGTTGGATTGATGAATAATATAATTAGAGTGAGCATTTGAAAAGCATATAGATATACAGTTTTGTGTCAAAAATAATAAAAATTACGAAGTTTAATATTGTAAATTAGGTTAATACGGCTCAAGGAATTGGTTGATTTCGGATGATATGATATGTACGAATATTCGATAAAAGATATTTGTGGATTTCGGTTGATTTGGTACAAAGAAAATATTTCTTTTTACTGTCGCGATAACCTAATTTGTAACAGTATATATCAAAAATGAAAAATAGCATTAAAGTTTTTTTGGCTGGAGAAATTATTTTATTGTTAAAGTTTCTTCGAAACGATAATTTAAAAGCGATTTATTATAATATACATATTTAAAGTTAAATGATTGTAAAAATATGAAAATATAAATGATTGAAATATTTGATGGTTTTGTGAAATGATAAATAGAAAAATAAATGTTTTTTTATATACAAATACAAAAATTGACGATTAAAACAGGACAGAGGCTCAGTAATGTTGGTCCAAAAGCTTTTTAATTATTTATCAGTCTCCAATAACTATCAAGATTCTTCTTAAGTTATTTCACTCTCTTTGAATTATCAACATAATCTGGTAAAACTTTCCACTCGTTGATAACTCTATTGTGAAAATGTTTTTTTTTACCTTCCTTTTGAAGCAGAATTTGTTTAATTTGAGCCCATGGCATTTGGTTCGACTATCTAAGTTTAAACCTTAGCATGTTTCCTTGCTTGATGAATTTGTATAACTAAATTAAAACTCCACATGTTCTTCTATTTTCCAGGGAATACATGTTTAACGATATTAATCTCTAATCTCTTCTTTCCTTAATCCACGCTTTAAAAATCATTAATCGTTTTTGTATCCATATGACGAACTCTTTCGAATCAATCGATATCTTTTCTGAGGAAAGACGACCAAAACTGAACAGCATATTCCAGATGTGGCCGTATACCAATCACCAGTATACAAATTATTTCTTAGGCTTTTGAAATACTTTTTCTAAGAATCCCAGCATTCTATTAGCTTTCCTACTTTCTTCAAAGCACTGCTTATTCACTTTAAAATCTTTGTTATAAAAACTCCTAAATCTCTAACTCACTCTACCGTAGACCTTTTCTCCCTGTAAAACCTTAGAAAATTTAGTATTGTGATTACCCTAATGCCTAATGCAAAGTCTGGCATTATTCAACACTGAACGACATGCCCCATCTCAATCCATTCAATAATTTTCATAAGATCATTATGTAATTGCTCTCTTTTTTCAGTAGGGTTCACTTTACCCAAACTTACAACTTACAGTAGTACTACAATTATCCGAACTCCAATTGTCCGAAGCGTTGCTGATTGCCTGAATTTCAGGAAAAAAAATCCCCCCGCCCCATCTGTTACTTTTTGTCTTTGTTGAATGTCATAACTAGTAATTTTTGGGGGCTGACCAAAAAAAAATATACCCAATCAATTACAAAATATATTGTTGGGCTGTTAGATCATGTAGTACTACTTTCGGTCGTCGAGTTAATAAAAGAAAATCCGAATAACTCCAATTATCCTAATTTCTAATTATCCCAATGCCTCTATGTCCCAATTGCTTCGTATAATTGGAGTTTTACTGTACTCTTAAATGCATTTTTTTTAATTCCGCCTCCTTATACTTTCAGGTTTTAGCGTGAGCAATGGCATAGTATGGCGGGAGCAGAAGAATTTCTGCCTGCATGTCATGAGGGACCTGGGATTCGGAAAAACTAGAATGGAAGTACACATCAAGGTCAGTTGCCATACATCATTATGAGCTAATTTCTTTAAGAATTTGTTCTTAAACGGTGTTCTGATTTATTCCGCCTAATACTTTCAGTATTATTACTTGTAATTACGTTTAACAAATAGTAATGACATTATCCTACATAGTTTTGATGTGTGTGACGAAATCGTTAGAAGACCTCTTTGATATTTTGACCATTACCTTGACCATCACATTCCATATATGATCAGAAGAAGAAAACCAAAGTTTTAAAAATTGTCTATAGATCGCTTGGCTAAATATCGAATTAATTAAATATCGAAAATTTATCTTTAAGCATTACTTTTAAAACGCCAAAAATTATAGCCTGTTTAATAGTATGTTCTGTAATATTTTTTAAGTATTTCTATAAGTGGAATATTATTACACAATCCTATATTTCAAGAATGAGGAAAATATTAAATGCAACTTACTCAGTTTTGAAGAAAAAAAAAACTTTGCCATTTAACAATATTAATTGTATTCAAATACAAAATAATTGCCTCGCTTATTTCGAAATTTATATTTTGTTTTGTTTGAATACTTTCTTTTTAAAAATCTGTTTTCTAGGCTTTTCAAACGATCTTTGCTTTATTCTTTTTTATTTTAAACGCATGACATATTTTATCCATGCTGTTTAGCGCTTCCCAATTCTTCACAGCTGTTGGAAAGATATTTTTATATTTTCCCAGCGCAAAATTTTCTTCCAAAGTAACGGATTTATCTTTTGACTGGGCATAAAACACATTTTGTTGTTTATAAACTCAGAGAAGGGGAAAAAGTATTTCATTTTTCATGGGATTACGGAAAGTTGCCAATTTCAGACGCATGATAAGTTTTCTTTAAGTAGAACCTTTTTAAGGAATTTAGTAGACAAATATTTGCCTTTAAGAAAAGGCTTTTTGAGTTTAATATGCGAACGTGCATGGAACAATACAAATAAATAGAAATAGATAAAGTATGTACACATGTGCTGCTATGAAAGTGCATATTAATTTTCAGCGCGTAACACGTCATTTTTCATAAGTAACATTTTAAATCCAAACATAAAATATTTAGGCTGAATTCAAAATCCTTCCATAAAAAATTTAAGCTGAATTGAAAATCATTAGCTACACGTTTCACAAGTCAATGAATAAAATATTTAAAATCTTTTTTATCAAAACTTCAAAAACTACTTCTAACTTTTTTACTCATAAAATTATTAACTTTATATTCAATAATTATTGGTATTTATAAATTTGAATTTTCACTGATAAAATTCCATGAAGGTCACTTAAAAAATACTGGACAGCTGAGTTGCCTAGTTTATTTACGTAACCTTCCTTGAAAATGCCCAGAATTTGTATAGCTAAAATATCATATTTATAAAAATATATATGAAATTAAATTCTTGTGTTCGTATTGTTTCTTGTGAGGGCTTGTATTAAGATAAATTCTTTTGAGCAATACATAGTAACAATGGACGAACTGAAACATTAAAATGTTAACACTAAGAATATATTTGCCCTTGTACTATAGACTGTCTATTTACTATGCGAGCCTCGAAAAGACTTTCTTCCCCCATCCCTATACAAAACTATTCAAATTCCCCATACATTCTTTCTTCCCCATACAAAACTATTCAAAAAGATATCATTGAAATGCAAGTAACTTTCCTTGAAACATCCCTTAGGTAAATTTGCCATAGCTTAGCCATAAAAAACATTGACCAATCCTATAAAGTTGTGCTTTATGATATACAGAAGTTTTATTCGGGTTGGCGACCGTATATGTATTTTTTATTTATTTGTCGAATGCGGGTTGTACTAAGTGGTGTCCGCTTTCTTCCATCCACCGACGTTATGTTCCACTTTTTATTCCTTAACTTCGCTCCACGTGTTACGGCCATGGTTGAATTTGGTTGAATGATAACATTTAGCTTGATAGAATCTAAAAGAGGATATTGAAACGGCATCATAAATAGTTACCAAAGATATTTACTACAGATAGTAGTATAAGGTAATGCGCTTTTATGTTTGAAAATAATTTACCATAAGATACTATAACTCCTCATCTTACATTTCAATACTTTAAAACACTGAATATTTTTCATGCGTCTGTATTCGCAATAGTACCACTTGATAATTGTTTTCTGGCGAATGGGCATGTTTAATATATTTTGAGTGGCAACAGAAATGCTAATAACAGAAATGAAAATAAGTTATTTCTTGAGCTCGATTGGTGAATACATGTCACGTGGGAACATAGGACCAATTGGAGCACCGATCGCAGGAGTGCAAGAATTAAATATGTAGGAAATTCGTCACCAGAAACAGCCTAATTGACTTCTAAATATCAAATAAGCGAATGAAAAACTACATAATTTAAAAGACAAAATCAAGATCACAATCAAGTATTTATAATCAGCATATTTCAATTTAATTCAGAATTTTCATTTGTTAACTTTTCCGGAGAAATATCATTAAGAATCATAAATTCGGACAAAAAATATTAATGTCTAACATATGCCTTTGGGAAGCTGTTGGCAAAAGCTGGACATGATTGTGGCGACTTGATCTTTTGGACATGGTGTAGGGATGACTACGCACGGGGGGTGGGAAGAAGAGAAGACGTGCCTTTTTTCACTATGTACTAGGAAAACGACAGACTAGGGGTTGAATGTGCTGAAGCCGATGTCCCCTTGACGCTTTACAGGGCGAGGCATTTAATCAACACCTATGTCAGCAAATCTTCTCTTGCGGCCCAAAGAGACGAGAGTATTGGGAAGAAATGGGAAGCCCTCGCCAACTTTGGCCATATCCCGAGATACCTTGAGAGAGCCGGGGCTATTGCCCGCTTTCGCCTCACCACCGGATATGACTTCTTGGGGTCTACCTACATCGACTTGGCCTGGCTGCTGATAAAACTTGTCCGCTCTGCGGCCATGTTAGAATGGATGGTGACCACCTCATGCACTGTACTGAAATTGTGCAACATCCGGCTGATGACGTCGTCAGTCGTTATGGAACTATTGGGAGGCTCGGCGTCAAATGGCCGAGAGGCCAAGAATGGCGTTGGATATAGTAAAGTAATATGTACTAGGGAAATCGGTGTTATTTAATGAACTTGGTCAATGTTTTTAGCGGCACCTACATGAATTCTCCCTGTGATGCATCTTTGAATACTTTAAGTTGTTTGAATTTAACCTCTACCTCTTATTATGGATAAAATGCGAGGATTTAAAAATTAATTATAGTTAAAAAGTTGCGTAAATTTCAAAACATTATTTTTGTGTCTCTCTGTGAACTATTAGACTTTAGACAAAGAGCAGTTATTTGAAGGGAGAAGATCACTCAAAAGTTTTAATGTACAGTCCATATTTTAATAGAAATCTAAGAACATTTCGAACAGGATATTTTAATATAGCAAACTAAAAAAGTTTTTGGGTACAGTTCATTCTTTCTTGCAAATCGATTCTGCTACATACATTCCTGAAACTCACACTTCTTCGACGTAATTATCGAGAACTTGTCTGGGACATAATTGACGCAACACAACATCGGCCGATCATCGCAAACCGATTAATTTCTGCTCGAGTTCCTGTCACTAAGGATACGGTTACAGCGAGAAGTGATGAACTCGTTGGTCGATAAATAATAATTTATCGTGATGCTCTGCCTCGCGAAGGATCGAAATGTCGAGCGGAACTCAGATGGGCTGACATCAAAATGTGTCGCAGAAGAATGTTTTATTTTGTGCTGCCATTTGTTTGTGATCTAGAAAATAATAAGTAACTATGTGTAGGTTATTAGGAAATAACTTCCATTTAGAACCAGACAAAATTTAATGTATTCTAATTTTTTTTCCAGAAAAAATGTAGACTATATTTAAACCAAGTTCACGAATACTCTTACTCTCAAAATTAAATGGTTGAACTATTCTTCTTAAAAATTTTATTAAAAACAGGCTGAAAAGCGATTCGAATAACTTTCATTTTTTTCATCTTGTCATTTTTTGTGATCTAGAAAATAATAAGTAACTATGTAGGATTGAAAAAAATGACTTCCTTTTAGGAAATGGTTCCAGAAAAAAATGTTGACTATATTAACAAAACCAAATTCACGAATACTCTTACCCTCAAAATTAGCTGGTTAAACTATTCCCTTTAAGAATTTTATTAACAAACAGGCTGAAAAAGCAATTCGAATAACTTTCTTTTATGTTTTAAAGGCTTAGTTTGAAATCTAAAGATATATTAATTGCTTTTTGTACATCTCTGAATCCCTTGAAGAATTTCATTAAAAAACTATCTGAGAATTTTATTTGAATAGTTTTCCTTTTTATTCGAAAAGCTTAATTTGAAATCTAACAATATATTGTTTAATTTTTATAACTCCGACTTTAGTGAATTTTAATTATTTAATATCCTACCTAATTAGTGTGCTTTTTTATTAAACCATATTTGTAATAATAAACTAAATAAAAATATATTTAGATTAAATGTAGTTAGAATTTCAAATAAATGTTTAACATTACCAACATTTAAACAAAATATGAATTAGCTCTAAATTTCAATAATATTCCTTGAATTTATTACTTGAAAAATTTATATACCATCGTTATCCAGAAAACTCTATGTAATTATGAGATGTGCCAAAATTTATTTAAATTATTATTCCGTACTAGAACTGTAACAATTTAAGTGACTTTTTGAAATTGCATTTTTACAGAGTCAACAGAATTTGTAACAATATATTGCTAACTACTTAAAGGGTCCTGCTCTTCCGAAAGTGAAAACGCCCAATAACATGCTAAATATGAAAATGTAATGGATATATTGTCTGGTCAAAGACAATATTCATATTTTCTGTTCCACAACCATGGTATTTAATTTAACTGTAAAATATCTTGATAATTGCATTCTCCAAACAAAGATATGCTATTATATTTTGTATTTCATTGCAATTTAAATGATTAAAATAATTCTGAATCTAAATGGGAAAATTGCAATGTATATCATTAAAATCGTAAAGACTTTGATGCTACACAAGAATTAATTGCTTAAACGTTTTGGTGAATTTAATGAGAGAGTATTCTATAATTAAAGTAATTGTTCCTTTTGACAAGAGTTTGGTAATGAATCACATTTTAGGACCTGATAACTTAAGAATTAATATGCTTTCGTTAAAGTATTCAGTGTTCCAATTTAATATTTTTTTTTATAATTAATATAATTAAAAAGTAATATAATTAAAAGTTAAGTTAAAGTATACGGTGTTCCAATTTAATATTGTTTTTTATAATTAAAAAAATATATTATTTCTAATAATTAACTTAGAATAATTTTACTTTACGATACTAAAATGTATTTAGTCATTAATCACTTTAGAATGTAAGAATTGAATTTTCAAATATCTCTTTGTGATTTGTGTCTGTGTGTGCTTCTAACATTCTTATTCCTTAAAATCTTCGAAATAGATTTTCTTCTTTTAAGTTTGCACATATATTATACAAACACATATTTGCCCATTTATAACTCGAGACATCTTAACTTGTAAATAATAAATACAGTTTGATACTCAATATTTTTTAACGTTCGTTTAAACTACATGAAACCGTGCAAAAAGTACATGTAGCCATTGAAAATACATAGGACTAGTCTGAAGGCTTATACTCCTATGAAAAGGTTTCCAATGTATTTTAAATTCGGTGTTCTCAATAACATGTACCATTTTATTCGGCTATTACAGACGGACCAAACAGATAAGGAATTGAGAAATGTGGAGTTTCAAAAGAAAAAAAAAGAGAAAGTCACTTTGGAAATGGAAAACAAACGAATATCTGGAAATAAAATTACGTTTATTCTTTTGTTTCTTTTTCATGGTTTTTATTTTAAAATAAGAACAAAAGTTCGATACCCAATAATATCTTCTCCAAAAATAAAAATAAAATGTTTGAATCAAATAAATTATTTTTCGCTTAAATATAAAACTTCTTTAGCTGTTCATAAAACTTAAATTGTTCGGGAAAAGTTTTTCTTCAGCTAAACTAGATTTGTTTACATATATTTATTGAAAAACAGTCTTACACCGTACACCGTATTTAGGACTCAACTTTTACACCGTATTTAAGACTCGATTTTACAAATTACAACCAAATCTTACTTGGTAATTGGACCCAAGTCTTGCTGTCCATAGCTCTAACCATTACACTATGAGGGGAGCTATTTAATTTTATTTACTTTGTTGTACATGATCCTGTGTGCAAGACAAAATTGAAAATAAATCAAGCATTTTAAAGTAGCATATTTCGGAGACCTTTGGTACTCCAAAATGTTCAGTGGTCAAAAGAAGAAAGAAAAAAAGTAGTAAGAAGAACTCGGAAACAATTTGCGAATAAATATAAATTATATCAACGAGTTCAAACCAAGTATAAATAGAATGCATAAAATGTCTTTCTGTAAATTAGAGTAGATAAACAAATGTAACAATAGAAGTGTGTAGTTGCAAAACTCCCGTTCTCCAAACTATAACTAAGATATAAGGTCCAGTCCATTCATTGGCGACTTTTGATGATGATAAATTCAATTGATTGAATTCGCCAATGAACGAGCCGGACCCTGTATATTAGTTATGCTTTTGAGAATGTGGGTTTTATGACTGCACTCTTCATATTTAAGTATATGAAATTTAACTCATTTGTATTGAAAGAAACTTAAGCGTTATGATAACAATTAATTAACAGAAAATTACTGCTTAGAATCTAGTAATCTTCTTTTGATATAAATAACAGTTACTACATTATTTGTTGTTATGTTATTGAGGGTTAGAATATAGTAATCTTCTTTTTATATAAATAACTGTTACTACATTATGGATTGTTTTATCAGTTTTGAAATTGTTCAGGAATTGCAATAAATATTACACTTACCATCAGTTATAGTAGAACAAGTATAAAACTCCATTATGCTTATAGCCTTCAATAATTCTTATCATAGGATCGTCGACTATCAGTGGCGGATACAGAAATTGCCTTTTTATTGAGGGAGGGGGGGGGGGCTGAGAACTGTTAATTATCTATTAAAATTAATTAAATTTTATTAACTATCAATTATAAGCAATAAATGGTATTAACTAATCCATTATAAATAATTAAACGCTGCTAATTGTCCATTTTAGTTATTTTAAATCCATGTAATCATTGACATTTTATTTTGCAAAACAAATTCACTTTGCCCTCTGTAGCCGTTACTGTCAACTATTCCATTCACCTTTATACATACCTCATGTCTTTCAGGAAGAGGTCTCCCATCTGATCGAAGAACTTGAGGAATACCAGGGTAAGCCAGCCAACGTCCGCCGCTACCTGGCGCCGAGCACTTCCAACAACATATCCGCCCTGATCTTCGGTCGTCGACTGGACTACCACGACCCAATGAGGGTCAAATTAGACGAGGTCATTACTGAACTTATCAGGTTCTTCAGGCCCACCAGCCTGCATGCCTGGTTTCCTGGCATCAAGACACTGCTGTTCAAGCTGAAGTTGTTCGATTATGATAAGTTGGAGAGCGCCATCAAGCATTTGCTGAAATTTATTGAGTAAGTATGAGCATGAAGGTTTTCGTTTGTCAATACTCTCACTGATGAAAAAGGAATGTAGATTTTTTTTAAACAAAACAAACACTTTATTAACACAAAAAAACAAACAATTACAGAAAATTTTTGTTGGTCACAAGGGGGTTAAAAAATACCGTATATGTGACTATATAAACATAATTATAATTGAAAGACACAATAATAAGACATTATAAATTGAAATAAGAAAAACCACAAAATAATAAATTTAAATACATAAATATACACAAAAAGAAAAAGTGGCAATGCAATGCTAAATAATCAAAACAAAATGCCCAAAATTCTGGTCAGCGGGAAATATATATAAAAAAAAACGTTCGCTTCTATAAATTAAAAAATACATCAATATCGTCTATTGACAAAATAAATTTAAATAAAGAATTTCTAAACCTGCATAAAGAAGGGATACTCTGAAGTTCAGTAGGTAGTTTATTAAATACTTTTGGGGCTAAATATGAAAAATGTTTTCGAAAATTTTCTTTATGTGGAAATGGGATATGATAAATTTCATTTAAACGTCTAGCTGAAATATTTACTTTTAAATTACAAAAAGAATTATTACGATGTAAATATAAAATCATACTGATAGACATACATAGATTTGTTTTACTGTTTAGGATTTAACTAAAATTTTCATCGGATTACTTTTCATATTATCAACTTCAGCTTCTTTCACAATTGTATTTGCAAAAAAGTTTTTTAAAATGTTACCTAAGACTTTAATCTTTAATATTTGTAATGTTATAAAATTTATATACATTATTAAATAATTTGGCTGTACAAAACATCTCTCGACTGATATATTTAACTCAATTGCTCAAAAAGTCAAATGAGTTTTAACACATCTCATACAATCATAAGTGCTCTTTTCGGTTTTTAATGTCGAGTCAAAATGTGTTAATAGGAAAAAGAAGTAAGGCAGTTTTTATCCTTTGCACAAATGACAAACAGATTTTGCATTGCACTCAAGAATTTTAATTCTCCTATTCACTATAAAAAATCTGTTCCAATATCGATGCACGTTAAACTTTCATTATCATCGGTTAACTTCACTGTCAATAAACTATTAAATTCTTGCATTAACTCAATATTGTATTACGTTAAAATCCGTAATCAGAAAAATCCTTGTATTTTGAAGGCTAATTATATATCCGCAAACGTATCTACCAGAAGATCGGATAACTATATCATTTTAAGACAAATACACCGTGCCTAACTAAGCATTTTCTTCCAACGAGGCATCCATCCATCTCTAAAATACACAACTTCGAATTAGAAGTGAAGGCATTCTCTTCCTAAACAGTTCGCTTATACTATTGGAAGACAGTATTTTTAATAATGGTACAACTCCAACAAAAATGACTTACTGCATTTATTTCAATTAATGCAAGCTATTTATATCCCCTGTTTTATATTAACCTAAGGTATCTTATTGATTATTGGCAGTCATTCCGGTTGCCTCTGATGTCCCAACAGATAACATAGGAGGAGCAACAAAATCAATATCTCCTTATCCTATTCAACTACTATGTTATACTAAAGACGTATACCATTGGGAACGTACAATCTTAGATTCAAAGCAGTGGTACTATTTTCTATATTTCGAAGCTAAAATAGTTACAAAATAATAACAAATTAATTTTTCTAGCTTTTTAATGAAGCATGAAATCTTCAAATCATTTTACCACGGGTTGTAGACAAAGCTAAAACATGTAGAATCTCAGTCATGGGGAGTTGTCAGTCAATGCAATTTACCACTGATTTAAAAAAATTGCCTTTTTGAACAAATTGCACACGAATAGGGTATTTTGTAAGGAGCAAAAGCCACTAAAACATTTGTGTGCAGACCAACTTTAGTCTTTAAGGTCAAGTTTGCCAAAGCATAAACTCTACTACAAATATTCTATTCAACTAATATAGGTAATAAGTCAAATTACTGTTTTACCACTGATTGAAAAATCACATTATTATTAGTGTAATTAATAAGAAAATGTTAAAGAACAAAGCTTGGACAAAGTTACCATTAAAATCGAAGTTGCCTCATTCGATTGCAGTTTCTTTCGAGTTAAGTCTCTTTGCCTCAAAGCGTACAGTTTCGAAGGGAATGACGAACTGCATTTGCTCTGATAGGAGTTTCAGTAGTGTCAACAGATGCACCCCACAGCCCAATCAGACGAATTCCGGAAAAGCTAATGCTATGCTAACAGTTCCGACAACTTTTCCCGAAATGAGAGTGGATTTCGCTGTAGTTATCCCGAGTTTTCCCTGGATAAATGGGAGTTTAGGGATAGCGTTTTAGATTAGTTTCTGGGAGGAAGAGTTTTATTTTGAGTTGGGATTTTAAAGTGGTGTCCAATTTGTTGAATTTGATTGCTTGTCATGAGAACGAAACTGGATGTCCGATAGTTGAGTAGCTGAAATAGTAAACTGGTAGTGTTTATACAGCTTATTTTTTAAGCTTTGGTGTGCCGATTCGTAGTATAACTTTAGCATTAAAAAGTTTTATTGAAGAATTTTATTTCAAAAATTTTTAGGTCTACAAATTACGCATTAAATCGGTAAGAACTATTTATTGTTTCAAAAAATCTTTTACATTTACAAACACTGCATATTTTTCTAACGGTAAGTTTATAAATATTTTTTCTTAACTATTTATTTTAAGTGTTAAAATTCGTGTTTAAACTATTTATAAAGTATTTTGCAAATTCGAGAAATCAGAATGTTCTTTCACTCACTACTACAGTAAAGTAGTACATTACTGCCCTTCGAAAGTAAATCCTCTTCTCTAGTCATAGAATAAGTTTTAAACATTTTACATTGACTACCCTCCAAAATATAACTAATTAATACGTAGAGTCCAGTCTGTTCATTGGCGACTTTTGACGGTTTTAAATTCAATTGAACGAAGTCGCTAATGAACGTGCCAGACCCTATATCTTACACTCTTAAAAATTGTGCGCTTGGTTTCACCATAGTAATAGTTATTAGTAGCTGCAACGGCTGTGTGGTGAAATGTTTCACCATATTTTCGGTATTCGGTTGAACCCTTTTTCAGGTTTTAAAAGCAAAAACCTGATAAATGGTTCAACCTAATACCGAGTTATTTAGTAAAACATTTCACCACATAGCCGTTGCAGCTATTAGGAACCATATTTTTTGTGAAACCAAGCGCCAAATTTTTAACAGTGTAGTTATACTTTGGTGAATGTGAGTTTTGTAACTAGACCCTTCAATTCAAACAACTACCAAAATATTTATAGGTGCTAAACACTTTATTTTTTCTTGTCAATACTTGTCCTTAATAAAATGTGCTTATTAAGTCCAAGTTTAAATCAAACTAAAAAAAACTTAAATAAAACGATTTAAGAGCTAAACTTAATAATGCAAATTGGCACATCGAAGATATAAAAATACCTTCCGTTACCAAACTAATCGATGCTTAATCACGCACATGCTTCACTTAAAAATTCTAATCTCGACTTCAGAATCGAAAACGCTTCCCCCATTATTTGTTTGAATGTAAAGAGAATGCTTCTTGAGTACCATCCACCTATTAATCGCGGACAAAAGTTCTCGAGACCTATCGCAAACATTAGACATGGCTAAGTGGAAAATCAGATGAAGGGGATGTTATTACTTCTAGTCGTTGTATAAGTAAGTAACTGCCAGTAACAGTTGCTGCTTTAATTTGTTGTGCAGATAAAAAAACCTTCCATACTCTTTGAAAAATACAATAGGGTGATCAGAGGTTTTGAAACGGGTAAAAATACTTGGTAATAAACGTCAGTCAATGAAACTGTACCAACCCACGACAACCAGTATACGTGCATAAATACCCTCCCTACACTGTCAAAAATTAGGCACTTTGTTTCACCAAAAATATGGTTAATAGTAGCTGCAACGGCTGTGTGGTGAAACGTTAAACCATATTTTTGGTATGCGGCTGAACCATTTCTCAGGTTTTTGTTTCCAAATCCAGAAAAATGGTTCAACCAAACACCGGAAAAAAGGTAAAACATTTCACCACACAACCGTTGCAGCTACTAGGAACCAATATCATGGTGAAACCAAGCACAAAATTTTTAACAGTGTACTCATAGTGTGTAAAAAAATAAACAAAACGAATTTTTAGTTATTTTGTATGTAAGGAAGAGTCAAAATACAAATATACACTGTTAAAAATTTAACACTAAGCTTCACCAAAAAAAGTAGTTCCTAGTAGCTGCAATGGCCCGTGTGGTGAAATGTTTCGCCATACTTTCGAAATTTGGTTAAACTTTTTTTTTCCAAAACCTGAAAAGTGGTTCAACCAAATACCGAAATATGGTGAAATCTTTCAGCACAGCTATTGCAGCTACTAGGAACCATTTTTTGGTGAAACCTAGCAGCAAGTTTTTAACAGATTAATAAATTTTATGGTAATTTCTACTATTCCTTTCTTGAGTTAATATATTTTAACAAAAGACTAATTTACGTCTAACATAGTATTTTTTTAACAACGCACCTTATTTTTGAATATTTTTCAAGTAATATATAATAAATAAGGTTGATGTTTTAAATAAGATTCTTCCATATATTACTAAGCGTGATGACGGTTTGAGGCTTTTGAGAACAAAAAGTTACTGAAATTATAATTCTGGTATAATTATTTGGTAATGTTTTATCCAAAAAAATAAATACTTATTTTGGTGTAATATAATAAAACTTTTAAATAGAATTAAAAACGGATAAAACTAATAATAAAATAATTATTTAACATCTTTTAAATTGGTAATGTTTGCTCACCATTAATTCCATGGTAAATTTGCATTTCAACCAACGGTAATTGGGCCCCGGGCTTTGTCAGATATGAAATGCACTGTTGAATTCTTGATGAGCTACGAGTATCTCTTAGAGAAGTGATTTTAAAGGATTTTCTCGGAGGTTTTAAGTCTCTCTAGATGGAAACAAGCACTTTGAATGGGGTCATTGAAATTCTCATGCGTATAATTTTTGAAAATAAAATCCGATGGTGGTTGTTTCGTTTTATTCATAAAAATATTTAGTATGTTCTAAATTGAATTTATGATAAAATGTATTCAACTGTAAAATAATGAATAGCAGTATTAAGGTCAATTAAATAAATAGCAATCTTTTATGAGTAGAAAGCATATTTAATTTGTACTGTTTTTGCCTTTTATTGCGTCATAAAGTGTGATATATCCTTTTATCTTTGTCCTAAATTAGTGAAATCTTGATTAATTTAGACACAATTACCGTTTATGTCTAGGAATGAAATGAAAATACATTGTTACCAGAAAATCCATAAATCATGCCAAAATGTAAATGATGCCAATATTTGTTGTGTAACTTTTTATTTCAATTACTGTAACCATTTAAGGTAATTTGTAGCATGCATACCTGAGCATGTGAATGGAATAATCTAGGGACAAATATAGAATATAGCACCTTTTTCTTCATTTGGGAAAATTCTAATCTTTTGTTTATTTAAATATATCGATATGCATTTTGTAGATACTATCCGCAGAATAAGTATCTTTATTAAATTTAATTTTCATTTCGCTTTTGTTAATATGACATTAATTATAAAAAAAATTAACATTATTTTTTAACAGTTTGTTTTTCATATTTACGCATAAAATTTAAAATACAAATTTAGATTTTTAATGGAATAGAAAATTTTAGAAAATACGATTAATCTATTACATATAGTATTCATATTAAATTATGTACATCAAATGAAAAAAACATTCTCGAAATGGGCACATAAATTTTCCCAATGTACTGAGCTGCTCTGTTCACTTTAAAGCTAGCTAACTCTTTAATATATTTCTATCATTTAACTGTTATGGAATTAGATCCTTTAAAATGTTGTGAAAATACAGAATTCTCTGTAGATAAACAAAATGATAAGTATATAACTAGTTTCACTAGCTCTTAATTATATTTATATTCTGCTTTCTATTTTCTATTCCATACTTTTATTCTTCTTAAAAATACTTTTATTCTTCTTAAAAAATACTTTTATTTTTCTTAAATATACTTCTATTCTTTTCTATATTTTTATCGTTTGACTGTCATTGAATTGGAACCTTTAAAATGTTGTAAAAATATAGAATTCTTTACGGTTAAACAAAACGTTAAGCAGTTAATGTCATATTGATTTAGCATTTGCTAGACCCTATTTTAAATTTAACTATATACTAATATTTATGTTTAATTTTAGCAAGGAAATAGTTGAACACGAATCTACTGTGGATCAGAACTCTATTCGAGACTACATGGACGGGTTCCTTTTACAGATGAAGCAGCGAGAATACAAAGATCCAAATACGTCATTTACAAGTAATCTATGTTTCTTCCAATTTTCAAATAAAACGCATTTTAAGCACAACTCTGATTAATGTTGTTTATTAGTCAATTAACCAAACCTAAATGATGTTTAGAAAGCTGTTTCGCTTTTGAATAACTTCTTTTGAATTGCTTTTGAATACTGATTGTATGGAAAAACACAAAAAAAAAAGTTCTAGCAATCTATATACATAAAAGGCAACTTCCGTTTGTTTGTTTGTTTGTATAAGACACGATATCTAAAGAACCACGCAACAGAGCGTTACGAAATTTGGCACAAAAATTCATCTCATCTCCGGAACAAACATCGGCAAAGAATTTATCGAATCAGACCATTCCTTCTATCGTTTTCGAACGTTTTTCTGTTTCCCATTCAATGCATTGGAGACCTTGGATGTTTATTGCTCCTTCAACAGCACGTTTTCACGGATTGTTTATTTAGTTTTATTTTACACATTTTTTTAAAACGATTTTTAAGTATATTTAGTTTAATTACAGCTAAAAAATTAGAAATAAACATCTAAAACAAAAATCGTTTGCTAGCTTTTTAGCAGTTAAAAAAATATTTAATACTAAAAATAAAAATCATTTGCTTTAGTATCTTTATCACAGTTAAAAATATATATATATATAAAAAATGCAAATCGTTTGCTGTTTCCTGGAGTAGCTTTATAACATCTAAACAATTAGATCATGTAATTCGCTTTCATTAAGAATATTTTATTTTCTGCACGCAGACCATGCCTTTTATGTATATAGATAATTAGATATCTGCATTGATTTAGTACTGTATACATTTGCTTTGAATTCTTAATTTTTCAACATTTGTATTGAATTATGGTAGAAATTTGTACTGCTTATATTGTATTTATATCTACAAAGTGTCCAAAAAAAGTTACTCAATTTATTATAGAACTCCCTTGAATTGCGTTAAAATAAATGTTTGAGACCCTTTTAAGATTTAGCTGTTTTTCCATTTATAATTCTTACTGATTATTGTTTACTTAAACATGTATTCTTTTTAATTTGAGCTTCTTATCAAAGGTATTTTTGAAATTAATATTAATCATTACTATATCCAAGTAGGGTAATTAAATGGAAAATTACTGGGTAATCTTCATATCTTATGTAACTAAAATGAAAGAAAAAAATAGTTAAATTGACTGTTAAATTATTTTTCCACCTCTACCCGTGCAACGTCGGGTATAACAGCTAGTAGATAATATATAAACGTCCTCTTTAAATTGTATCATTATTAATTATAATGGACAGGCCTATAAATTCAGATAATAAAAATACATTCTACTCACATTATAGTCTTTTAATCACAAAGAACCGACACAAGAACAAGACTTTCAAAAAAATATAAAGATATTATCCTACAATTAAATTACGTAAAAGTGAAGAGCAAAAAAATCCATAGCAAACTTTGCTCATTTTTGTTCGGTTTGTTTGAAATATTTTCGCACTGATCCGAATACTTCCTTTACAAGTAATTTGTGTTTGGTTTCTATTATTACAAAAGGGCAATTAAACACTTTGCTGATTAGTTTATGCTGTTAATTAGTTAATTAACCAAACTTAATAATGTTTAGAAAGCTGGTTTGCTTTTAAATAAATTTTCGGATCGTATGGAAAACACACAAAAATAGTTCGTTCAACATAAATATGTATATAAATGTCCTCTTTAAATTTTATCCCTTTAAGACACAGAAATTTATATAATATAAATATATTCTACTCACATTATAGTCCTTTAAGTACAAGGAACCAGCATAAGAACAAGACTTTCAAAAAAATATAAATATATATTCCTTCAATTAAATTACAAAAAAGTGAAGAGCAAAAACTTACAGAGCAAACTTTGCTAATTTTTGTTCGGTTTCGTTCGAAATATTTTCGCACTTGAGCTACGTCCGAACGTTATTGTTGAATTTTTAACCCAGAATTTCAAACGTACAATTCTAAATTATTATCTAAAAAAGCCTTTCAAAATAAAAAAAAAAACAAAAACTACAAACCCACTAACTTCACCCCCCACTATTCACAGAAGCCATGCTGAAGGGCAACTCCCCATCCTTGATCGGAGCCGGCAGTACAACAGTCCGCGCCACCATGGAATGGACCCTGCTCACGATGGCCGAGCACCAAGCGGTGCAAGCTCGCATCCAGGCCGAGCTTGACGAGGTGGTGGGCCGCGAGCGACTGCCCAATTGGGAGGACCACACCTCCATGCCCTACACGGAGGCGGTGCTCATGGAGGTGCAGAGGTGGAAGACTGTGGTGCCCATCAATCTGTTGAGATAGTGAGTGCTTTATTTTTATGTTCATTGGGGTTGTTTCACGCCGTGGATGGCAACAGCTACAACGGATTGTTTTCATTTGTTTCCTGGAATTACTTATGTTTTGATATTAGAAAATGAGTTTTCTAAGAATATTTTATTTAATTTTTTTAATGCCAACTTCTTGCTGTGCTGTTGGTTGTTCAAAACATTTGTTAAAGAAAGCTTTCATAGAAAGAAAAAAAATATTTTTATCTATATAGGTCATTTTGAGAGTGAAACGGAAGCAACCAATGAAATCGCACTACGAATAAAAATGGAAACAAGAGCATTACATCATCTGAAACATTTCCATTACCTGATGTGGAACATAGGGAATTAAAATACTGTGATAGGGTGCTGATTCCGAAACAGTGGTTGGTCCGTCTGTCAGACTGCCTGTCTGAAACCAATCTACATCTCGATTTAAAAGACCTACGGACTTCAAATTCAGTACTCGAGTTTCTGGTTCCTGTCGGACGTCATAATAATGTTTTCGAGAAAATTGTTCAAGTGTAAAGGATAGCTGTCATAGAACTTTTTTGGTTTTAAATGCATTGCTGAAAATTGAAAAGATATCCGAAGTTCAAATTCGGTACACGAGTTCCTAGTACCTGTTGTCGTCATATAAGGTTTTTTTAAAAATATTTCATGCACAAGGGTAGCTGCCATAGATGTTTTTTTTTTTGGAGGGGGGGGGGGGGGTAAAGGGTATTGCTGAAAAAAGAAAAGGGCTACGGACTTCAAATTACTTCAAATTTGGTACATGAGTTCCTAGTACCTGTCGAAGTCATAATAGGGTTTTGGAGAACATATTGCATGCGCAGATGGTAGTTGATATAGAACCTTTTAGATATTTAACGGTATTGAAATTACCTTATAGGGTAAATTATTATTGAACCCATACTATTTTCAATCACTACTTTCAGCGGTCTCAGACAGGGAGACGCATTGGCATGCCTCCTCTTTAATCTGGCCCTTCAAAAAATCATCAACAATTCAAGAATAAATACAAGAGGAACCAACTTCAATAAATCTGTACAAGCCTTTGCATACGCTGATGATATCGACATAATTGCTCGAACTCCACAAGCTCTTGAAGAGGCTTTTACTTCCCTAGAAACCGAAGCAAATAAAATGCACTTAAAAATCAACCAAGAAAAAACTAAATATATGCCATGCACAAAAATAAAACAGAATAAAACCCACCTAGAAATAGGACAATACAAGTTCGAAACTGTCACCAACTTCAAATATCTAGGTTCTGAAATAAATTACTTAAACAACATAACACCAGAGATCCGCAACCGAATTACTGGTGCTAACAGATGTTTCTCCGGACTCAAAAAATACCTCAAATCGAGTTCCCTTAAGAGAGGAACCAAATTACTTATCTACAAAAGCCTGATAAGACCCATACTCAAATATTCTTCAGAAACATGGGCAATGACTGAGAACGATAAACAAACATTGGCAATTTTCGAGAGAAAAAAATTGAGAAGTATATTTCGTGGCATCAAGGAAGGAAATTTTTGGAGAAAAAAAACAAACTCAGAAATATACAAATGCTTTAATGAGCCAGACATAGTCAAATACATAGCAATCCAACGAATAAAATGGGCAGGACATGTAGTTCGAATGGAAGACAGCAGGACTACAAAAAAGAACTTCCTTGCTAAGCCCATAGCTAGTGCCGTTAGCTACTCGTGTTAGAGGCAGACCCAAACTCAGGTGGGTCGACTGCCTGGATGGGGACCTTAAAGTTTTGAAAGTGAAGAACTGGAGGTCGTTGGCCAAGAACAGGTCGGCCTGGGAAGGACTTTTAAGGAAGGCCAGGGCCCATCCTGGGCTGTCGCGCCACTGAAGAAGAAGATACTATTTTCTGATATCGCTCATTGAGGTCATTTTCTGTTTACCAAATGCCAATTATTATTGATCATTACAAGTCCATTAATATCCGAATTCAGACAGAATAAGAAAAAGATAGAAAATGTTAATCGAAATTCTCTACTTTAGACAAAAAGAATTTTTACTGTTTCTTTGGTTGTTAAAACAAATATTTTGTGAATGAACCAGATACCGATTGTTGAAGATGAATAGCTTAATTAGACATTACTTAATCCACGTATATCCCATTTTAGTACCACTGAGGACACTGAGGTAGGAGGATATGACGTTCCAGCCGGATACACGACCATCGCTAATATCCACGCTGTTCACAATGACCCAGACTACTGGGACGAGCCGGAGATCTTCAAGCCGGAGAGATTTCTGTCTGCTGACGGAAAAGAAGTGGTCAAGAATGAGTGCTGGATACCTTTCTCGATGGGTAAAGAAAACTTTTATTTATTTCTCATTACCTCATATTATTTTATTCTTTACCTATACACTGTGGAGATGGCGGATGTCGCCGGTATTATTATGCCAGACCTTTGGTCCCCAGCTACTTAGCTTGTGCGGGATACCTTTCTCGATGGATAAAGGAAACTTAATTTTCTTTCATTACTTCATAGTATTATATTATTTATCTTTACACTGTACATGTGGGAAGTTGTCACCGGTAAGTGTATACCAGACCTCTGAGCCCAAGCTAGTGAGCTGTATGACTACTCTTTAAATGATAACTCTTCTTTATAAATAACAAAGTTGAATTTATTAAAACATCAGAGATAAACTTTACAAAAACTTAATAAGAATCAAAAATTTGGAGTTAAGGAATTAGAGTACGCTGGCATGGTGGAGTGGTTAACAAACCAGCCAGGCTTATTTATGAAATGAAAAGTAAAAGTAAGCTAGTACACCCATCAGCTGCTAAACAGTTTGTATAGCGCTTTGAATGACATTGGCTTGCTTCATATTTTGCAGCGCTAGCACTTGTTGGTCGGATTGTGTTATCACACTAATACTGCACTGAGTTCCGAGAACCGGTTCTGGACATAACCCGACAGCCGAAATACCGACAAGACTGAATCACGACAGCCCAAACCCCGACAGAACATAATCACGACCAGGAAATAATTCCGACAAGGACGAAATTCCGACAGTGTCGAAATCCTGACAAATCTATAAATCAATGCAATTATGCTTAGTTAAATGCAATTTTATTATTAATTTTTGCATTTTTTGCTGTCAGGCTTATGGCCTTTCGGGTTTTCGGCTGTCGGGAGGGAGGGAGAGAGGGAGCTAGCTTCTCCCAATGTTCTGGAGTTTAAGGACCTTACACACACTAAAAGGTTTTGTTACACAAAACAGCATATCGCAGTATATCACAGTCTAGCATATCGCGACTGAAAATACAACCTGTAGACTTTGAATTTCTTATTTATACCTTTTTTACGAACTTTCCTTTATTCAATTATAACATAATCTTTAAATACTTATTTCAAAAATTTTGAGAGACATAAAAATGGACTGGTCTTTCTGAAAAAAATATTCACAATACTTTAAAAGCACTTTTAGTACATTTTACACATAAATAAGAAATGAAAGTAACTCAAGTGAAAAATTATAAAGGTTTGAAACTAAATAAAACACATTATCCTTTATACAACAGAAATCCATAAAAGGGTGTAATAGTTTACTTCTCTAGATCCATTGAATCGTAAGTGACTCACAATACAATAAAAAATTTAATCTTTTAAAAGGAATTTTCCAAACAAAGATAAATATCAAACTAAAGTTTTTGTTATTCTATCGATTTCTGAACTTTAAATGGTTCTGTCCCAAATGACTTGCCAATTATTATTTTAATTCTTTTCTTGCACACAAAACTACATCTGTCATATTTCTTCACAAAAATATTATTTTTTAAAAAAATCTAAATCAAGTTTCCAAAATCTTGAAACTCCTCAAAAAGAAAACCGTTCCAAATGATTTAACGTGTTTTGTGGCAAGTGTTCTAATAGAGACATCAATCCCTTTGTCCCTTACAATTTTTATATTCTTTAAGAAAAACATGAAATTTTCTGACATCAAAAAAGACGTCAAATGTATATTTTCTGTTTCAATTCTGAAAGATGTTCAGCTATGCCTTATGCTTCCGACAGGACCGTTATAAATATTAAAATATATGTTTCGGAATAAACGTGGCAGAATCGTTCTTTTGACACGTATATTCTTTTACTCTTGAGCTATGTCGATGCTTGCGTACAAATCAAGTCTTTTGGAAAATAGAAAAGCTATAAATAAAGTTATAAGCATTTCTTTAAGCATTTTATGAAAGAATTTTCTTAAAACTAAAAATAAAATGATTTTGGAATTCTTTTTATCAAAAACATTTTGAAGGATTCTGGAGGAAAAACAATTGTTTCGTACTCTGCTTTTTAGTTGCATCTTTAAGTCAAAACGAATAAATTTTCTTAGTTATATTTATGTAAGTTATAAATTCATAACAAAGTTGGTATTACAGAGATGCAATAAAATATGCATAACAATAAATTCATACAAGTAACATAATTATTAGAGTACAATAAACAACTTAAACCCTATAAATTTTGGAAGAAAAATTATTTAACATTGCATTTAAACACATTAAAAGTCTAAGCTTTTATAACTAAAAAATTGATGTTCAAATTAAATGTAGCCAATCTTGGAAATTTACACAATTCTTCTTTTGAATTAAAACATATTTTCTGAAAAAAAAATTCCGTAATTCACTTCAAATAATTTTAATGCAAAAAAATCAGTTAATACTTACGCAGATCCCCAAATCGAGATCGGCTTTAATATCATAGCTGTGGGGCCGGGATAGCCTGGTCGGTAAGGTCTTGGACTGGCATCCCTAAGGTTGCGAGTTCGAGTCCCGCTGCCTTCCGAAGACCCCCGTGTACGCTAATGGTGACTGGTGCACGTTAAATCCGTCGTGGTCACAAAGTCCTCCAAGTTCCCATACCAAATCAATACCTCTGGGGGTGACAAGCCAATTCTGGGGATCCTCTAGTTGGCCTCTGTCTCTAAAAATTAGATGGATCCACTTATGTGTGTGTGTGTTGTGTCTGTCTTACTTGACGAAGGTTTATAAGCGGGTCTGACCAAGCACACAAGCCTGAATATATATAGTATGTATGTATATGTATATATATGTATGTATGTATATGTATGTATATGTAAGTATATGTATGTATATGTAAGTATGTATATGTATATGTATATGTATATGTATATGTATATGTATATGTATATGTATATGTATATATATATATATGTATATATATATATATATATATATATATAATATATATATATATATATATATATATATATATATATATATATATATATATATATATATATATATATATATATATATATATATATATATATATATATATATATATATATATATATATATATATATATATATATATATATATATTATGTCTACCATCCATCCATCATAGCTGTTCCATAAAAAAAGATTCTCTTATTCTTTTCAGGCAAGCGAGCCTGCCCCGGTGAAACTTTGGCCAATGTTGAAGTTTTCTTGTACGCCACTTCTCTACTACAGAAATTCCATATCAAATTTCCGGAAGGCAAAAGACATAGTTTTAAAGGACGAGTAGGGGCTACTTTCGAGCCTCTCCCCTACGAGCTTTGCATGATTCCCAGAATATAAAATCATTTTTATTTTATATGTTCATGATATCATAGAATGGTTTGAATATTCTCCTCATACTTTAATATGAGGACATTGTATTTTATAAAACATGTATCATGTCATTGCCAGTAGTTTATGTATCCTTAGTGTGATCTCTTTTTCCTACTAATCTTTTTAAATCATTGTCTGTACGTTTTATTTGAACTTATACTTATAAAATGGTATTATTATTTTGTATATATTTTGACCAGGTATTCATTTTAATGCTAATAAATTTTGCTTAATTTGCAATATTTTTATCTAAATTTTTTTTTAAAGTTTTATTTTTTAATCGTTTTATCTTCTAGAAATTAAATGCTGGCGGTAATGTTTGGTTTACCATTCATAAATTTCCTACGTTCCTGTTCTTAAAAAGTCATATAATTAACATACATCAGGAGCATATCATTTATTGTAATAGAAGAGCATTTATCAGGATTGTGCGATCCGATAAGTATGAACTAATGCAGTTTTAATTACATGCTCTACTCTTTATGATTAATGAGTGTTTTATTCTTCCTTATTGATTTATATGTGTACGTTTAGTGTTATTTGAATGCATGTTGGCTTCAACTAAATTGTATCCAAGTTAAATTGATGGAAAAAGACAAAATAAATAAAATAATAATATTTTTTATTTATTGATTTGTAACATTTTTAGATGAATGGAAAATATATATAAAAAAAAAATTATCACAAAAAAATTAAAAACGGAAGACTAGTATGACTATTTTCTTTTGCAAAATACTTTCTGGAACGTTGATTAAAAAATTCAATTCGACTTTAAAACCAAAGGACAAAACAGTGATCTTTCTCCAATGTTAATAACTTTAGCTTACTACCAAAAAGTAAATCTTAATATACAAAGCTAAAATCTAAAGAAACGTTTTTATAAATATAAATAAAGGACGATGAATTGTAAAAGATTTAACTTTACTTCCGGAAAACAAATTTCCTGTGTTTTATTTTCTAGAAATTGCTTAAAAATATTGATTTAACAATAAACTCTGCGCAACATCGTTATGCTACCATAACCAAAAAAATATTTAAGAGCAACTACATAAAAAAGTAACAATTCACCCTCCAATACTAAAGAGCCACCTGCAGTGTTTAAAAGGCTCAAAATTACAATACATTGTTCTCAGATAGACCACCACCAACGAGCATATCCCAATTGTGCTACCATTGACCATTTAATTCAGCCTTGAATCCTCTCCCATTAGCCTTTACACAAAAGCGACCGTCCACTCTCATTTTCGGGCTATCCTGGTTTACCCGCTGTGCTTAGCCCCGTTGAGTGTATTACAAAGGGCCTATTTGTACCGTTCACAAAAGACAGGCTTTTGGCTGTTTTCTACCTTGGTCTCACGAAATTGTAACTGCTATAGGAGTCAAAATTTGCTCATAATTGTTCTACTTTTTTGGTACCAACTATCATACTTATATACCTACCTCTGGCCCAAACGGTTCTTTGATGAAAACAGAACCCCAGAGCGTCGCGGAGCAATCGCAACTGATTAAAACGCCACCCAAACTCCTTCTGGTCAATTTTAATTCATCGTGTTTATAAATGGAGAGAGCTTAAAGTTGGTATTTTAATATACATTACATTTCTACACATTTTACTCAGAGCACCAAAGGCAATTTGTGTATACTCATTTCGGCCAAAAGTGAAAAGATACAGGCATTTCTCTAGCCCCTCGTGTAGCTCTATGCAATAAAATTCAATTCTGTAGTCATTTCCAAAAACGAATTTCATCTATCCGCCTTTTCTAAAGAGCCGCAAATCATTGTGCCTTTTCTTTATTTCAATGAACAATTTCTATTTTCGTTCAATGTAATAAAAACTATATTAAACACATTTTAAATTACAGTAAATGGTTTTTTTTCCGTAAAAAACCATTGAAGTTAGAAGTAATAATGACAAAAAAAATCTATCCCTATCGTTCTCTATGATATTTCTCATTTTCAAACATATTTTACTCAACTTCAGTCAAATTTTAGTTACAATTTTGTCAAATATCAAATCCCCTGCTATCTCTTGTCCAAAGCACAGAAGCCAGTTATGGACACATTCATCGTTCATGAAAGGGGCAGAGAAATTCTGTATGATATTATTTGAACAGTGTGGTGTCACCGCTTTGTTTGTTTACCTACGTAAAATATTAAAGGACAACACAGGAGCATAGAAATGCTACATAATACGCGTAATTATGAAATTTCTTTTTTTCCATAGGATTGTATTCAGCGGACCTTCACTAATGGGATTGCGTATGTAATTAAAGAATATTGCAACATATAGCGAACTCGAGAAGAAAAATAAGAAGTAATATTAAGAATATTATTAAATTTTAAACAAGTATCAGTTGGGCCCCCCCCCCCCCCAAACTCATGCGGAAATGATTTTTAATTTTTAGTTGAGCCCTAAGCAAAAAAAAATATTTTTTCTTAAATATAGTTACACACACAAACACTCTCCTTTCCAGACGACAAACTATATTCATGTACTATAGAAGCATAAGTGTGAGTAGCCTTTACCACAAGGCAAACGGTGGAAAAATAAGTTTTAAAAAAATTTACTCCGTTAGTGAAATCATATTAATATCCTTTTTTTAATACGTTAGAAAACAAAAAAATATGTTCAATAGTAGTGAAATATTTTTTTAAAAATTTATGTGTGCTTTATTCTATAACATACGTTTTTAAAGCAATTTATAAATAGTTATTTTTATTCCCTAACAATATTATGAATAAAATTCACAAAGTGTACACGATAAATCATTTTACCTAGGCCTATTCATGCTCTAATTTAATTTTCAGAAAGTATTTTTTAAACCATTCACCTTGCTCAATCGTCCGTCTATGTTTATTATCAATCAAAATAAAAGTTCATGATAAAAAATTAGTTTAGAAAAGAAAAAGTTATATTATAAAAAATACTAATAGGTTTTTAAACAATTGTAGAATGTTTGATTCTTGTTCATTAAACGATAATTTATATATCTGAAATTTGAAAAACTTAAGAAACAAGATTCATTTATCCTTATCCTGATAATGTCTTAATAAATGGTATAAAACTATTTTTAGTAAACAACAATTATTTGAACAATTAACTGAATGGAAAGAATTCATTTTTAATATTCAATGCACGATAAACAACACAAAAGTTTTCTCGGAAAAATTGTTTTTTAGCATCACTTAATCCATGATGTGAAATATATAATTTCTTTAATCCACTTAAAGAGAAAATAAAAATTTTATTAATGTAAAATTGATTTATTTAAATAAACTTTTATATAAAAAAGTCAACCTACAAAAGAAGAATAGTTGCTATTAAAATTAAACAAACATTGCGACTAACATTTTAAAAAGTAGCATCATTTATTATTTAAAACCCTAACGCGGAACTTAAAAAAGTCATTGTTCATAAAATATTTTTCGCACACATTTTTCAACGTCAATGTACCGTCAACCAGATGTTCTTCAAAAATCTTTCTATTCCTATATTTAAGTTGAAAGACGTCAAGTAAAATAAATTTCCTATCATACCCAATCTTGCGTTATGAAATTGATATACCAAAGTTGTTTTAAAAGAATATAGATACCAAAGAATATAAATAGGGTTTATTTATTCTCAAGAACAAATGCGAAGAAAATTTTGATTACTTTACTTTAAAATGGTAAATTAGAGTAAAAATAAAAAAAGTCTGTTTAATAAATAAGTGGTCAAAACAAATTATGCTATAGTAATTATTTTTGACTTTATTCCAATTTAAGCATTCGTACTTAAACAAGAAGTTCATAAAGAACTAAAATAGCCTACTTTCCTGTTACTTAAATACTTACTGAAGTTCTAATCGGGAAAAAAACTAGGTTTCTAACAGTAAATATCATCAACAGCCGTTTCTACACTAGATTTATACATATTAGAAAAAAAATCGAAACACAGCATCCAGCTAATAATTTAAACTTCTAAAAGCCAAAATCAACTATTTTCCTTAATATTATTTCGCAAATTAATTAAATATTATTTATCGTCTGCTCGCGATTTATTTGTAGTTCGAAGAATAATTAAATATTTATTAATAACAAAAGTAATGAAACTCCAAACTGCATTAAAAAATAAGAAATGTAAATTAAAACTAAGCATAATTGTATGCAAAAGTATGCCTTGCCGCTTTCTTGTTAGATAATTAATGAACAATCAAAGAATCAAATTGTGCTACATTTTATGACGTCATATTCCAAACTGATTCATGAAAATATTATTTTGCTTCAAATATGTTTAAATAAATAAAGTTTCTCATGCCATTGTTGATTTGGCAACAGTAATTTAAATGACTCAAAATTGAATTTCAATGCTAATTCAATGGGAAATTCACCGACAGATAGTAGATTAATGTCCGTCCGGACATACAGTCAGACGGACAAAAAGTATGAAAGTTGGGTATCTGAGGTCATAGCTTTCTAACAAAAAAAGAATTTTTAAGATCCGATGGATAGAACCGATTTTGGAAGGGGGGTACGGACAGACAGACAGACAGACGGACATCGATCGCATGTCAATACCTACTTTTTCATTTTTTTAATTCTTTCGAATTAAAAAAAGAAAAGTAGGCTAAAAATAGCAGAATTAGAACATCAAATATGTAAATGTAATTTTATAAGAAAATGTATCGTTTAACTTTTATATATTTTTATTTTTACTCATTAAGGAGGGCGATACATGTAACCACCTGAATTTTGATCGTTTTTCAGAGACGTTATTAAAAAGGAAGGAATACGTGAATCGTTTTAAAATACAGTATGTTTATACATTATACATTAAAATACAAAAATTAGATTTTTTTTTGTTTTAGTTTTTTCAAAATGACCGCCGTAGTAACTCATCTCCTGAGACCCTTGCGGATAAAAGTATTAATTGGCGGTAATTCTAACCACTCCAAAATTGATTTGAAATCAAAACATTTTGTTGAAAAATTGTAAATCGGCAAGCCCCAGAATTAAAAAGTTTGATTTTAACCCTTTTTTCAAAGGTTTTTGGGTAAAAAAAACTAATATTTTAATTTTGTTTTTGGAATTTTTCAGGTTCAACTAGAAGATAATACTATAGAGAAGACTTATACCAAATTTTATAAGGATATATTGAGAACTTTCTGAGTTATCTTGCACGCCAATTTTTAAAAAAAAGTAGTTTTGAGATAAACGTGCTTAAAGTTTTGACAAACCCCTCAAGCACCGAGTTGAGGTGAAGAATTTAAATGAGTTTTTAATGAATAACAAATGCTAATTTCATTCTAAAAATTTGCAGGCATATTTTTGAGATGTTATTTTAACTATTTATGAAATTTAAAAAAAACGTTTTTTTGCATGTATCGACCCCCTTAAATTTTCTTTTAATATAATCAAAAACTAATAAAATTGTTAAAAAAAATTATCTTAATCCAATAAATTAAAAAACCAAAACCGAATTTTTAAAAAAATCTCTTTTTTTCATTACAAAATTTTAAAAATGTGTGATGGAATATAAACCTTTTAACATAAATTTAAAAATTTATATAAACCTTGCTTGAATAGATTCTTAGATACACAAAATCTAGAAAAAAAAGTATTAAAATTCAAAAGTTATTCACGAACAATTAGAATCTAATTCAAATGTTTGGAAAATATCATGAAATTGTAGCTAAAAACATCAAAATAAACTCATTGAAAACTTGAATCCATGCTTATAAATAATACGGATCAGCGAACATGTATAACATTTTTGCTTTCGAAAAACATCCTGACACCTGCTGTGTTCCACCGAGCTGTGACACTTTTCCTTGCATTCATTCACTATTTAAAGAGGGGACACACCTGTCTGTTCATCCAAACACCCACGAACAAGTTCCAATATGCAACTGAGGCTTCTTGTATTGTTTTCTACGCTGTTGTTAACACTGCCTGGTCTTGACAGCCTCCGACTTCCTAATGAGCAACTTCAGTTTGCAAGACCACTGCAAAAGATATCCGATGTCATTTTGCAACGACTTGGGGGAAATGAATTCTTGAGAAGAAATGTGAACAACAATGCAAGATCGCTTCAGAAAAGGTCTTCTGGAGTTCTTCCAAATTCTGACGGTAATCAAATCTTGAGAGGAAATATAGACTACAATGCAAAATCACTTCAAAAGCGATCTGATGACCTTTTCCAACGACTTGGTGGTGATGGCTTCTTGAGAAGAAATTTGAACAACAATGCAACATCGCTTCAGAAAAGATCTTCTGAAGTTGTACCGATTGTCGACAGCGATGAAATCTTAATAGGAAATGTAGACTACAATGCAAGATCACTTCAAAAGAGATCTCCAATCCTTTTACCATTATCTGATAGAAATGTATTTAAAAATTTAGATACCTTTACTAGGAATTATAATAGCAGTTTAAGATTTCCCCAGAAACGATCGGTTGACCATCTACTATCTGCAGTTAATGACAACTTGAGTAAAAATTATAACAATGAACGATCCCTTCAGAATTCGTACTTATTTCAAGGTCAAGACAAATCGAATGCAAGTTCTGACAATTTAAGATCACTGCAGAAAAGAAATAATGTTCTTCTACAGCAAACTAAAATAAATAGTGCCTCGAATGGAAATATTAGAAATCTGTTATCTTTACAGAAAAGATCCGCTAGCCATTTATTTGGAGGTAATGGCTTTTTCAACGGAAATTATAACAACAAGGGATATTTTCCAACAAACATGGCTAATAATTTCGCTGGTATAGTTAGTGAGACTATCGGGCATGTGGCCACTGGAATTAATAATGTGGGTAATACAATTGGAAGCATTGTTGGGGGCCTTGCTAAAGGACTTGGGTAAATATTCAAATCGAGCGTTAAGCTCGAACTATTAAATTATATAATACAATATTAAATACTGATGCAGGAAATGCCTGGTTCACATTGTTCTTATACTTCAAAATTTATCTTTTAAGATTGTACATGGCCGTCTTCATAACAACTTGCAGATTTTTTTTCTTTAAATGCTAGCAGCTTTTGAATTAAAATTATTGTATTAGTATACCTGTTTTCAGTTATAAAATAGCACAGTTAATAATTTTCAAAACAAATAGTATTCGACATTTTTGAAACATGACCTTTCTTTTAAATAACCTGCAGAACTTTTTACCAAAACCCTGTTTAACGTATCTTTGATAAGGAATTAAGTAACTATACCACTATCTCCAATCGTATGAATCGTATTACTAAAATCCATTGAAAATTTATGCAAATATTTAATACTAAAATTATCACGTGAAATTATGGGGAAACAACATTTAGGACACTATGTGCCCCCTTAAATATATTTTCTGATAAGTCATAACAAAAGACAAAAGATTTTTTAAACGAACGGTATTGAGTTTAAATTGGAGTTTGAAAGAATAAACTAAAAAATATGTGAAGTTTCTCATTCAACGTTTAAAACATCTTTTACTTAAAATTAAAGATACTATTTCTAAAAAGAAAAATTGAGAATTTTTTAATGCAAAATAATTCTAAAAATGTATAAATCCTAAATGTTCTCCGTTTTCTTCTGTTCCCTTTTCAGAAGAAATGGTGAAATATAAAACTGAACTATTTATAAAAATGTATAAAATGTATAAATTGTATTTTTGAAATGCATAAAAAGTTTAAGATTTTAAGATTCAAATTCATTGCGCTAATGCTTAATCCGATTTAGCAATAATTCTTCTAAGACCTAAAACGTAAAACAAAAAATGCATGAGACTAAAAATTAAACTAAAGGAAAACAAAATAGAAAATGAAAAAAGGCGTCATAATAAACTAATGAGAATTTTTTGAAAAAATACGAATTTTTCTCCATTATATTTATTATTATTAAATTTTTTATGCTCTACGCAGTTATGTTTTTATGTTAGACTCTGCACTTGAATTTTATTCTGCTATATGAATACATTGAGGATAAAGTTTCATTGCATTTGAATTGTAGAAATTTAATTTTAAATATATATTTTTTAGAAATATTAAAAACTATTAAATATAAGGAATTTTTTAAAAAATTCAAGTTACTTTATTCTTTCAAAAACTTTAAATAGGTATCAGATTCTTTTTGATTGTGGTTACATTATTATACAACAGCAAAAAATCCGTTAACTGTAAATTTTTTTAGTTATAATATTTGAATTAGGGATTAAAATAATTGGATTAAATGCAAATTTTGAATAGTAAAAAAATAATATAAAATTTTCTTTCATCATAATTGTGTGTGTTTTTGAATGTCTAATATTATTCTTACTATAAAAAAAACTACATAAATCTCTTAAATTTCATACACTAACTATTTTTAAGTGTGCTATGTGATGTGTTATAATAAGTTCAAACTTAACTTTGAATAACTAATGGCTTCAGGGCCATTAAATTATTGGCAGAGAAATATTGCAAAACTGTATTATATATGAATCCATTGAATAGAATACACGTAGAGAAAATAATATTAGATTTGCATGTACAGCTGCTTCATGAACTAATTATTTTTTTATTTATATATTATATTATTCCCCAACGAGCTTCTACTTAGCCATAAGTAGACAGAAGTTTATATTTGTTATACTATTAGTGCATAATGAAAATAATTCAATAACGTCCTTGACAATATGCCATGTCCCAAAACTTGCCCTTCTCTTTACTATACTCTAAACATCTTGTTACGAGAGCTCTGATTGAATTGTTGCAGGTAAATTTGCTCGAATATTATTTCTTTAAAAGGCTTTCTCACGTTTTGTAATGATTCATAATTACTAATTTGACGACGGTATTTCCCTCCTGTATTCTTTATGAATTTTGCTCGCTTTTAACTAAGTGTGGATATTGATATGAATGATAAAATTCTGTATTTGAATAAGTATTGTGTTAGACTACTGTGATAAGTGTTCAAAAATTTGTGCAGTAACGATATTTGTCAAGGATTTATAGTTCTCATCAAATTCGCTTGGTAAACAACAACTAATTTTAAACATTTTCATATATTCAGTGTTATTCAATGACAGTGACAGAAAAAATTATCAATCTTAGACCTGATTCTTTAATAGTTCATTGCCGTTTTATGTATGTGTAAATCATCTTATTGAACGGTATTTTCATCTTGTTTGTTAATTGAATAATCCATTGCATTTCATTTCATAGAATTTTTTAAGCACTCTATAGAACTATCTATTCATATTATTAGTAATCAAATCATCCAATACTCTTCATATCTTTATGTAACACTAGTGAATTAGCTTCTCATATTAATTAAGCCTCTCAATTATTGTATCGTTACTTGAAATGTTATTCTTCGTGATGTCTACATCTAAAACTTTCTGCATCATTCTGGCTTTATCCAGTCTTCTATTTCGCACTGGTCATTCTTACGTAGAAAGCGGACCGTCCAGAGGAGTCATCAGCAGACTTGGTGAAGTTCTGGAGCAGGAAACACAACTGGAAGACCGTCTAGTAGAGGTCGTCAACCAACAAGAGATAAAAGAGAATCTCGACAGTGTCGGACTCTATGTTGGTCTCATTGGAACTGGACTTTCTGCTGGTCTAGGGACTATACTTGGAAACACAGAACAGGTCATCAAATCTTTACAGAAATAGATTTTGTGTTGTAAACTAGGGTAAAAAATAAGATTCAATGTTTTGTTCTTAACATAGTTATAGAAAATCGTGTGCTAAATTGCAATTTTGAAGTTTATTCTATTTAACATTCTCTCTCTAGTGAACAAAGTAATGAAGTTATTTTGTATTATGTTTTATGATGTATGTAATTTTCTGTTTGGTATACTTTTTTTTAGTCAACTTTTTCACTTTTAATTTAACGAAATAAATGCATAAAAGTAATAACATTAAAATAATGTATTGAGGTTTTTGTTAAAATACAAATTATATTTATTAAAATATAAATATGGTAATCTACAGTAAATTTTTGCTTTCTGTTAATTATAACATTTGAAATTTTATATTCATGATGACATATTTTAATTCTTAGTTACACATTGGTATATTTTTTGCATTAACATAGATGAATATTTTATTACGAAATTGTTTTGTAAAATACCAATGTTTTAGTTAAAAATTTCTGAAAACTAAAAATCCAACAGTTTCTTTTATTTGTATTTGTGTTTTGTCTGTGGAAGTAGTTTTAGATCAATTTGGATTTCTGAAATATTATATATCTTCATTTATTCATGCTGCACTTTTTTTTTATCAAATGTTAACTGTGTTGACTTATCTAGAAAAGTTGTAGATTTAAAAGCATTTAAAAATTCAATATATATGTAATTTGTTTTATTGAAACTAATAAAAGCGATTATTTGCTTAATGTTATTGGTGTCGTGTACATGATCTGAGCAAAAATTAGATAGGTCCGAGGCTGTCGTAGATAGCTTTTGCGACTTCAACTGCTTTTTCAGAGAAAATTAAAACTTCTGAGTCTTCAATGTTAATCTTAAAGAGCATAGCTTGAAATTGTTTAATACTGAGTATATAATATTTATTTTGCATGAAATATAATTAATAAGTAGCAAATGAAAGTCACTGAAAAATAAAAATGCAATCTTTTAATGGAGGTAAGATTATTTTGAAGCAATTTCAAACCATGTATATTAAAGAACAATTAGCAAATAACAAAAATAGGCTTTACTTTAAAGCAGTTATAACTTTAAAAAATAAAAATTAATAATTTTATTATGTTGATTTACAATGTAACTTATTCGCCACCTTACTAACAAACTAAATCGAGAAAATAAAACTGAAACAAAAATGTAAAAAATTAACATTAAAATTTTTTTGAAACTTTCCTCTTTTATAACAGTTATAATGGAAATTTTAGAATAACATTTTAAAAGATTTTTTCTTCTTAAATAAAATTTACTGTTTCTAAATAAAATTATTAAAATAAGTCTATCGATAAATATGTAGTAAAAAGCAATGCTAATTGAATATTTGGCAAAATATTCGATTTATAAACTTTCCTCTCTTCTGAAATCCGAATCTTCAGAAGTATTTCAATATGAAACTGTAACATTTATAAATATTTGTAAATATGATCGCATTTATTTCGAAAATACAGAAAAAAATCAATATTCAAATTATTGAAGCTGGTGCTGAATCTGATTTAAGAATGATTTTCTGAAAATTAGAAAATTAAAATTGAAAAACCCAGATAATATTTTTAAAAAAATATTAAAATAGAGATAATTTAAGGGAGAGGTGTCGTCGTGTACAAATCAAGTAAATACATTAGCATAAAAGATTTTGCTATATGTTTTCTAATAGTAAATATCAGCATTTTTTTTAATTATATATTTGATTATTAATTTTTAATTTGTTTACATTTTTGTTAAATTTTGCTGCTCCAACTGTGGAATATTATTTAACTACTAGCAGTTTTAATATCCGACTTTAGCACGGGACAACAAAATAGAGCTTACTTTATAGTCAAGTACAAGCATTTAAAGTCAACTCATTAATTTTGAGCTCGAAACCCCATTTAGCCAAAATGACGCGTTATTTTGCGACTTTAGCCAGTTGACAACGTATGTGGATTAAAAATTAGATTCTAACTATAGTAGTTTTGATAAGTTTTATAATAGTTTCTACTATTATCGTAACTTTTCACACAACCTCAAGTCTATCTAATTGACGCATAATTTCAAAATGTTATAATTTTACACCAAAATGTTAGTTGTAGGCCAAAAACTCTTTTTCGCTCATTCGAACAGGCATTTTTTGGCTATTTAAATGATATTGAGAAATTTGGAAAGAAAGTTTCCATTTTTAAAATTCCAGAATAGTAAATTCTACCATCACCATAATTTTCCAATGTACACATATCCAAGAATTAGTTGGTCGATCATAATGGAAGAGCTTAGTGGAAGAACGTACTAAGTGACAAAAAGGTGAAAACGAAAAATGAGCTTTAAATTTTTTTGTTTGCACTCAAATATGTTGAAAACGGTACTGGCAAATGGTAAAAAATACACTAAACTTAAGGTTTATGAAAAAGAGGGGACTTGTTATCGTTAAAGGATGGAACGATATCTTCATTTACACAAAAATCTCTATTTTTTTTTCAAAAATGTTACTTAGCACGTTCTTCCACCAAGTTCTTAAATTGTTAAATATTTCTCTTTGAACTTGAAATCTAAATTATGAGAAGAAAAACATTTGGCAAGCTTTTGGCGATAATTTTGCGCTTCTTTGAACATATATAATAATAAAATTAATCAATATATACTATTGTCTCTTACAAATTTAACTTTTAAAGAAAATTATAAATTACGGTTTTTTTTACCTGGTAGATATAAAGAAATTCTTTTTAAATCAAAATTTATAGATTAAAGTAGCGTTCCATTTCAATTTTAAGTTCTAGTTAGTTAGTTTCTATCTAAGTTTTTCTTGTTATTTTAGTTACGAAATAATACTTTCGATGCCTGGCATTGGTTGCATGTTTTTGCACTTAACGTATAATCCGTATATTTTAACTTAAACAAACTAAGGAAATAAATAAACGAATTTAAAGTTTATTTCATTCAATCATAATCATCATACATATGATTATGATATATGTATATACAATCATTATGCAACATAATACAACCTTGCTGGGCCTCTGGCCTGTTGTTAGTCGACATTTTTTGTATTTTTGGTATATTATTTAATAATCTAACTGTCAATAATAATCTAATCATTAATAATATAATCATTCTAAACATATTGCCTTATATATCACAGCAGAAATGTTTTATAACTAACGATTTAACCCTTTTACTCCCAATGATTTAATTTGGAATCGTCAAACGTATGATATTTTCTCACTAAGTTAAACTCGGACTTATTTCAAATAAATTTTATTAATTTTTCCATACATTTTTATATAAAGTTCTACTTTCTTTTTGTATCCTTAAATGGAAGAATCAAGTCTTTTGAAGAATTAAATAATGTTTGTTGTAGTTAAATGAAAATATGAAAAGCATGGTAAAAATAAAATTCACTCTGAAACAATTTTATTAAATATATTGAGCCTCAATTCTTCATGCTTGAATTTTTAAATGTTTAAAAATTCCATTTTAATTATTTTTAGCAAATAAAGTTTCAAAAAATAATTCTTATAACTTAAACAAAAGTTATGATTACAACAAATTTTTCCTTAAATTTTAGTTAAAAAATTAATATTTTTTCCCCTGCTGTTTACCATTTTATTTTGGATGCATAATGAGTCTATTTTAAAAGTTTTAGATATTTAGAATAAAAAATAAAAAGTTGGAATATAAAGGGTTAATACCAATAAATATTATCATGTGTAATATTGTGAAATAAAATGCTAAATAATATACTGCCTGGTATGGCTAATTGCTTTTTATATTCTTGAACCATTTCAGTATTTAAGCATGATTTCGCATTAACTATCATTTTGTATTGTTCAAAAGAATATCGATTATAAATTGTGATATTATTATTATCCTTGAAAACATTATAAAAAATAATATTTAAATATATAGGATTACAGTGCTCATCAATATAAAATTTGATAAGTTATTTTATTAATAAATATTTTAAACAGGATAAACAACAAAGTATAAGTAAAAAGTATAAACTTTATATTAAGCCCTTACATTTAATCTCAATTAATAATTGCATAATACCTCATATAGGTGACATTGGACTCGCAGCTACACCTGGTCTATGTAATAATTATTTTCTATTGTTATCATGTTTTATCTTCTAATGAATTCCAATGAATCCATTAGTAAAAGGAAGTTCGCATTTGTTATACTAATATTGTACAATGGCAATGATACAATTACGTTAAACAGCATAATGCAATGACAATTTGCCTTGTCGCAAAACTTACCATTTCATTATCAAATTTATATACACTCAGACCTTATTATATGATTCCTGACTTTATAATTCCCAATAATTTTGGGAGTTATTGCATCTCAAAGTGTCATGCTTTTCTGTGAAGTACTGGAATAATGTTTTTTTTTAAAACCTTACTCACGTTTTCAATACATTCATTCGTAGATAGTAGCGAGTAGTACGGAATATTACAATTCTTTCAAGCAGAATCCAGAATCTACGTTTCTAGTAAAGGTTTGTTTTATCAAATGCATAAATATCGAGTGTCTCAACATAAGGTAAAAATATGTGGCTTAATTTTTATTATTTGTTGCTGATTTATGTTTGTGACTATTGATAACAATAATCAACTTGAGAATTTCTGTAATTACTGTCTTACACTGCTGCTTGTCCAGCAAACTGAAGTTGTCGTGAAATCCATTGTCAAGTAAACCAACAGCAACTTGGAAGCAATATTGATATTAAACCTCCATCCTATTCCATAGTTGCGTCATCCCAAAATGAGACATTGATTAATATGAACAAACGCTTTAACCTTGATACATTGTCTAGATGGTATGATGATGGACATTTGATGTGCTGTATACTATAACAGCTAAATTATATATTCTCGTAGTATGATTGTGGATATTATTGGATGATCTACTACTGTTCGTATCACAAAGTCAAAAGATAATCAGTAAACTCTTATATTTCAGATTACTGAATTTCAATCGTTAAGCACATCTTCAAGCGTCATGTTAATACCTACATCTTTCTGGATCGTGTTGGTCTTCAGCAGTTTGATGTTTCGCTCTGGTCATTCCTACGTGGAGAGTGGACCGTCCAGAGGGGTCATCAGCAGACTTGGAGAAGTTCTGGAGCAAGAAACCCAACTCGAAGACCGTCTAGTGGAAGTCGTCAACCAACAGGAAATCAAAGAAACACTGGACAGTGTCGGACACTATGTTGGACTCATTGGGACTGGACTTTCTGCTGGGCTTGGGACTATACTTGGAAACGTTGAACAGGTCATCAAATCTTTACAGAAATAGATGTTATGCTGTAAACTAGGGTAAAAAAATAGGATTCTATGTTTTAAGATAGCACATTATTTCATCATTTTTATCATGAATATCCAATTAGGCGCTCATCATTATTAACATCCACACTTCTAGTGTACTCAGTTTATAGTGGCTTTTTAATGTATTCAAGCTTGGGTTTAGTAAATATGTTTTTAGAAAAAATGTTCGTTGTTAATTCTAAGGAAATAAATGCAAACAAATATTATCACTAAAACTTTTACGTTAAGGTTTTTGTTATAATACAAATAAGTATAAAAAAAATTTCTGATCATATGCCGTATATGTAGGTATTTCATTCATTATAACATATTCAAAATTTATGATTCTTCGTACGACATTTATCTATTTTAAATAATTAAATTTGTGTAAAAATGTGGAAATTATTATTTTGTAAATACGAATTGCTTTTATGTTTAAAATTTCGGTAATAAAAAATAATTTGTTTTTCATTGGTCTCTTTTATAAAATATTTTATACAAATCGTATCACCTTTTAGATTAACGTTCAAACACATTTTTTATCTCTAATAAAATATACTATATCTAAACGGAATATATCAAAAATAATTTAATTTTAATAAATCTTTAGTGGAAAGGGGGTTGCAAAAATAATTATTATTTCTAAATTTTCCTTTTTTAAAATACCAATCTTCAGAACTATACAAACATAAAAGATAATAAATTAATTTCTAAAATATTAAAAGAAATCCTTCAGTATTCAAAATATTCGATATCGTTCTCAAGTTGATTTAAGATTAATTAACAAAAAATTCTAGAAAATTTTGCTAATTTATGCTGGCTACAACTTATGAGTGTTATTTAACTGTTTTTTATGTTTTCATTTAAAGATGAGCATAATTTTTTTTAATTACAAAAGGTATATGTCCCATATTTAGTTTAATTTTTAATCTAAATTGATAAGTTATTTTCATTAGAACAAAAGAAATCAAATTAAAAGTTAAATATTAATAACACTGGTCAACAGTGAAATTACGACTGAGATGAAAGTACCCAATTCTGAATGATTTTAAGGTGTTAAACACGAATATCACCTTAAAAAATGTTTATTAGCTCTAGTTTTTGAGTTACGGTCGTTTTTTCATTACATAGGATGCTGCAAAATGAATGCGCGCACTAAACGCAAAATAAATTACAGTCAATTATGTTTACAGAAACCATTCGAATTTTTGCTCATGCAGGTGTTATTTGATATTATCAACATGGAGTTGGGAGGATATGATAACTTTCAAGGTTTTTGCACCCATCTTAGCAGCTTAATACCTCATTGTAAAGTAGAATCGTTCTCACGTCAAGAGGTACAGAAAAAAAGAGCAATAAATTCCTTGTACTTCGTCCACATGATTGTTTTAAAAGCTGTAGAATATCAAAAATTAGTGTTGGTGATAAGTGTATAACTACAATGCTTCGTAAATGAATAAATAGCACTAATAACTTCTATTATATTTGTGGCCAAGTACCAGTTTCGGCACAAAAAAGGAGAAACACTGCAAAAGTTAGGAAATAATATCATTTGTATTTTGGTTACAAGATAGGAGAACAGGAAAATGTCTGGGCCACTCACGTATGTTGTTAGACTTGCTTAGCAGATTTGGGACTTTAGTTCATGGGGGGGGGGGGAAGTAATGCCACTTGCTGGGAAGAAAAAGGATTGCCATTTTATGGAAGGAAAGGGAATGCCATTTTATGATTAAGAGGGAACCATCAAATCATGTTAATAACTTATTTCTGCATCATCTCATCAGTTAAAGGAAGTGTTATTTAGAAAAGAATAATAGCTAAATAGCCTAACATTCCCCTACTCTGCATCCGGTTCTACAAGACAGAGGACTCCTTGCTCCAAAGTCTCTAATTTTTATTTAGTTTTATTAAGGATAATAGTCATGCGTCTGCTGAATATTCTACAGCTTCTAAAACAACCATTGACGAAATTCAAGGAATTTTATGCGATTTTTTCTTCCCCTCTTGACGTGAGAATTATTCTATGTTGCGTAGGGGTATTAAGCTGGTAATATGGGTGCAAAAACCTTGAAAGTTAACGTATCCTTCCACCCTCATGTTGATAATACCAAATTAAACCTATATGAGCTAAAATTCGGAGGGTTTTGTAAACAAAATTGATTGTAATTTATTTTGCGTTTAGTGCAAGCATTCACTTCGCGGTATCCTATGTAATAAGAAAAAACAACCGTAACTCAAACTCTAGAGCTAAAAAACATTTTTTAAGGTGATATTCGTGTTTAACGGGTTGAAATCATTCAGAATTAAGTACGTTCATCTGAGTCGCAGAAAATTTTTGAAATTTTGTTGTCCAGTGTAATTAGAAAATAACATAAATAGCAAAATTATTTCACTATCCATAACTTAGGTCTGATGGAAGAAATAAAATGTAAAAGATTATAATATTTACCTGCATAAAAATATAACTGAAGAACATAAAAATGACTTAAAAATGTTAGCTTTCCTGATGAAAATAGGAAAAAACAATATATGTTTTTTGAGAAAAGATAAAAAAAAATTTAATCTTTTAAAATAATGTTAATAAATAATCTTTTACGAAACAATTATGTATGTACTGTACTTACCATCATACTACTTTTTATTCAATTATTTCCAGCAATATTTCTACGGGTTTTTTTTGTAATAAATTTATGCTTACGAAACAAATTTTAAAAAAATTTATTAAATTAATTTCTATGTTTGATATTTAAAAAAAAAGTGTTTTGCCTGCTATAAACATATCCTTAATTTACTGTTTATTCAACTATTTTTAAAAAATGTTGGTTGCATATAATATTTCATTTATAATTTTAATTCCTATTCGACGTATTTCTACGTATTCGAATTTTTTTTTTAAATGTTGGTTGCATTTAATATTTCATTTGTAATTTTAATTCCTATTCGACGTATTTCTACGTATTCGACGAAGACCCAAACCTGGAAAAAAATAGTCGAAAATTACTTATTGTTTTTATTTATAGCTTATTATTGCAGAAGTACAGAATAAATGTTTTACAATATTAGTAATTGCAGATACTTCACACGATAACAAAAAAGAATAAATTTACTTGTAGCAAAAGTTTTATTTACATTACAACAAATAAATTAAATTATATACAAATTGTATAAAGTATACAAAAATCTGTTTCGATGTTTATTATTGATAAAAAAAAAAGCGAATGAGACAAAAATAGGCGTGTCTTAGTTGAACCGTATAGTTGAAATAATTTATTGTACCTTGTTTTACTTGGTGTGTTATTTTGAGTCACAATCGATATACGTACAGTATTCATTTTCCCATTCAGGAGCCAGTTATACAGACTACAATGTCATATGGATGACATATTTTTGTATGACTTATAAAAGAATACATATATATTTTTTATAAATGAACTAAATAATGTAGCACTTTCCTCAATTACTGTCAAGGTCATCAAAGAATACAGAATTTATGTGCACGTTGTACTATACTTAATTGTAGTATTTATTATTTGATTTATAAACCGCACTAACTGAAAAAAAAAGAGTTTGATTTATATAGATATAATTTCATTATTTTGAAATTGTTTCTGGAGAGAACCACTGTTATTCCCAAAACAACCTATTTAAATAACAACTTTGCCATAATTTGGGATACAGTGAAGTTTTTGTACTTTGGTTATATTAACATGGGTCAAATTAGAGATTTTCGTTCTTACTAATTCAACTTTTAAAGAAATCTGCATATAAAACAATTTTATGAACCAAGCTGCTCATTAAAACATTCAACTTTATTGTCGTACTCAAAATTGCCTAATTTTAATAGGTTATAAAATATATATATTTTTTTTTACTGGTTAGAATATTTTTTAAGTAAATGTTTTTTTAAATGCTGGTTAATAGTGACTTAGTTTTTTTCTGGTCATTTTTATACGATAATAATTCTTAATTGTAGTTTTTATACTCAATTGAAGCAATTTGTTAGCGGCTTTTAACTCGCCTGCGTGTACTCATTAAAAGATAGTTTTCAATATTTGATCATTTATTTCATAGTTTATTGTGACAGAAATATTTATTATAACTCATTATAACAAAATTGCAAAAATCTTCTTTTATTAGAAAAACAGCGGTAATTAAAATGTCATTAATTGGTAAGCATTTAGTACTTTAATTATAATTTAAAACAAAGGAGACAGTTTTTTTTTTAAATATTTTAACAGTCTATTAAAAGAAGTTATTGTTAAATACCAAATAGATATTTTTAATTGAAACTTTATATTTAAATACTTCTTCCATACCAAGTTCATTAAATGTATATTCTTGATGAAGGGTGTAGTTCCAAAACTCACATTATCCGAAGTTTAACTAATATATAGGGGGCGACCCGACCATTAAGCAACTTCGTCCAATTGAATTTACAATAGCCAAAAGTCGCCAACAAGCGCATCGGACCCTATATCTTAGTTGTACTTTGGTGAATGTGAGTTTTGCAACTGCACTCTTTAAATATTAGTTTCTTATGCGACTTAGCTTTGATTAAAATAAATGGTGTTTGCTAACCTTTTAAACGTATAATGTTGTTCCTTTAAGTATTTGAAAATAAATTACCGCTTTCAAAATTAATCACTGAACAAATTACTCTGTTTATTAGTTTTGCGTCTTTTAAACATAAAAGTGATAAATGCTCGTTTGAACTTAACGAACCGTGATGTTTGTTCATTAATCGAATGATGGAAAACTCCTTCATTGGAAATGTCACTAAAAATTTCATTAAAATTAATATAAATAATGTACTTAATTTTTTATGTATGTTTTGCTTTTAATGAGCTGCAGTTTAATTAATGATTTAGTCTTGAGTTTAAATTTAATTTTAGTTAAACGAAGTTAGAAATTACTGAAATTTTTAATTATTGGACTACTTATTCATTCTGAACATCTTGTTAATTCTAAACACATAGAAGAATAGACACTTTTATTTTTTTAAAAAATCACCAATGGCTACCAATGCTCGTTTATGTAGCTCTAGTTTACGTTAGGTTAATATGAATTATCGTCGCAATAGAGCTACACGAGGGATATTGGCGACGAGCGTCATAATTTAGAACCACAGTCAAGTGACAAGCCTACACCAGAGTAGGCACCCAGTTCAACCGTTAAGGGAGACATCTGTCCCAGCGTTGGAACTTTGGAATATATTTAACGTGCACTTCCTTTACATGGGGTATTATTCGTCTGGCATTTTTTTGCTGCAATGGCCATTTATAGGTTGGCAGTTATTTTGGCTATGTCCGGACCCGAACTTGGGATCTCTTGCGTGCAAGGCGACACCTTAACCGACTGGGCTCCCCAGCAACTACGCAGCTTTAGGATTTCACTCCTTCTGTTATTTTTTAACTTTGAGACCAATACAAAAACTCGTCATTCTTGAAGATAATAAGCCTCTGGCTCTAAAGTTATGAATTATTGTTTGCCTAAACTAATACATCCTATCTTAATTGGTTAACTTACATATAAGATTAGCTTCGAATGCAAATGAAACTGATAATACATAATTTTGTAATAATATTATCGTTAGAATGTTACGTTCGAAAAGTTTATAATGTTTTTTCCCTTTTCTGATTTATTAACAATTCTGAATTTTCAATTTTTAAAGGTATGATTAAACAATTATCAAATTAATTAACGATAAAGAGAAATAAAAACATACTGAGACTAGAAATGCAAATATTAACTTTATTTTGCATAAATAATGGACATTACAATGCTTAAAAAGTAGATACAGTGCTACATTTTCTTCTTTTGAAATTTTACTTAAAATAACTGACATAAATTAACATTTTTAATATAAATTATCATGAAACACTGATTACAAAAATAAATATAATAAAAAATATTGTTTTTAATTTCGCATTTTTTCATGCAATAAGGCCATCAATGAATGTATTTTTTACGCAAATTGATACTGATTTTAACAAAAATTTATGCTTACACCTGAATTGATCGAAATATATTTTATTTTAAAAATACAAACGCAGAAATCATATCAAAGATATTAAATAAAAAGTTATTTGTATTTTGAACTATAAGAATTATAAATTTTAAATAAGAAAATAAGATTTGTAAATTTATTTACAAATCTAAGAAAAGTCTTAAGTCATATTTTATTATAAATAACTATGAAAAGATCAAATCATTATTTACTTATTCTTCTAAATTTCATGACTTGTCTTAGACTCGGAGGAAATTCGAGAAAGTTCCGTTAAATTATATTTCAAAATACTAAAGTTTCGAAAAAATTCGATCACATTTTTTGTTTCATGAAAAGAATTTTTGAAAAGTTAATTATTAAATGAATGTTAATAATAATATTGGGCATTTTTATGTATTTTTTTACAATATTCAGTTACTTTAAGGGCAATATCATTAATCATATGTAAACTTATTCTGGAAAATTTTAATAGATATCAAACTGGCACATATGGTTTATAATATGCATAATATAATATGCATTTTTTCACGATTTCGCCTTTTTAATGTCATTTTCTCAAAAAACCTTTACGTGTAAACTTTTAAAAATATAATTCAATAATACACATAATAGTTGCATAATAAAAATATTTTTTTAAGGATTACAATTAGAATTTTTGTTTGGAAAATATTTCATTCAAAATTATTGTGATTAATGAAAACAACAAAAATCTGCATTAACTTTCGAATGTGAGTAAATGTAAAATAAAATACAAGTATATTTAAAATGTAGGTAACTATTTTTTATTAAGCTGTGAAACTATAAATATAAAAAAAGTTATTTATTTTTATTGAAAACTTTAGAAAGGAAGTTTGTTAAAAAAAAATCTGAATAACCATGTCACGGTGAAAAGATTCAACAGCTCTATCAATTTTTTGACATATCATTGGAAAAGAAATTATTTTGTCAATCATACTAGTACTTTGCAATTAATTAGAAGAACTTTGATTGCATATATTGAGGATTAAAAGTTTCAAAGAAATCTTGAAGGATTTTAAAATAGTTCTTCCTCGAATCATCGACATACTAATAATATCTTTTTCATTATTTTTGTGCGATAATCAACCTTTAACAAATTGTTTTCATGAAAAGAAAAATTAACTAAAATATTTTTTATTAAAATGACTGAAAGAACTGTTCATGTTCAAGGTAAATCAAATTATGTACACATTTTTCGATAACTATTTTTAAATAGTAAAAAGTAATTTATAGCAGAGTTAATTTTTGATGGATAAAAAAAGTTTTCATCAACTACAAGTAGTATTTTCAGAAAATACTTTTACAGTAATAGAGGATTTGAATATTTGAAGGCACAAAAATGTTCGTATCACACATGTACAATCCATAAATAATTTTTAATTTGGAGGGCTTGTTGAATTGTCTTGATATTATCTCCACCTCTGAAATAAGTATTATATCAAAACAAAGTAACAATGCAAATGAATATAAATGAAGTATTTGAAAACTTATTCTAAAAAATATAAAGATCAATATTAAATGCAATAGAAATTAACATCATATCAATTATACTAAAAGTTAATGTTTTGGTTTTAAAAGTTCTTTCTAGGTAAATTTCAATAGTTTTTGTTATGGAAATAAATAGGTTAAAAAAAATAATCTTTCATAGAACAAAATATTGGTTATTTTTATTTATAACAGATGAAGGAGGATGTTCTTTTCAAATATGATTACTAGAAAAAAACATTATTTTGGAGAAACGATATTAGGTTGGTTATTTTATGTATGCGACATTATTTACTGCTAATTCTTCATTTATTTCAAAATATTTAAAAGCAGGATTATATTACACAGTAAAAAAATATTCTTACATTCTCTTCAACTCTCTGTGTTTTCCTTCTCTTCACCTTTGTTGAACATCTTCTGAGCATTGCGAGAAATGCGTCGCTTTTCTTCCAGGATCTAAAAAAAAATTATAGATATCCTTATTGTTTTGTACACTGTAAAAACAATTCTGTAAAATTACATCACATTTTGGGGTTATTTCTTACATAAAAGTTTTGTAATGTTTGTTTTGCAGTAAAGAGAACACAGTACAGTAAAGTGATATTTTCTTGACGTGCAGTGTCACTTGATTAACTTGCTCTAGTAACGTTTAAACAGAAAATATTAGTGCTTCCAATTACTGTCATTGAGGCAAAAGTTTTCACCGTTACCACACAATAAATTTAACATGCAAATTCACATTGCAGAGTGATGGAAGCACTTAGATACAACATATCAAGAAAAAAAATATTAATGGCAAGTTTTGTAATGTTTGTTTTGCAGTAAAGAGAACAAAGACAGTAAAGAGAACAGAGTACAGTAAAGTGATATTTTCTTGACGTGCAGTGTCACTTGATTAACTTGCTCTAGTAACGTTTAAACAGAAAATATTAGTGCTTCCAATTACTGTCATTGAGGCAAAAGTTTTCACCGGTACCACACAATAAATTTAACATGTAAATTCACATTGCAGAGTGATGGAAGCACTTAGATACAAACATATCAAGAAAAAAAATATTAATGGCAAGTTTTGTAATGTTTGTTTTGCAGTAAAGAGAACAAAGACAGTAAAGAGAACAGAGTACAGTAAAGTGATATTTTCTTGACGTGCAGTGTCACTTGATTAACTTGCTCTAGTAACGTTTAAACAGAAAATATTAGTGCTTCCAATTACTGTCATTGAGGCAAAAGTTTTCACCGGTACCACACAATAAATTTAACATGCAAATTCACATTGCAGAGTGATGGAAGCACTTAGATACAACATATCAAGAAGAAAAAAATATTAATGGCAAAAAGGAACAAAATACCTGGTTTTCGTAAAAAAAACTGACTGAGTAAATTTGTACGCAAAAAAATTCAATCAATATAAAACTGTTGAAAAAAGAATTTTCACTTAAAGATTAAAGTATAAATTAATTAAGTTAAAGAAAAAAACGTATTATGAAAAACAATTTAAGAAGAAAAACAAACACGGGATTTGTAGTAAAAAGAATTAATAACGGGGTCTAATTAGAAGAACTTCATATATTGCCTATCTTAATTCAAAGGAACTTTAAACAATATTAGTAACAAACAGTATTTAGATTGTTTAAAAAAGCCGCTAGACATTTTCAGAAATATAAGTGTTCTTATTTTCATTAAAAAATGTTTAGCGGGTGACACTCTTAAAGCCATTGAAACATATTAAAAAACTTGATCAAGTACCCAATCTTGTGTTTGATAAAAAAAATCTACAAACAAAACATTTATATTAACAAATTGGTTTCGAAGCTCGTGCTTTTGATGTCAAATATTTTAAATAAAAATCTTTAAAATTTTTCGACAGTAAAGACAAATCACTACAGATAAAAGTCTTTACACTTTTGAAGTGTTTCCAGAGGCCTTGAACTTTTGTGAAATACTAACTTTAATAATAAGACTTAATAATTTTAGAAATTTATCTTTATCTGTTTTCAGATAAATAAATATCACATTGTGTAATTATTCGTTTCATTCAGGCACAAAATAGATTCTGCCACAAAAAAATGCATTTTTGATGCAGTAATATTTGCTGATTTAAATTGAGACAAGTTATTCCACTCTGAAATGTGTTGGAATGAGTTACACACATGAATTTAATGCCAAGTCCCCATTATGAAAATTTTACACTACCTCAAAAACAGAGTTGTAAGTTATTAGCATAATCATTACATATTTAAATGAAAAAAACTGCTCTTTTAATGTATACAATGAAAGAAAAGTAAATTGAATGCTAGTACATATTTTATCACTTTCAATAGGAAACTAAAACTTAATTTTTAAAATATGAACAATTTTTAGCTTTGTGGTGACCCTTTCTAAGCTAAAACTTTTGTAGCTTATAGGCACTGGAATGCTTCTTCAGCTGGTCAATCCGTTAACACTATTTATATAGGTCCATTATTAAAAAAATCTAACTGGAAAACCTGCCCTTTTCAAAAAAGTGTCTTACCCCTTCCAATGTGTTAATTTTGACAGTAACTTCTAAAAAATTATATGTAAATAATTATATATATATATCTACCGTCAGCCTTCTTTCTTCTGCTTTCAGTTGCTTTTCTTTGAGCTCTTCCACGGTCAGATTATTTTGATTCTGTTCTTCTAACCTCTGAAATAATGCAAGCACAAAATTAACTGGATTGATAAGAAAAGAAACTAAATCCTACTAGCACATTTAGTCTTAAGTAACCTTAAGAAAACTAATTGATATCGTAATGTCGGTAAGATATCGAAAACTAATTATTCGATATTACGTAGTACATCTGCGGAAAAACAGATCATTCATACAATTTACACAAAAAATGATTTTGTCTGAAAATGTTCTAGAAATGTCGACTATTTCGTATATATAATATCTCAATAATTTAAATTACTATCTAATAACCTGATAACGTAAGAAAACTAAGCTTAAAAAACTAACTACAATAAAAAAAAACTATTAGTATGTAATGCTATAATTTTTATTTTGGTTTCGGTTGGTACCTTCATACTAAAGTTACACGAAGGACATTTGTAATGAAAGAAGTCCTACAAAATCTAATAAACATGAATTTGATAGATGAATTAATAATAGATGAATAATTTCATATAGGTTAACCGCAAATATAGAGAATTTAAACTCATCCATTATTTTTATTTAAAAACGCGCTAAATAACACACAAAATTATAAAATTAAAAACATATTTTAACCTAACATAAATTAAAAACAGAACTGATTTTACTTCAATTAATTTTGTTTGATCACTTTTATAACATTACTTCAATGTTTTTATTGAGACACTTTCAATTCAATTCGTTTTTTAAGACTTTTGTGTGTTACTTCAATAAAAATGAATAAAAAAAGACAAATATTGTTTAAAACTTCTATGAAGTACAACAAAATTTTCAAATGTGTATTAAAGACTTAAATGCATAGAGAGATCACAAAACTTAGAAATGCCCATTAAATTTATAAAACACGAAATTTGGGGAAATGAATCGTACAAACCCCATTTAAATAAGAAATAAGATTTCCGTTTTTATATGCATTACTAATTGCATTTCGTAAAAAGCAATTACTTGGAATACTGCACAGTAACATTTGTCGAAGTAAAATACAACATACGATTTAATGGAAATTTTCATTTTCGGAAGATAAACATTTCTTACCAAATTAAAGAATATTTTTTCAACGATTTGGTATGAATAAATTATTTTTAAAATTTAGAAAGTATAATCTTTATTCCCAAATGCTTAATTTAGAAGAAGTTTTGCTTGCATCTTTGAAGTCATTTGTGCAATTGCCAATAATTTAGATTATTGCACAAATAAATTTAAATGTCTTTTATTAAAAAAGTAATCATGTACTTATTTTTCACCGTTTTTCTATACTTAGTAAAATCTGCCTCATTAAATGTTAAATTCCGTTAAATTTGGATTTTTTTCATTTGTATTACAATAATTTATTTTCAATATTTTCGTAATCTTCAATTGCAATAAATTTATAAAAGCAACAACGAAATCTCAAAATATTCTTAAATCATAGAGTATTGATTCTTTGCTAAAAAATTAATTTTTTTTAATAATTAATTTTTAGTTCCCTATTTTTTCATGTTTTAGTTGCTTTAAAAGTATCCAGTAATTTAAGAAAGCCTTAACATGTTTTTGAGTACTTATAATGTACTTTTAAACTAAGCTTTTGGGTACAGTAAAAAATACCATCTGCACATAGAATCTAATTAAAATGTATTAATAATACTTGGTATTCTATGTTAATTATAACAATGACAACTAACTAAAATCAAATATTTTGTTTCAAAAAATTTAATTTTCAAACCCAAAAATAATTGCTCATATGTTCGATAACGATGCTCATATTGTTCACATTAACTACATTGCATACAAATAACTGGTCCATACATCAATGTTTAAATTTTCGCTCGACTTGATTTTTAAATAAAACGGTAGAATAGAAACAAAAGCGCAGTTCAGAGACATGACTGTAGATATATGGGCCTTCCATTACTAGAACGCAGCCTTTAAATGAAGACATGAAGTTTAAAGAAATAACTGTGATTAAAAATATAAGTTTTACATTGTTAAATTAATGAATGGATAAAATGAGTATTTTTTTTAAAGTTTTATGTAAACTAAAACTTTTGATGCACAGAAAAAAATGTTTTGTTGGGAGAACCAAATTTTTTTTGTTGACGTGTTTTGTTGACTAATTTTGTTGACTTAACAATATTTTACTTGTCCCAACAAAGCGAGTATTTTCACCACAACAAAACCCGTTTGGTTGAGGTAAGCTCGGCTTGCTATTGGCTGTTTTTTTACTGTGACGTCATGGCCCCTGTCATCAACGGCAATTCGAAGAAAATTAAGGCGCCATTCGGCCATTATCGTAGTGAAAGGATTTGATTGCTATTTTCAAAAGAAACTTGGGGCCGTAGTGAGCCTAGTGGTCAGCGTCTCGGTCTCGAGATCGGAAGGTCCCGCGATCGAGTCCCGGTACCACTGAAGACCTACCGAGTATATGCGGATTACGTACTCTTTAAATCTGTTGGGTCCGAAAGTCCTGTGGTCGGTCATTGCGCATTTTCGGTTTGGCGCATTTTTGGTTGAATCAACAAAATAATTTCAACAAAATAATTTGGTACTGACAACAAAATTGTTGTTGGCGCTATATTGACCAAAATATTCTGTTGAAACAACAAAATTTTTGTTCTTTCAACAAAATATTTTTTTCTGTGTGGTCTTATAAGGTTTGCATCCCCTGTAATTGAAAATAAAGTAAATAAATGCCTGGTTGAAAATTTTACGATGTTTTTTTGCAATACTAGATCTAATTAAATGTTTCCCTATTACTTAAAGCCAATTCCAAAATCAAGATGAATGAAGCTTTTAAATATAAGTTTTAAACATTGTTACATAATCTATTGTATAATAAAAAGAGAAAAGTTCTTGTATGTTATCAAGTAAGTTTTTCTCGATATTGAAGTTTCATACCCCATTTACATTAAAAAGAACATAAATTCCAATAGTTATTCCCTAGAATGTTCTTCCATCTTTTGATAAGATTTTAAATTTAAGAAACCTAAAGATTGCACTCATAATATAAACATACAACAACAACTTTACACCTCAAAGTTTTCAAACAAACTTTATTTAAATAATGCTAAAACTTCGAAAATATTTCCTCACGTATAATACTAAACTGCGCTCAATTCCAATTAATATCTGCGAGATTGTCCCCCGCAAAACTAGATTAGCTATCTGCATCTCCCGAAATAGCTCCTTTTACGCTTCTCTAACACACTCCCCTGCATCTTCATCAGAATTCGGTGGCGCACTATCTAGGGTTACAAGTTTGGCGATGAAGTGCTCGTTTGGTGATTTTGTACCAAATTTAAAAAAAACTATTGTAAAAATAGCTTCATAAAATGGATATAACTCTAAGTTAGAGAAAATCCACAGCCCGTGAAAATCCACAGATTTTAGCGTTAATTAATTACTGGAAAATTACCAGTTGCTGAAGTTGCTTGTTATAAAGAAAGCTTTCTTACGAATCAGTCTTTGTAGAGAAGATAAAGATTACTTGAGTTTTCAATGATGAATAAGTAAAACTATTGTAGACTATAAATTTTAAATCATGTCAGAGTATTTTGTGTTGCTTCCATTAGTCCGTTTCTATTATGAACTGATTCACATCGAAAGAAATGAAGATGTTTAACCTTATGTTGATCAGTGTCATTTGAAAAGTTATTATTTGAATATTCTTGTAACCAGGATCCACAATGAAACGGATTTGAAACAAATGATAAGTTTTTATGATGGTGTACTGAAAATAGGTAGTTTCATTCTAAGATGTTGGGAGTCTTCAACAAAAGAAACGGAACTAAAGGCCAAGTCCAAACTTTATAGCACTGCCCTAAGGTATGAACTAACTAAAACTCCTTTAACTCATTAACAACGGTTGGTAAGGAATTTTCCAAGCGAGAATAAACTTTCTACTTAAGTTTACAAAAATAAACAAAATATAAGACAAATGAAAATCATAGTACCGAACACATTTCGGACAATTTAAGTTACCCGAAAAACTAATTTTTAAAACTTGAAAAGTAGCGTTTTTATTCCTTGATGAAGATGTTAACGGTATTACTCGCACTGACTGGGTTAATATCAACTTGAGGAGTTACTATCAAACGCAATTACTAAAGTAATACAAAATTCTAAGTAATTATTTTTATGACCTACACTGGTAACCGAAATTTCTCATACGACAATGTGCAAATTTCTTTGTGAAAGACACTGGATTCAGACACAAAATAACATCACTTTTTCGAACGCTTGAGTTGTTTACCATTAAATGAATGCCTCAGTAGGATTTGAAATATTATTTTTGTTCTTTAGGATTGGACACATTTTGTCTATTACCTACATGCTAAAACTTGTTTTTAAAAAAATCTTTGTTTTCTCCTGTTTTATTACTTTGATATCATTAGTTAAATAAACTGACATTAAAAATTAAATATGGATCTCCTTTCCTCAGTTGAACAACTAGTATTTATCTTGCAACTATCCAGTCTTTATGTATATTCCATCTTATCAATTGTTGGGGATATTTTGAAACGCATAGGGATTTAGAAGTACTGCAACATTTTAAAAACGAAAATATATCTAGAAAATACTGGAAATCTTTCCGAAATCGAATCGATATCTAAAGAAAGTTTCGAGTTTCAATTCATATTGCTTTATATTGGAAAAAATATTGTCAAGTCTCTTGATATTGTTGCATTAAAGAACGAAGCATGAAAGATCCTTTATTTCGGCAAGATATAGAAACTGTGTTTATTTATAACTTACATATATTGACATAATTAGTTGTTATATATTTTCAGACTCTCTAACTGCATCTTTATTTGGTCTTCCATATTTTGTATGGCGAATATTTAAAAATAAATATGGGTTATAAACTGCATAAAATTATTGAATATAAATTTGGATGTTTATATTTTTTGCTGATCCATTATAGATAATTTTCAAAATGTGTACAATCCATATTGCTTTACTCTCAAAAGAAAACAAATTAAGGATTTTGTTGTTGTTTTTTAATTAACTTTAGAATAAAAAAAATTCGTGACCAAGAGAAACATTCTCACATGTGACACATTAAATTGTCTTAATAAATAATAGAAACCTGATCTAAAAATTAAACATGAAGCTAACAACTTGTAAATAATTTTTTTTTTACCATTATTATCTTAAAACTTATTTTAAAAAAAGAGTTTCATATGTAAATTATTTAACACTATTTAGTAGGTTAAAAGCAGTTGGCCCTGTTTGGTGTATCGTAATTTTAGGAAAAGCAACCCTAATGCAAGGCCTTTGTGCTGTATTATATGTGTGAAAACGACAAACCCAGACTCATTAACGGCTTTAGCATTGGATTGCGAATTAAATCCCTCAAACCATTAATTCGCTCTCTATAATATGTGTTAATGAAGATTTCGTCACTTTCAGGTTATTGTTAGATACATTTAATTTTCGTATTTTATGTCTAAAAGCACTCAAATTTATGTATGGAGAAAGATAATCTACATTTAATATAAGTGTGATAGGAAAAGAAAATAGTATTCTTTCTATATTTAATGTTTAGTGGGAAATAAAAGTATTTAACAAAATATGTGTCTTTTAATAGTTATTCAGAAAGAATATTTATGGATATTTTACAGTAATGTAAAAGCATATTAAGAACTAACTGGTATAAACATTAAGTAGCAATAATGCTTTTTTGTAATATTCATAGTAAAGAATATTGGTAATTAAAAGTTTGTTTACAAATTGGTTTTAAAAAGTCTCGTATTTAGTTTATATTTATTCATTTACTTCAAATTACTAAATTACTAACAAAATCCCATTGTAATTCTAGTATACTAAGCCGTAATAACGACAAAAGGCTTTCAATGCTAATCTAATACTCCATGTTACTCAACTTCCCCAACAAAATATTTATTTTGAAAATGTTTCTGTGTTTAGGTTTGAAAATATTTAAAAATACATTTCAATATTCAAAACTTTAACTTAAAGTATATCGTAATTATACAAATGTCAAACTCCAAAACTTAGTTCATATCAATAATGAAAGATACACATTTTAAAGTATAGAAGTTTCGAATTAATAATATTTACAGACGCGACTTCAAAACATCATACAATTAATATTTTTGGTTTAATAAGCTGTAACTGACTTTTTTTTAAATTTACATTGTGAAGAAAAACTGTAATTTTCTTAATATATATGAGATAAATTTTGGCTTTTTCAAATTTTCATTGCTTCTTACTAAGTTCAGATTTTACCTAAAAATAGGATAATGAAATCATTTAATGAACATCTTTTTGAACAATTCAATATAATGCTTTCTAAATAAACCATCTTTGATCTCAGTTATGAAATGGTAAATATTGTGGACTCCTAGTAGGTGAATAGAATCCAGGAGAAACTGTTAAATGAAAATAAGTCGGGGAACAAATATATTGTAGGAAAATTATTGGTAAAAATTGAGCACATTTTTGACATTTCCACATAAGTTACTGAACTTATATGTGGGATTGTATATAAAATTTGGGAAAAAGTTACTGATGTATTCTAGAGGAATACTACTGATAAATATTGGGCACATTAACAGGAAAGTTTCTTCTCGCTTTCCAGGACAGTATCTGATTTTTGTTTATCGTGGGGTTTAATATTTTTAAAAAGTTTAGTAATTTTTCTATTTCTCAAAAATTAATGTTTGGAACTGTTCATAGAAATAAACTGAGCTAAACATAAATGTTTTTTTTTTTCATTGCCTTTCCTTGTGGATTTTATTGACCAACTCATTTTATTCAAACTCAGACCATCATCATTTACAACATCTTCAAACTAATGCATCCATTAGTTTTCTACAGTTGAAAGCGCCAATTTGATATCCTCAATGCATTCAAACGAATTCATATCAGTGAACTCATTTCCCTCATTGTTAATTCCGGTGCCAGCCCGACTGTTTCCCTAACAATTAGATTCGATATCTGCTAATTTAGGGGCTTTTGCCCGAGGCATTTCTGATCGGTTCGTTTGAGTTTACTAATTTTAATGTTATAAGCCCCCTGATTAATCAGAAAAGGTGTTGACTCTTTTGGGTGGCGCCGAAGAGTTCATTTGAGGAAATCAAATTAAAGTTGGGTGAGAAACAGTCATTAATTTGAGAAATAAAGAGACTTGGCGTGTGTTTGTTTCACCAATGTGAAAGAGCAGTTGGGAATGTGTTAAATGGCGTAATTAAATTAGTGGTTGAAATTATTTATTTGTAATTAAGAATTTATTTAAATTTGTTTTCAGATAAGTTTAAGATGTTGAGTAGCATTGTTTTTCTTATCCATATATATTTTAAATTCGAAGTATAATAACTACAGCTGTGGAAAAAAGCAATCCAAACTTTGTTTTTCGGTTGCTATTAAACGAAAACTTTCGAAAGTGATGTCCTTTTTTTCAAGGCAAAACGTGCAGCGTTGTTTTTTAAGAGTTGATCAAAATTTCAAAAGGGATCGTCTACTTATTAAAATGAGCATCACTTTTAAACTTCCAATAGCATCACTCAATTTTTTTAACATAAAAAAGTTCAATACTCTCAAAATACCCCGAATATCAATTTTCGTTAACTTTCATGCAATATGTGCTTACTTATTAGCATTCACAATGAAACATCCGTAATGTTTAAAAAGTTTCACGAACTTTTTATTGTATCTCCGAAAATAAAAGACAAGAAAAGCTTTTTTTACTAACTATACTTCATACTGATCTAATAAAATTCCCCTAATTTTTAATTCAACCCGGAATTTTTTAAAACTTTTTTTTAAATATTCTATAATTATGAATAGAATAATACTCTTACACTATCATATCTCTATTACCTGAAAAATAATATCAAATTTAATACAATTGTGATCACTATCCTCAAAGTGTTTGTTAGCAGTAAGTTTATGAATTCTACTTTCACAACTGCTTAAAACAATCCAGTATAGCACTATCTCTAGTGCTCTGTTTCACCAACTGGTACAAAAAGCAAAAATCTAAAACTTTAAGAAAATTCTGTACCCTGACCCTTAGCAATCCTGTTATTGTCCAAGTCAATGTTTTCAAAGTTGATATCACCCATAATAACTTCATTTTCGTCATTTTATTTTCTCAGTGTGAATATAAACGATCATAATGATGATAAATTTGAAATGGGCATTGAATAATAGAATAATTTTCCTTAAAAACAAGTGAAATAAAGAAAAAGCGGTTTTGGAGCAAAATAAATTAAAGCCGAAAACTTATATAACATTGTCAACTGATGTGCAACAATATTTATTTACCAACAATATTTTCGTATGGGACATTTGCTCATTAACCTACTATTTTCTGGCCTATTAAAAGCTTATTTCATTCCTTAATCACTATAGTACTTCATTGCATTACATTCATCATCTCTTACCAAAATATTGTTTGAAGAGTGCTCCCTTCAAATTTACCATAATTTTAACCCGTAGTTCCCATTCAACAGACATATTGAAACTCCGCATTTAATTACAACCAAACTGAATTAATTTGAACGTCTACGTCTGTCTATTCCTGGCATCCGAGAGTACTCTGGCAACTGTATTAGAAATTTATTTTAATTTGAAGACAATGCTGTCTGCGTATCAGTTCGCTATCCATTTTATTAAACTTTGAATGAAATTCTTCATCTAACTATCGGTAAAACATCCATTGATAGCTTATCGCGCCATCTATTGCACAGGAAAAACATGAATAACGTTTTAAGCGCCCGCTTTGTTATGAGTACCATCAAGTAAGTTAACATATAGTCAAAACTAATTTTTAAATAAACGTTACAGAAATCTATTATATAGTTTCCGAGAACAAAGAAGTTTTTATATTTCAAGCAATGGTATTTTAATACTTTAATACAAATTTGCTCTAGGTCACCAGATTGTACCTTATCTAGAGGCATGTATACTCAATTGTTTGGAATTTCTTGTTCAAATAAAATATCAATAATTGCTTGGAATTAATAATTCTTAAGCGTCTAACGACAACATATTATATTGGCGGATATTTTTAAACCAAAACATCATTTGAGCGTTTGCTGATATATAAAGACATTAAGTAGCGTAAATAATATGTACTACTACTACTACTCCTTGGCGTTACAGCCCATGTTGGACTATGGCCTCACTAACAATTTTCCTCCAAAGCCTCTTGTCTCTAGCCTTTTGTAAATAATATGTAAAACCACCGAAAATAAGTTAAGTGAGATCTATGTCCAAAGAGTGTCCTCTGATACTACTTGTGTTTATTGCAAACGTCGTTTTTCTTTAATTGAATCAAAAGATGTAGCAGAAACGCAAGCCAAAGGAAAAACTAATGGGCGTAATTTCAAAATTGCTAATGTAATGCTAATACAAAAACTAATACTGGTGAACCCCTATTATCCGAAGTATTTGGGACCGAACCCCAATCAGATAATCAGAAATTCGGATAATTGGAGTTAATCGAAAAAAAACGGTATAATCAATCAATTACTCGATGTATTGTTGGACAGTGAAGTAATATAATTCTAGTTTCAACACAACCAAAACCAAAGTGTAAGGTGCTGCTTTGGCAGTTTGAGTTATTACCTTTTGTAATATTTTTAATCAAATTATGTTAGAATCTTGATTTCACACAAGTTTACATGCGACATATAAACTTTTATACTCGGCCTATTCGATCAAGCATACAAACCAGAAAATACATGTACCTACCTACCTATTTCTAACTATTCGTTTATGTAGGATACCTAGTAATTTTTTTAGTCGTTCCAAAAATATTACTAGGCATGACATCCAACAAAGACCAATAGTAACAGATGGCTGGGAGGAATTTTTTCTGATATTCGGAAAATTAGTAAAGCTCCGGATAATTGGAGTTCTACTGTACAAGATAAATATCAACTGAATAAAATTGGTGTTCTCTGCCGTTAGATACAACCAATCCTCGAAAATGCCTTTCGAAAGTTCAATCAAGAAAAGGAGGAATTTCAAAATGTTTCAATTTCGTAAAAGATTCCTGGTACCGAATCTAGATCACTTACGCTCGGAATCAATCAATTTCCAGTTCCAATCCTTTGTTTCCAGGAATCGATAGACTCTCAATTGGAAAAAGGAGGAGAACCACATTGTTTCGAGAAAATAAATCAATGTTTGTGACTTGGAATTTGAAACTTTGCGCTGTTCTTGAACGGTAAAAGTTTAACGTCATGGCGTTTAATATTATGGAAATTAGTTTCGTTTTGAAGTTATAAGTTTGAGTGGCAATTAAATGGAATTGTTTTGTGTATAAATGATTCAAAGAAAAAATAGTTTCGATACAATTTGACCTGAGATACGGTGTTATTAAAGATATTATGGTTAAATCAATCTAAATTAAATCAACATGTCGAAAAATTATCTATTGAAATATTATTGATTAAATATATTTTTCTTAAGTAACTTCAACTATGAAAATATTGGAAAGCGTATTTTTTTCTGATACAGCATAATCAATATAATATCGATAATTAATTTAAAAAACATGAAAAACAAGATTTAAGTCAAAGTATTAAAAAAATATTAGTTAAAAGGCAATTCATTTTTAATAAGGCGTTTTTTCCAATGTAAAAAGTCTGTATATTCAGTTTTATTTTATATATACTACATAAGCTGCATTTAAATTAAACAATGATTTCTTTACACGTCACTTAATGGATGCATACACATTTTATAGTGTTAAGAATATTATAAACATACCTGCAGAATTTGTGGAGGAGGTTTCTTAGCTTTGATAGTCGTTGGTTCTGCTGGTTCTTCGATTGATATTTCAAATGCAACCGGTTTAGGCACTAAAGATATTAAAAAAAAATTATCAGCTATAATTTTTATTTACACAACTTTTTTTATTTTTAAACCAATATTTTAATATTATGATGTCAAATTTTATTTCATAATTCATCTTAAACGTATAAAGTATTAATTATCAGGTTATCCTAAAATAACCTTAATGGTTGTACAAAAATTAAAATTCTTTCTTATAAAAAAAACAATAATACGCAAATAATATTCTAATAAATTCTAAATGTCACAAAACGAAAATATAATTCCCGAAAATAAAATACATAAAAATTAAATATTTTCTAAACCAAGCAACATGACATCATTAACTTAAGAAATTAATTCAGTTGATTAAAATTAACAAAGGAAGTCATGAATACTAGCCAAGTACATTATTTAAGCATACAAATCAAATAGTATTTAAAAGTAATTTTCCGTAAAAGATGATAAGAATAAAATAAAAAAATTGCCAAAGAAAATACTTAAAATATTTACTATAAAACGATTCCATTTTTTTTATATTTTCGTATTAAAAGTACCATAATTTAAACTAAACTAAAAAGATTCACAATCTTAACCAAATACATTCTTATCAAAAAACCTCTTAACCTTTTTCAACACAAAAACCACATTTCGTCAACAATACACGAGAGAAAATTACTCTCTCACCTACACCATTTCTTAAAAGCTTTCCATTTTTCCACGTAAAACTCTACAAAAGGTCTGACGGTGAACGCCCTGAGAAAATCCAGAACAAATTAATCATACTCCAGGGAAAAGTAAAAATATTCCAGAAATTTGCCTCCTTCCCCGTCTATTTTCATAATAAGTGCGAAACCAAGAGCCAAAGGTTAATATTTGTGTTTGTAACAAAGAACATATGATTTAGCTTAGTGTTCTTGGTTGTACAACTGTTTCGTTCTTTTTTAATTTGTCTAAAAAAGTTTAAATTTACTTTTTAAATTCTGGAAAGGGGGTTGTAAACTGTTTTCAATTTTTAATTTCTAGTGATTTTATGTGTTTGTATAGTTAGGTTTTATGTAATTTTTAGTATTGAAACATTATTTTTGAAATTAATGTTCAGATAGTTTACGTAATTTTAAAGAATCTGAATTATCGCATGTGAAGAGAACAAAAATCCAGTTTGCCCTTTACATATTATTACTTTTATTCCAACTAAAAATGCATATATTGGTAGAAAATTACGTTATACTATCAAAAGTCTATTAAATTGTCTATTATATTAAACTAGCAATTTTATACCCGTTCTTCGCACGGAATAAAAAAATATCAAATAGATTCCAAATATGTGTACCATATACCCCGTTATAGGATCATAAACTTATTATTGTTTCCGCTCGTTATAAATTATAAAATCCCGTTTCATTGCCTTAAAATTCCAAAATGAAAAATACGCTGTAAAATGCACTCATAAATGCCATCACAATTCCCTCATTAATACATAAAACCTTTTTGATCATTTGGCGCGTTTTGGGAAATAATTTGGCGAGAAAATAGATATAGCTACCCACGCCCATTATACAGCTCAAACACAATGACCTTCGAACAACCGACCAGCTTATAAATTATTCATAAAAGAAATTGCCTATTTGGAGAATTTTAGTTAATAATTTGGCGAGTTTGGCAACGTATTTGGCGAAAAAATAAAGACATAACACACTAATAGCTCTAGTGCGATGGCCTTTATTAACCATCATAGTTCAGTAATAGCTTAACTATACATTTATTGCTTAAATATGCATACATGCAGTCAACAGAAAAATCAATGAAAAAATCATCAAATAAACCAACAATAAAATCCGGGAATGAAGACTGGCGGAATTACGTCACTTGAAACGTGTCAATTATTTTTCAAATAATAAAGTTAGTTTCTGAAAGTAATGGCAAAAGAATAAAATAAACATTTTGAATTTTAAATGTTTTCGTTAAAAGTTTTATTTAATTTTTTCAGCCGATGGCATCAGGAAAGAGAAAAATGATCGGATTTGAGCGAAAGTGGTGTATTTTTTTCAGAAAATTCGAATTTTCTCTAAAAATGGAACAAATATGAAAAAACTAAGCCTCAGGTGCACACGTTAGTATTAAAGGGAATCTATCTTTAAAATTTCGAATTCCTGTGGGCAGTATAAGTAGGTCTTTTACGATCCGATAACAGACACACAGACAGACAGACTCTTTCTTTTATTATTATAGATAACTTTCAAAATTTTTATATCTCTTTTTTAAAAAATTAAAATCCAGTGTTTTATAGGCTTTCATTAATTATGTCATACAGATCATCAGATATTAACCAGAGTAAAAATAACTCAAATACGTTAATAATCGATATCACTTGTTACTGGGTGAAAAACGCTATTTATACTATAACATATTAAGTTTAACGGAAACAAAAGTTGCTTAGTATTTAAGTTTTAAATAACAGTGCTTATTAAATTTTTAAAAAAAAACATACTGTTCATTTTCATTAAACAATAACTGGTCAAAATCGCAGCCATATACTTCTTGAGTCATTTACCTCGAAGGTTCCTGTCCTGGAATAAATTCACGTGTCGACCTAAAAGTGCATCACTCCTAGACTTCTACGTGACGAGCAAAAGTAATTTTTCTCGTCCAGAAAAGTCATTAGTTGCCTGAATTACAATGAGGTGCGGGGTAATCCGGCGCGTATAACCAGACGATACTACACCGGTATTACGTTGAGTTAGTATAGAAGTGTGGTAACAAACATTCGATTAAATGTGAAGGGAATGGATTTGAATAGACGGATCAAAGTGTGATTGTAATTAAAGTTTTAATTTAAATAGATGTCAAATGAGAGTCAGGGATCTGAAAGATTTGACATTTGAAAGGAACGTACTGAGAATGCAATACAATTTTATGCGTTTAAAAGCTATATAGCATTTTGGATAATAAACAAAAGATCTATTTAGTAATAAAATAAACTTGAAAAATTCCTTGAATAGACTTTTCATGTTAAATCAAGAAAAAATGTTTTTCCTCTATCACTATATAAAAAGCGCTGAAGAAATTTGAATTTTCGTATATTTTGAAGTTTAATACAAGTATTAAATTGTATTAACTATAATTTTTTTATAAATAATCGTATAGTTAGGAAATACGGTACGGTACCAAAATATGAACCTTGTTGGCAAAAAGGTTTTAAAAAAACTACTGTAAAATACTTTAAAGTTATTTTTTTTTTGTTACGACTTGAAACAAAATCTGCTTCATTTTCAATTTTCCTAAACTCTTTCACCTGGATGAATAATTTTTCTTGAATAATTTTTTTGCTAATGAAATAAAATATGTTACAATTTTTCTCAATTTTTTTAAGTATTCGAATATATTTTATGGTACAAACGTTATGAAATTAATTACCACCGATAGCCAGGAACACTAACACTCAATGAAAACAAAGAAATATATGTAATCTTAAATACTTGTGGAGTAAAAGCAAATTCTTGTACACTCGCATCCATAGTTCTAATTAAACAACAATCTAAAATTGGAACTTGAATTACAATCAACAGCATTTAAAGAATTTTCGCAAGAGATTCTTTATTTTTTTTCTTGGAAATTAACACATGTTTCTGCATAGAACTACACTATTTGATTATATCAAATGAAGTAAGAGAAAACTTTTTACCAAAAATATGAAATGCCAATAACAATATTGTCGAACAGAATTCAAGACTGCCAATTGGGTTGTAAAGAATAATTACGTTAGTGCTCTTCGGAAGAAGGTTTTTATTTAACTTTCGGTCTTGATTTATTCTAAAGAAGGCTTTGGAGCTGTACGAATTTTCGTTCATAGCGGAATGAACTGCCGATGTGGGGTTAAATTGGGAGGAAATGACACACGGGGCTTTTGGTTTTTTAGATTTTCGACGGAATTGTAATTAAGTTGCTATTCGATAGAGTGAACGGAGAGCAGAAGTCTGGTGAAAAGTTGGTCAAGAGACTTAAAACTGACTGAGATTTCGCTGATTTGATTTCAGAATTCGTCCGATTGGAAACGTTTTCTGAATTTAGATTTGAAAAAGACAGTCTGTTGACAACTCGAATTCTTCTTTTTTTTTAATTTAAGTAAAATTTGTGCAAAAGTGTGTCACTGCAAAAGAAAAAAATATTCAGATAACTTATATAATTTTTATTTTTCATTTATATGTTTTAAAACTTTTTGCTTGTTAAATTGTAGAAAAACTTTATTCGTCCTTTTGTTATGTAGTGTTAAAGAGGAACATTTCATTAAATAACTTGCAACAGTATTTGTTTAAATTCTTATATCCAATTCCTTAATCCTTACAAAAGCTAACTTTTAAAAAAATCTTACATTTTAAAACTATTTTCAAGATATTCAACAATTACTAAATGTTCAAAGTTAAAAAATCAAGATATTGAAAATGAAAAGAAACATTAATTAGGAAGTAAAAATTAATTTTATTACTGCAAGTGGTATGCGCAAAAATGCAAATTATCCTAATGTTTTTTATGCGCTTGTATTTTTCAAAATATCAGGAATATTTAAAAATTCATTTTCAAGAGCTAGAAAACAATAACACTGGAATACGAAATAAAACCTTTTGAAAGCTTTATTTAGCTCTAACAGTTTATTTTCGTTTCTAAGTGTTTATATTTCTTTAGTTCTTTTTTTTTTTGTTATCGTTCATAGTTTTATCACTCTGCGATATTGTTACCTAACAAGCCAGTTCTATCATTTTCTTGTTACAATATATTTTGTGAAAGATACGATGCTAAAAAAATTCAATTTCGTGTTTAGCGGCCTCATAAACGTACAATATATATAACTAAACCGTTTCTTTTAAAAGCATTTTCTGCAACAAATATAGTGGCTAAAACAATGTTTCGTTAAAATATTTAAAAACCTTTTGTTTAGTTTCATAAAAATGGTGGTTTACTTTTGTTTACTGTAAAACAAATCCTGCAATTTAACCGCAGAAGGTGATGTTAAAAGTTCTGGCCATGTGATGTGAATTTACATATGATGAAAATTTTTGTTGCAAATTTTACAGGAAAAGAATGTCAATTTACATATGATGTACGCTAACGCCGTCGGGACTTTGGACTCCACAGATTTAATGAGCACGTAGGTTCCAGTATACTCGGGCACCTCCGTGGTTAAATAGATATATTTTCTCAACACAAATCTGATTTATAGGATGACTGGTAGTAGGTGGGATTCCCGGGTTTTCTCTCCTACGAATGTTCAATCTCAAGCAAGGCGGACGCCTTTAGCCACTAGGCCACGCAAGGGCTAGTCGTGGCGTGGATTTGGATAAACACAGTGTAGCAATTCTATGATGTTGTATTTCTTAAGATCAGAAATTTTTCTAACGCCGTAAATGTTTTCTTCGCTAGCAGTGATTGGATGGCACCTATCTTCACGTGACCACAGTCACGAAATATCAATTTGCTGTTTGCTATCATTTACAACAGTGTAATGTAAAAAAATAACCGCAAAAAGATATATAATTTAACAGAAATTTCTTACAGTGTTTGTACACACATTCAGTTTTTACATTTTTAAATCTACAATATAATTGGAAAGTCCTTTAAAAATTATTTCATTGTAGACCTTTGTAATCAATTGATTTTGTTCCGAGTCCTATCACGTCCCAAATCGAATTTGCATTTAATGTGTTAGCGGAAGTTAAATAAAGGGGAGAAGCGCGGGAATTAGAGCGAAAAGAATGTTGATTAAGTCTCTGAGAATAATTACGCCGAGGTATTCGCATTTAAATCAGATTTCAATTAATCTGTGGAGAAGAGTTCCTTGATTCTGGATAACATTTCACCCTGATAGATTAGAAGATGAAAAGGAAACGAAAATCATTTAAATAAGAGATAAGATTGTAAATCGCTGATTGATTTAAGTTTTAAATTAAAAGTTCGTTCTTAAGAATGAATATCTTACTTCGATAGAATAGTTTTTAAAAAAAAGAGTAGATATCCGTTGATTACCTTGTTGTTGTTCTGAATTACAGGGTTTAGCAAGAATAAATATTACTTACAAGTTAAAGAGATACAATAGTAGTTTTTGTTTGATTTTTAAGATTAAGGTCAAAGGTTGTTTGACAAAATAGTAATGGATAGCTTTTTCAATTGTTAGATTTTTCTAGCTCATTTTTATCTCCATCTACGATCAAAAAATGTGTTACTATACTAGGAATCCACATCTAAAGTTATATTTGCTTGAAAGGCATTGGTTCGAATCATTTCATGACGAGATTCTTTTCTGAACTTGTCAATTGTTTAAAATAATTCTAAACAATGCCGTTAGTTTGGCTAGTTCAAATACAAAAAAATAACCACAAAATAAATGAGCCTCGACACTTTTCTACCAAGAGGTCGAAATAAATAATGGTACAGCTATTTTAAAATTCATATCGCCAGATTGATTATCTTGTACAACGAAAAATCAGTGTAGATATTGAAAGACAAGGCAATTTAAAAGTGAAAAAAGCTTACAACTACATTAAAAGACTTTTTTAATGAGAACCTTTGATATTGACCACACTTACAGATTAGCATTTTATGTATAAAAACAAGCCATTTAAGACTTAAGAAATTGCTCATAAGCCACTTGAGCCTATAGGAAGAAAAAAATGTCCACATCCTATGTTATAATAAATGACTACTTAATAATATCATATGGATATTATTTCTACTTAAGTACAGATACGTAGAAATGAAAATCAGTGTAGTATATTCACTATTAAATGCCCCTTTTTTATAAATTAGCAAAAGAGCTAAATTAAGACTTTCGGTTTCATTATTTGGCAAGTAACGCAAATCATTAAATTAAGACCGATCGCTATATTGTAGCCGTTTTATGTATTATTAAGGTTACACTCGTGCACCGTCAGGAATATAAACCTAGTATAATTAAATTTTAGTAAAAAGAAACAAAAACACAAATTGGTAATTAAATTTGATTGTAAGTTTGCTTTAGTGTACACTAAATACATTCGCCGTAAAACAGCTCCTAAACTGCAACCTTTTTAACTGAAATTGAACATTTAAAAATTGTTAGTGACAAAAAAAATTCCCTTCGACAACTAGTTTCATTTATCAAATGCAAGTCCTTCTTCTGATACGTTAAAAAATTCAAAGTTTAAAACCGTTTAATTTTACTGCAATCGTTTAAAGTGAGTTACCGAAAATCTGTTTGAAATCATGTTTATTCGACCTTTATGTTTGCTTCACCTTTGAATGAGTACATTCGTAGCAAAACAACTTCTTCAGTTGTTAAATGACTAACACAAAAAAACTAATTTTGCGGAATGTTTTAATTTTCTTCTTTTTTTCTAATGTGTATTCTATTTACTATTGTTGCAAGATAGGGGAACCAGCGCTAGTTTTCCGAAGGGTCAAGATTTTTTTATGGGGGTTTAATTTGGAAATAAGTCATTAGGAATTTAATTTAAAACTGAGTCGTTAAGAATTTAATTTGGAACTGAGTCGTTAGGAATTTAATTTGGAAATTAGCCACTCCGTGACATGTTTTATGAAGCAACACGTCATATATCACCTACAAAAATCTTTGTTCAGTTTTTTGTGATTTTTTTTTTCAATTTTGAGCAATTTTTCATACTTATACTGAAAGTTAAATTAAACGTACTATTATTAAACTTAAGTACTGTTTAATCGTTACGTGTACTAAAAGTGTACTAATTTATAAAATGCATATAAAATTTCTTGAAAATATTCCTTCACAGTTTTCCAATTTGAAACGCTTTGTATCCTTAAGTCCTCAAATACATAGCCAATTCAACTTTAAGTTTTATGCTTAACCCTATATCAGATTACTGCAATTTATAATTAAATATCGTGTAATTTAATAAGTAGGACGGAATTTAGGAAGTCTACGTGTTAAATTTCACAAAACTCACTAGTCCTATTATGTCTTCATAAACCCCATATTTAATGTACCATTAACAATAAAAAAAATTCAGTATATAAAACTAAGAAAGAATATTAGTATTCATATTTTTACCCTTAAAAAATTCCCTTTGTGTTTGATAAAAAAATCTTTATTATTTATTCCAGTTCAACTTATATTTAAAAAAATATTAGAGCTAGTCCGTAAGTCTAGCCGAATAAATTACAGACCATTATAAGTAGACAGTTATCAGACATGAATAAATTATTTATTTACCAGTTGGTAATCGTTGGTAATTTATTGGTATTGTAATAAACCATCCCCAATAAACAGCATAAACAAACACAGAGCTTATGAAATATCTCTGTCACATATCTCCTGTCGTAAAAACACTAAACAGCTCTTGCATTACGGACCAACGAGCGTGTCCGGAGAGTATTAATCAAGTGACGTAAGCGGGAAGCGGAAGCGAATCATCCATTACGTCACAGCGACGCGATTCCGGGTCGGCGGACTGTTGCCATTCATAAGGTAACAATATGACGCGACGAGTAAGGATAACGGTTCTATCACAAAGAATATAGTTTTTTCTCCGTTGGAAAGTGTAAATGAGTCGGAAAAGTTCCCGAATATATGAATGTGAAATTTTGCATTGTTTTGTAAAAGATTAAATATTTATCAGGTTTGTTGGAATAATAAAATGGAACTGCGGTTTTCGGAAAAAGATAGTTCTTTTATGTATTTTATCTGTACCGTTTCCTCAAATAAACACGCTAACACAAAGGACAATTTCTCTTGGTATCTAACCCCATGTTGTATACGTTTTAAAAATTTATTCACCTAGCGATATATCTTGTTCAGTTAGAGCAAAGTTATTTTTCGTTAATGACAATACGATATTAAAAAGACACTATTGTTAAAGTTTCTAACAGTTATTTTCTGAGTAAATAAAATTCTGAAGCTATTTTAAAAGATTTATTTATGTGCATGAAAAATTACATTTTTAAATAGTCTTACATTTTCAGTTTAAAAAAAATAAAACTATTCAATTTAAAAAATATTTCTGTTAGCTTCATTTTTGTTACTTGAAGTTTACATTCAATGTTTTGAATCAATAATATTTTACACATTCAACTTTTTTAAATGTATTCATTAATGTTGAAATATCTAATAAATACTTTCAAAGAATAACTCACATTCATATCACAATCATATTATGTCAACTAAAAAAACCTAATTACGTTGCGATAAAACGAAAACACTTTTTATCTGCAAATAAAAGAACGTAATTCTTATCTTGTACTTTATTTGCTTCAATAAACTATCGAAACTTACTTTTCAAGCTATTTCGTACGTTAAAAGAAGGTCTGCAGAAGACGATAAAATCAGAACATTCCGACACTCTATCCCCCTTTATCTATTTTACGCCATGATTTAGTGAGATGATGAGGATGTCAAAGAAATAAAAATCCGCTTTTTAAACAGTTGTTTTTTAACACAGTTAATTTAACAGTTGTCACTTAAAAATATAGATTTTTTAAAATTTTGCCTTTGGATACGTTGATAGGTTTCTAATGAAAGGCTACACAATGTTTTTTATTGCAATTCCTGATATTTTAATGCAAAATCATAGTAATTTTTAATCATGGTAATTTTCAATAAAAGAACTTCTTAAAAAAATTATTTTTATCAAAATTTCTTTTTAGTCTGTTTGGAAAAAATTCTCGAATTCCCTTTTGAGAAAAACTTTCTCCTAACAAGTCAAATGTTTTAAAATTATATTCAAAAAGTAGCAAATACAATGTTTGAGGAACAATTTAGAATATTTTACCATTTTAGAATTTTTACATCTTCAATGTTTAAAATATACTAGAGCACTGAAATTATTTATTACAACTTTTCTTTACAGCTGGAATATCGCCTTTTAAATTATTTTAAACCTTAAAAAATGTATCGTGAAGGACATATGCTGATATTTCTTCTAATCGAATCAACAAAATTCTGAAAATCGGCAATTTTTAAGACATAACCTCCAACCAGCCCTTAGTAACAGAAAAAAAGACAAGTACACACATTAAACATTTGCTATAAATACCATAAATGTTACTTCTTCATAAGAAGCTTCCACGTATCTGTATTTTTAAAAAAAAGCTACTCCGTATTTTCTAGCGTCCGAGAAAAACAGGAAAATGCAACGAATCAGAATCAAGACGGGAAATGTTGGATTTCCTGATTTTTTTTTCTTATGTGGGGGAGAATAAACGATGGAGATATTTCTTCATAAGACGGGGCTGACAGGAAAAAAATATATCAGAAATATATATTTTTATACTTTTCAGATGAAAGTGGAGAAATATTGCAATACGTTTGGGATGAATGTGACTATTATTTTTTATTTATTTAGTTGAACTATATTTGATTATACCCAGATTTGTAACACAAGTATACTAAATAACTATCATCACTACTGTGTTTTTGTAGGATTGTTTTTCAATAATTCTTTAGAAAACCCCATGAAATAAAAATACATCATAACGAATTACTTCAGAGAGAATATCTCTTCTAACTTACAAGCTAAAATTGAAATTTTTCCGTCACATGTTGAGCTATTTCATACATAAATATTCAAAGCCTATAATGACATTAATCTAAACTATTATTAGTTAAGAAGTATTTTCTCTTTCTTGGAATCAAATCAATACTAAATAATGACGCTGCAAACGAAAAAGAATATATAAGCGGCAGTAAAATACGTATATAACATGAAAGTTAAAAGTATTGGAAAATAATCTACAAATAAAAACAGAAATACAATCTCCTTCACATTTAAAATTAGGACATTTTTAATTGCTATTCCAAGGTCTAAGTCCTTTATATATCCTCAAAACGACACTCTGTCAATAAAATCACGCAAGAATTCCATGCCACTCTTTTCCTCAGAAATACACACGTCTTTCTTCAGATATCAATTACCTCTCCGCAATAAAAGACAAAAGACTTCCAATAAAAACATCTTCACCAAGGCAACCACGTTCTCATTCTTGACCAACTAACCCTAACCCATAATGACTTTTCAGTACAATATCGAATACAGTTGGAAGACTTCTTTTAGACAAAAGACGTTTGGGGCTTGCGTGTGGGTTTCTCCAAGTCAGTACATCGGTTTGATATAACTATAACTAATACTTTTTTTTGAATATTTGGATGGTCATAAAGATTGTAAACTAACTCATTTTTAGCAGTTATTTAGTTATTATACAAAATTTCACTCTGGTCTTCAAATTTTCATTTCAGTCTGGCTCAACAAGAGATCAAGAGATGAATGAAGTATGATAACTGACAATACTTTTATAAGAACAAGCAAATGGACAAAAGTGTAAATTTGTTCTCACTAGTAAATGGTTTTAAAGGTTTTTTAAAAATGCTTTTGATTTGAAAATTTGATAAAATTATGTCATTCATAATATTGAAATTCACTCTGGTCTTCAAATCCGATAAGTTGTACCTTTAAGAGCTATCTTATTCATTTGATTGTTTATTTTTTAAAAAAAATCAGTGATTAAAAAAAATCAGTGTACCAACCGATCTGGGACTGGTGAATGTGTAGAGCTGTATCTCATTCCTAATCGTGTATCAGATGACTTTGACTCCAGACAATGTTAAATATATATGAAACTCGTATTTTTCACTTTTAAGTTTGATTAAGTGTCATAAGAAATAATAACGAAGAAAATATTGTTTACAAATATGTAGAGTATACAAATATAACTAGATGTTTTTGTGCTATTTTATAACAAAATGAACCGAGACCATTAAAAATATTCTGCTCTTGAAATTTCCAAATTGAAAGCATAGAGTACATTTTTTTTAAATGGTATTTTCACGTAAAAAAACACATAATGAAGAATCAAATTTGTTATAAACACTATCCTAAAAGCTCAGTTGTAACTTTGTCAAATAGCACCATAAAATGTTGCCTATGGCGACACGGAAGCTTAATAAGTAATGAAAGAACAACATACATTTCTATACCTGGAAGTATGGAGTGATATTACTCATTCAGAAACTTTGACAGGGTGTCGGCTTTTCATTGAATTGGTTGAATGGATTTAATGTTCCAGAAACAAGGGGGTTGGTATTTGTCATAATAGGGCTTGAATTGTCATGCAACACCATTAAGAAGTTATTATAAAGTACAATAAAGTTAATAAATTTCCTTACTACTGAAGAGATATTTTAGTTTGAAGTGAAAACATACGAAACAAGAAAATTTAAATTATTATTAAGGGATAATCTTACATATTCTGGATATTTTAAGATGCTTAATTGAAACTTTACCATGCTTGTTAATCGCATTTCTTTGCGTATTTTTGTATAAATCCATTTTTTACAAATATACTTTATTAGACCTTTCGTTTAGTGAATATTTGATTACAAAAATTAATATTTATGCGTTTTGTTTTAATAGTTCCGAAATATATATTTAATTGTACAAGGTTTATATGTAGATGAACAGTAAAATAGTATGATAGAAAAAAAATTGCTGGCTTTAGAAATGTTGAAAATGTACAGCTTAGTACCCTGCATTCAGCTTCTTAAATTTACAGGTTTTGGTTTATGTAGTTATTGTTTTAAAAGTTATTTTGATAAAAAAAATATTAAAAAAAATTTGAAAATTGTTGACACAGTTTTTAAAACTTAATGCATTATTCAATTGCAACAAATGATGAAGAAAATACAAAATACTTTTTTATTTTCCATCAGAAAAAGAAAATTGTAACCTAGTACTGTTTTATTTCTTAGAGGTTTGGTTATCATTAACATTGGTAAAAATTATCGTAACAAATATTAATAAGCATTACTTTATCATCAGTTCGATATTTTGTTCAAAACATTTACAAATAATACAGTTTGTTATTATCATTGGTTAAAGGAATAGTAACCAAACATAAAATTATATAAGGTGGCAAGATATTTGAAATAGTAATGCAGCACTTTCATTAAAAAATATCTTTCCTCCTTCGACTCATAGTTGTCTAAAAATGTGAATTACAGCAATTCATATACAATGTGTTTATTATCAAAAATAAAATAAAAGTTTTTCGTCTTTTACCTATCGTGTGTTAAATGCGTGAATTGAAGATATTTAGACTACTACTGGCAATTTTTGAAATATCTGTTTTAATACGTATTGACTAGTGTCTGAAATGAAGTACATTTTGTAAGAGACATACATAAAAAAATGACATTTTAAGTATTTTAGAGCTTATTGAAACAAGCAGGACATGGCGTTAAAAGTAGTACTTTATTGCATAATACAGTACGCCTGGACTCCTTAACTTTTTCTCACGGGTAAATTTTGAAAACTATTAATTAATAGTGGGTTTAAAATGAATTAAAAGGAAACTAACCTGCTTCAGTAGCTGCCGGGGGCGGCGGAACTGCTTTAGAGGCTGCACAACCCATTATTCATATATTATGGTAGTACTTATTATCTGAAATAATAAAGCTATTTAAATATCTATTAATCGCGGTTAGATATATATTACTGACACTAATAAATAACTATTGGACGATCATTTATGATACAAATCCTACAAAATAGAACAAATACAATCATACGAGTATAGTTAACTTTTAAAGTATAAGTTATCAGTTAGATTACTATCATCTTCGAACTCTTAAAATGATTAAATTTTCTTATATAAACTCCATTTTTAGTCTTTTATTGACATGGCATTTTTAAAAATATTGTTGACACATTTTTATTTAGAAATGGGACCAATGTGGATAAATTATCCACATATAATGTTTTATGAATGAATTGAAGAATTACATTAAAGTATTTATGCCACCGCCAAAATAAACATTTAATATATAACTAAAATTTACGCATATTTGTGTATCGTTGCAAATAGACAATATAAAATTCAAAAATTGATTGTTGCATGTTATATTCAGAAACCCATACAGCGGACTACGCCAGATATTCTAGCTAGCTATATAATGAAATAAAATTTAAAGGAAATTGAACATTTTATTTTAAGAAGTAATTCAGCTTTTAAAAAAAATACACACTTCTTTGTACCTAGTGATAGAAATGAGAAATTTAATTTTAAAAGCAATGCTCTTTTTAAGTTATTCTTTTGATTAAGTTCAACACAAGTTTGAAATGAATCGAAATACTTTCAATTAAACGGTTTCCTCATTTCGGTTTTCTATCCCTTTAACTGATCAGAAATTATTCATTGAGAATCTCCAATTCGTAAAAAGAACTTTTTTTCTTTATTTCTGAGTACTTAGTTTTTAACGATTCTTCTTGTGCAGAGTACAACGAACCTAACACAAAGCAGATAAAGAATTCTAATCAGAAAGAAAGAATATATATCTTCCGTTTCACAAGATCCATTATTTGGATTAAAACTTCTTTCGATGAAGTTGCAAAACCGATTTAGTTGGGATTTTTTTCCTTAATCCTGTAAATGCGATTCTTCTCTGTGTGCTATCTTTTGTTAAATGCCTTCCTGTTTCTGCAACTTAGTAGAAAAGGGACCGATGTTTCATACCTGGATGTATGACGTACCACCGACAACTAATAAAAGTCAAGGTCTGCCTTTGTACAGACAAAAATTACTCCATAATTACATTAAAACTCTATTTATCCTATTTAATTTGGACCGGACACCATTCGGATAAACAAAAATTCGGAACAATAACATAAGCACATTACATTATACCAAATTAAATGGCATATAAACTTGGATAGATTTGATAGTTTTTTTAGTCTATTATTTATATTTTTGTCTGTTTTTATTTATTTTGTAGTGGGGGGATAAAAATTGAAAATTTAATATTTGACATAATTTTTTTTCTCTATTTTAAAGTTTTAATTCGTTTTTGTATACTGTGGCATGAAATAGCAGCTGTATCGCTGATAATTCTCTATAGGAAAATTTAGAAAATATGTAATTGTTTTTTTTTAGATTTTATTTCTCCCGCGTGGTAAAAAAATAAAACTAAATAATAAATAATTCCTTCCATTATTTTAACAAATAAAAAATAATTCCGTCCATTAGTTTTACAAATAAAAAGACATTCCGTCCATTGGTTTAACAGGAAGTCCTGTTGCCAGTTTTAAGTTCTTGAAATGCGACATTTTAATTTGTAATGAATTCATATTTGACATCGCAATAGTTCATAGTTTTAAATAAAAAGCTCTGCTATTCAAATTTCCAAATATTTCAAACATGAAATCAATATTTGACTTTTCGTTAGTTTGTATGTAAGAATCCAAAGCGCAGTGTTCAATATTCAGTTTTAAAATCTAAACTCCGAGTTGCGAGTTACAATTGTCAAATTTATGGATATTTTGCGTGAAACTAACGGGCTTTTTCTTAGGATGCAGAGGAAATTAATATTGATCGGTGAGAGTTATGAAACCTAATGAATTCAATTGCTTTTTCTCCTATTCCATGTAATGGATCAGTTAACTATTCAGTAGTATGGTGTTTTAGATGAAAATATATGCACTCTTGTTGTCTTGTTTGTGATAAAAAGGTTTCTATGGATACGTGGAAATAATTCAAACACGCTTTCTTTTCCAAAACAAATCGTGTTTACACAAATACTACTTAAAGAATCAGGAACGATTATAAAATTTTCGGAATTAAGTGCATTTAATATGCAATAGTTGGTAAACATTGAACTTTAATGTGATGAATAGAAATTCTATATTTCTAATTCCGTTTAGCCTTTCCGTTATTCTTATTATGTAAACGTGGAAGTTATTATAGTCACTTTGTCAGTTTGCTAATCTGCCAACTCCTTTCATAGACCCTAAGTACAAATACTATATACAAATGTGATTCGTTAAGTTGTACCTTTAGGGGCTATCTTATTCATTTGATTGGTGATTTTCCTTAAAAACTTAATAAATGGAAAAGTACAGCACGTAAATAAGGATTTATTGTCTGCATAATAAATAAAGTATATTTTTGCTTTCACATTATGTTTATAACGTAATCCATTCGTCTATACGTTACCCACTGTTATAGCCCAAACTACAAATACTACAGACAAGTGAGATACGTTAGAAAACTTCTGCAAATCGAAATCTAGAAATCATTGAAAATCTCAACAACAAAAATCGAATTCGAGGTACTTCAATTATTAAAATACTGCAATATTTAATACACATTTAAAAAGAATAAAATGACATTTTTACTGAAATTTTAAAGCACCATTGCTACTCAACAATCTCACCATAACATAAATAAGTTTTACTAAATAAAATTTTTAAGGAAATTTATTTTTGTGCTATGAATCCGTTTGTAATTACACTCATAATGTATATCACAATATGATTCTTTTGTGGTGCGCATTATTTGAAAGAGTCACGATGCTTTTTTTTTTATTTTAAAAAATACACAATTTTTCAGTTACATTTAAGCATTAATTAATAAATAAGGACGTCTTTAATACTAAGGGGAATATTTATTGTGACGTCACGCTCTCTATACTGCGATTTCATTGGTTGTTTCGTTTTCTTTGAAAAAGTGTCGAAACAGCTCATTAGTTTAAAAAAGGTCACGCGCTCCGAACTGTGATTTCATTGGTTGTTTTGTTTTTTGTGGCAAAGTGTTGAAACAAGCCCATTATTCCTTTTGGCGAGGTTTTGTCATTGCTTTTTGTTTTGTAAAAGATATTTAAAAAATCACTTCGTTTAGTTATGCTTTGAAGATGATAGATAGTTTTAATATTGTATATTGATACGAAGTTATTTTCTTCGCTTTATGTGTGAATAGTACTACAATTTTATTCTTCGAAGTAAAAAAAAAATGTAGGAAACGGTGAAGAATAATTATTGAATTTTCGGAGGAAAACAGTTTCTTTAATTTTTGACGTTTAAAATTTTAATATAGAACTAATTGCTGTGTTTGGCCCTTTTTTAGACACATGACTTTTGTATATAAGTGGTTCTAAGTGAAAGTTTCTGATACAAACCTACTGGTTTACTTGTGGAAACTTGATTTTGGACATTATAATTTTAATGACATTATAACTAAAATTAATAATATAATAGACTAAATGAGTAATAGAACATTTTCAAATTAAATACAAATAAGAATCTCACAATAAAAATATACTTTTTACATTTTTTATTTTTTAATATACTATATTTCTTTTAAAAATTAATTTGGTAAATGATTCTAAACATTATAATTGATGAAAAAATTCAATTTCGTTGCCAAATCTGTTGTGAAAAGTCAAAATAACAATGGGAATATTTCAGATGATGTAACGCTCTTGTTTTCAGTTTTCCACATCCTGCAATTCCATTGGTTGTTTCGGTTTCACTCTCAAACTGACCGTATAGTTTTCTTGAAATGCAAGCTTTCTTTCAAGAATGATTTGAACAACCAACATCACAGCAAGAAGTAGGAAATTTTTAAAATTTATAATAAGTAAAATATTCTTAGAAAACTAATTTTCAAATTAAAAAAAAAGAAATTCAAGACAAAAAATGAAAACAAGACCGGTCAGCTGTTGACATTCACGACGTGAAACAACCCCATTGAAACTTTTTTTTTTGCAAGTTCTTTCATGGACTTACTTTCACGTTGATTGTAAGTGATAGTTTTTTTTCAAAATTACTATTTTTTTAGTTAAAAAAGGGAATCTTTTACTAATTTACCTTGGAAAATTTAAAATACCAATTTGTGTAGTTCAAATGAAAAGCCACAGATGCAACCTAAATTGTATCTTATTATAATTTTTGCTCACTACATTTTATTTTTTCACGGTATTACTTTTTTATACTCTTGGATAATCTTAACATAGAAAATAAAGAATTACATGGAAAATGTAGCACCATGTGGGATGCAGTATCATAAAATTTCTGAGCATTTCAGTTCAATGGCTTGAATTAAATTCTATTCAGTTTTTATGGATGTACTTATTTATGTCTCATCTATACTATTGTAAGCTAATGTAATTTCTTCATATATGATATAGCTCAAATAAGGACCATCAACAACAGGTCCAATGTCCTAAAGAGTGGGTCGGTTTTATTGTCATTTTACGTTTTCCTAAATAACGACATAATCAATTTTTAAAAAAATTACTACTTAAAATTGACAACATACAATATCAATATGTTATTTATTTTAAAATATTATTAAAACTTTTAATCTATTTATATTTTATTTAAAAGCCCAACCCCATAAAAAAAGTAGTATGAATGACAAAAAAAGACATCTAAAATTTTTAATTATATTTAAATTTCATTTCACCACATTTAAATTTCATAATTTTTTGAATTTTAACTTACAAATTAAATCTCCAATCACTTACTTCGTAAAAGAGTAAAATCCTTACAGGCAATTTAGCATCCTTACTGAAACGCCAATGGGCAAAGAATGAAAAACTCTTCTATAGTCAGTCACAAATTGAAACAGCTTTCAAAATCTGAGCGGCGTTTAAGCGCTTAGATGACCACCAATTCAGAAGTTAGGTCTCTTGGGGGTTAGGAACTGCCGGAGGGATTCATGTATATATATAAGCTATGTGGGGGCATTGTGGTTGCCATGACACCAAACCTGTCAACAAAAAACTGCACTGTGTTTGTTCTAAAGGAACCATTAGCCAAAGCCTCTTGTTTGAAAATGAGTCAACCTTATTTAAGCTTATGATGATGGATGTTGCAGAGAACAGAATGGATACAAATATTTCTTCAGTTAAACGGACTTAAGAAATTGGTTTAGTTCACCAAAATAATTATGAATCACGAATTAGTAAGATAGTATATATTCTACAATTTTGATAAAATGTCAATTGGTTCTTTTTAGACAAACTTATCCGCTGGATGCTTGCTGGAAGTAGATGGTCGATTGTGTTGTCGGAAGACTGGGTGGAAAAACAATTGATTGTATCGGCCCGAGAGAAACGCACGCGTTTAGTTGGGATAATTGATTCGTTTTTCTGGACTGCGTTTGGCAACGGGTTGTTAGGGAGGTTTTTTTTATCTAGAAGATTGCTTTATATGATTTTGGCTAGACAGGCGAATGACTTTGGGTTGTTTTTTTTTACTTGTATTTGTGATCGTTTGTGTTTTTATTTATTGTTGACGGCACTGTATCAAATAGACAATTTGTGTCATGCACGTTGGAATTATGCTAGTAATATTAATTTCTGTTATAAAATAATGAGAATAAGTTTAAGTCCATTTGTTTCAAAAACCGCAATGCAGATAATTTTTTCGATTAAAACGTACTAGAAAAAAAGTAAAGTAGGGTCAGGTGGGGTAAAATGGGTCAATTTTAGCTATTTTCACTTTTAAAGTTCTCTGGCAATAAAAACAATAATTGTTTTTAATTTTTTTTTAATTGCATCTTAACATTGCATTATTTCAGTACATTTTTATGTAGTTTAGGTAATTTTTTTTAATTATAAAGGGATTGAACTTAGTTCCATAAATTGTGACCCATTTTACCCCACCATGGGATCAAATGAGTCACACATAGGGTAAAATGGGTCATAAGTCAAAAGGATGACTTTATAATAATCTATTTGTTAGGAAATACACTAAATAAAGAGAGGAGGTCAAGAACACATAAAATAAATTTAATGATACGTAATAACTATTCGAAGCTTTCAAAATAATATTATTTGCGATTGTTACTAAACGGCTCTTCCAAGACTCTTGTAACATCTTATTTTCTGCAATATCCAGTCCTCTTTATCGGGAAAGACATAAAAGTTACCTATACTAGATTATTTATCATATTGTACATGTAAATCCTCCGCATCAATAAGTGTAATTTGACCAACAAATTATTTAATTGACTTTTTTCTTTAGTAATTAACTACCACCCATTTTCCAGTCAAAAGCTATTGGCTATCGTCAACAATCTTGGGTTTAGGTGGCTCTGATTTTGACTCCGGTTTCTTTCATTTAAATTTTGATTTTACGTTTTGAAAGGAAATCCAAATTCTTAATATTCTCGAAGGTTTTTTTTATTATCCGTTGAAGTTCTTCTTTTGTAAATGCTCCATCACATCTGCTTCCGTCATTACTTCGCCAGCTTTATGTCGAACTCTTTTCTCTTCTTTTTAGAGTTGTCTATCACTGCCTTTGTAAGACTTGATGGCAAAGGTAACAGAGTTGTCAGGATAGCACATTTGAGATCTTTTAATGGAGAAAATAAAAGATTGTCTTGTTGAATAGAACTAAGCGCTGCAAGAGTATCCTACATAGCTGGTATTGAAGAGGAAAGCAGGGTTTAAATTGGATCTGGTGTAGGTGGTGTTGAACAAGAAGGAAAGGTGGGAATTGTATTTGATAAAGCTGGTGTTGAACAAGATGGAACGGTTCATCTGAATAAATCATCTGAAATAACTAAATCATGTAATATAACTACTTTCAATGATGAGAGATCCGGCTGATCAGAGACTCTTTCAGTCAACACAATCCTGTGGCATACTGCTTTTATATCAGGAGGAAACAATCCTTCACCTTTAAAGATCTTAGCAGCATGATCTGCTCTTAAACTTTCAAAAGTTGCTTCAAACAGCTAAGCCTAACTATAACCCATTTTACCCCATCGAAAGTAAAATGGAATAATAAAAAGGATAATGAATATCTTTCTTAACTGATTGGCCTGAGGTGTTAACTCGTAAGTACTTATATGATTTAAATAAATTACAATGCCAGACTGAAGTGTTTTCTTAGGTTTTTTTTAAGAAGTTAGAAGGCCATATGGTTTGCTCACACATTTTAATGCTTCTAAAAAGATTCTTTTTGGTTTCAAATTCATGAAAATAAACTATTTATCTTATGAAATATGTTTCAAACACCTATTGAAATATTATTTCAAAAAATTGGTTCAGAAAAATAAATCTATATTAAGCTAAATTGAGGTACTTATAAAGTGACCCATTTTACCTCACCCTACCCTAGATTTTTTTCTAAAAATATCTATTACACATTTAAAAGCTAACAAACGGACAAACAAATTGTTACACGATTAATGGTCTTCAGTGCTATAGCTTTCATATCCAAAGTTTATATTTTACATTAGCATGATTGAGTGAACGTAGAATTATTCCTAACACATACTGCATAAAAATTATTCATATTCGGATTTTTTCTAAATAGGTACTGTATTTATTTGGTGTTAAGTTATTTTATCTAACCAAAAGTATTCAGAAAGATGACAGATTTTCGAATTTAAAATTTGAAATGTCTCTTTTGCATTTGTGGACTCCAACATGGCCGTAAGAGATGATACAATGTAAAATGTGTTTCGAAGAAAAACTTTATACAAAATTCTTTAGTGTTCTTTAATTTATCCAATATATTAAAGTTAGATGCTGTTCTAAGTTAACTTTTGTGTTTGTTTTTCATACCTAAAAATTGAATTCACTTCAAATATCAATATTATTTTATTTTACAATATCGCAATACTTGTAAAATATACCTACATATATAAGGCTTTTACATAAATTTATTAAAAGCAGTCCAAAATAACAAACTTTTCCTTGAAAAAATACTATATAGACTAATTTTCATTGTCTTTCTGTGAAATACTTCTCACGGTATGACTGAAAAAAATCATATTCAAATGAGAACATAATATTTACACAATATATTTTTAATTTATATTAATGTTTAAAATAAATTTTTAAAAGTCAATACAAGTTAATTGTTTATTTATACAGATGATACTTTGATTTAATGTGATAATGAGTGTATTACACTAATTGTCACCACCCGGTGTGGTGGTTTCGACCCTCACTTGTCAAGTGAATCTGCTCGGGTTATAATCCCGTATATGACGCATGAAAATTTGTGTTGTCCCGAGTACACATGCAGAGAACGAACTCGTTAAATCCTGTGAGTTCGAAAGTCCTGTGATATCGATCGTAGCCGTCAGAGTACTGTCAGTGTTTCTGTTACCGTCAGTGTATGTACTTTTGACGAAAAATACCAATTCCCTAGGAGCAGAAGTCAGACTTCCACCCTCACGGTTTCACTACCTTTATCTCAAAGGAAGTTGCTGTGCACCTCCTACCTTTCAGGCTTTGCCTCAGAGGCACACAACAACAACAAAAACACTAATTGATATTATTAAAATATATTCTGATATTATATTTAGAACAACACATAAAATGTAATACCCTGCATAAATTTAGCCACATATAGTTCTTTAATTCATAATTTAAAAAAATGTTGAGTGTGCTTTAAAGAGTTATATTCACCTGATCAAATTGGGATTGAAACTTATCCCTCAAAAATGTTAAGTATAACGCCGAGCGTTCAAATACAGTCGCTTTGTCAGTTCTCTCCGTTAATCCTGGAACTAATTTTCGCAGCGCCCCACAGGCTCCGGATACTCGACTTCTGAAATGTAACAAAAGTATAATTTTAAAAAAATTAGTTAGTATTCATAATAAAGTGGTTAGTATTATGGTGGTTTTAAAGTTATGAACATTTTAGTGCAAGAAAACCCATACATTTTCATATACTTATACCAAAGAAGTTATTCTTAAAAAGAACTGAATTCATGACATTAAAAAAGTAATTACATTTTTTTAGGAGGTTAATGTTACATTTTTAAGGACTTGACGCAAAAAATTATTTGGACACGTTCACTGAGTCTACTAAGCCCTAATGACTTATACAAGGTTCATTACTGAAATGAATATAATGTGATTAGAAAGAAAACTTGGAACAGTCTTCCATGCTAAAATTAATATTGTGATTGGCTTAAATTATAATTGTATCTTTTAAAGCAACATTTGAACTTTATATTTTTTGATTCTTGGAAGTAATGATATTTTAGCTAAATATAAATAACCCAAATAATACCTATGTGTAGTGATATTTGTCCAAAAAAATCTTAATTTTTAACCAGCAAATCAAAAGTATCAAAAATTCAAACATGTCCACAATTTCAATGCAGTCAAACCTCGTAAAACGAATACGGTGGGTTAAACCGAACTATTGATATAACAAACTAAATTTCGTTCCCCTTACTCGCTGAGACGCTTTTGAATCCTTCGAATGTAATGAATCGGGCTTAAAACGAACACATTTTATGGGTTCTTTGGGACTCATTTTAACCATGTTTGACAGTAATTCTCACCTTCTAAAGCGTTCTTTTTCATTGTGAGTTTGCTTATCGATAAAATCTTGGGATACGTAATTAAATTCTCCGTTAGTATCTTTACATCCATAAACAACTTTATTATCTGCAGTTATAAAACGCTGGATATACTTAGATGCGAAAAAATCAGAGCCGTGTGGTGAAGTTGAACTGAAACTAAATTAATTTTTATTAAAATACAAGTAATATATTATGTTTGAAACTGAAGTTGTACACCATTCCTTGTAAAACTCACTTAACATTATCCATATGAGCACTATACATATAGTTTGATTTAATGAAAAAGACATTTTAAGTTTTAATTTTTTTAAGCTTACAGTAGCACAAACTGTTCGTTATAAAACAATAATAAAAAAATATATAAAGTTAAGTACTAAAGTTAAAAATATTTTATGGTTTAGGTAATCAACAAGTGTTACAAAATAATAAAGAATTATAACTTATAATTTAAAACAAGTAGGTTTGTTACAGAATCTGTCACTTAACCCTCTTCCACACAATATTTATGCTCAACAGGAAACACACTATTTATACACCTCAGAAAGAAATTCGCCTATCAGGGACTTCTAATTCAAACTTTTAAACGCCAAAATTAACTATTTTCGTTAATCTTCTTTCGCAAATTAATAATTACTCATTATCGCTTGCTAAATTTGTTTGAAATTCGTAGAATGATGATGAAATTTTTTTAATAAATATCTTTTAGTCGCCACAATTTAATTTACAGTTCGAAAAATATATAATTAGTGCAATTGATGCTTTAAAAATAAAAGCGAAACTTTGCATATTGTTTATGCAAAGTTAGAATTCGCTATGCATCTTTCCTCATACATATATAATTAACCATAAAAAAAACTCTATTGTGATATTACAACAATCCAAACTGAATTATATATCACATAAATAAATATTCTTTCAAAAGTTGTATTTTTTTTTAAATAAAGTTTCTCGTAAGTTTAACAAAATTGCAACAGTGAAAATATTGAATAAATAACCGAATCTGTCACTCAGCCCGCTTCCACACAACATTTGTGTTCAACAGGAACAAAGTCGCCAAACATAATATTAATTCTATTATAAACATTTACACTCTAAATTTGCCTAGTTTCATTTATTTTATTTCGAAAGTTCAATAATTATTTTTGCAATAATTATTCAATAATTATTATCGTTTGCAAAAATTAATTTACATTTCAAAGAATAAATATGTAATATTCCTATCTTTTAAATAAAACCAAAACATTTCAGATCAACATACAAACAAAGAATTTCTTAGTGAAATATATTTGACGTCATTTCAAACTGATTGATGTCGCAAAAATAAATTTCATTTAATTTATTGTTTAAACGAATTAAAGTTTCTCGAGTGATTGTTCCGAATGGCAATAGTAATTTAATTCGAATAAAAATGGCTTCTTATGCTTTTTAAATGAGCATTAAATTTTGCAGTTTTTTAAATAATTAAAGTACTTCAAGTTCGAATTTTTTCTGAGATTTTCAATGTCTTCTAATTTCGATGCGCTGAATTTTTTGACGTATCACACTTATCTGTAGTATTTGTAGTTTGGGCTATGAAAGTGGGTGACAGACAGACGGACTGAACGATTATAATACCTTCCACTTTTTACGTTATAAACGTAGTGTGGAAGCTAAAAGGATGAGGTTTGTACAAGTTAAAAAAAAGTACACTGCAATAGTTACTCAATGATACTTAATTTTGTCAAAAATAAATAAATTCAAATTCTTAAACTGTGTGTGTGTGTGTTTTTCAACGTTTAATAAATTATTAAAGGTGTAGGATCTTTCCTATAAAATATCTGCATATGCTTAAATTTACTTGTAACATGTAGGGTAACGAGTACAGTGATTGGCACCCTCTCAGTGATTGGCCCCCTCATTCATTATTGAAAATAATAAGATGTTAAAGCCCAAAATAGGTGACAAAGGTTTTTTTAAATTAACGTTTGTCATGTTGGCAACAACATTTTGGGCTTTAACTCCTTTAACATCTTATTATTTTCAATAAGGAATGAGGGGTCCAATCACTGTAAGGGTGCCAATCACTGTAAGGGTGCCAATCACTGTATAGAATACTAGCTGTTATACCCGACGTTGCACGGGTAGAGGTGGAAAAATAATTTAACAGTCAATGTAACTATTTTTTTTCTTTAATTTTAGTTGCATAAGATATGAATATTACCCAGTAATTTTCCATTTAATTACCCAATTTGGATATAGTAATGATTAATATTAATTTCAAAAATACCTTTGATAAGAAGCTCAAATTTAAAAGAATACATATTTAAGTAAAAAATAATCAGTAAGAATTAAAAATGGAAAAACAGCTAAATCTTAAAAGGGTCTCAAACATTTATTTAAACGCAATTCAAGGGAGTTCTATAATAAATTAAGTAACTTTTTTTGGACACTTTGTAGATATACATACAATATAGGCTGTACAAATTTCTACCATAATTCAATACAAATGCTGAAAAATTAAGAATTCAATGCATATGTATACAGTACTAAATCAATGCAGATATGTACAATAATTGAATGAAAATAAATACAATAATAATTGAATGAAAATAAATACAATAATAATTGAATGAAAATAAATACAATAATAATTGAATGAAAATAAATACAATAATAATTGAATGAAAATAAATACAATAATAATTGAATGAAAATAAATACAATAATAATTGAATGAAAATAAATACAATAATAACGCTAGCAAATTTATACCCGTTCTTCGCAAAGATTAAAAATTATCAAATCGTTCCAAATATGTGTACCATATAATCTGTTATAGGATCATAAACTTATGTTATTGTTCCCGCTCGTTATAAAGTATAAAATCCCGTTTCATTGCCTTAAAATTCTAAAATGAAAAATACGCTATAAAATGCACTCATAAATGTCATCACAATTCCCTCATAAATACATAAAACCTTTTAGCTCATTTGGCGCGTTTTGGGAAATAATTTGGTGAGAAAATAGATATAGCTACAAACACACCCATTATACAGCTCTAACACAATGACCTTCGAACAACCGACCAGATTATAAATTATTTATAAAAGAAATTGCCAAATTGGCGAGATTTAGTTAATAATTTGGCGAGTTTGGCAACGTATTTGGCGAAAAAATAAAGACATAAAACACTAATATGCTGCTCTAGTGCGATAGCCGTTATTAACCATCATAGTTCAGTAATAGCTTAACTATACATTTATTGCTTAAATATGCATACATGCAGTCAACAGAAAAATCAATGAAAATATCATCAAATAAACCGACAATAAAATCCGGGAATGGAGACTGGCGGAATTACGTCACTTGAAACATGTCAATTATTTTTCAAATAATGAAATTAGTTTCTGAAGGTAATAGCAAAAGAAAAAAATAAACATTCAATTTTAAATGTTTTCGTTAAAAGTTTTATTTAGTTTTTTCAGCCGATGGCATCAGGAAAGTAAAAAAAGATCGGATTTGAGCCAAAGTGGTGTAATTTTTTCAGAAAATTCAAATAAAAACGTTCGAAAACGATAGAAGGAATTGTCTGATTCGAAAAATTCTTACCTTGTGTTTGTTCCGGAGATTAGATGAATTTTTGTGCCAAATTTCGTGACGATCTGTTGCGTGGTTCTTTAGATCTCGTGTCTTATACAGACAAACGGAAGTTGCCTTTTATGTATATAGATTATTAAATGAACGCAAGCTGAGTTTCTATATTAAATTTTTACATTAAAAAAATATGAGTTTGTTCTGAAATGAATATATATATAGATCAATAAGCGATAACTTTATTTTGAAATACCTTTGATAGTCTGAAGATACAGTTCCAGATAAATTAATGGATGGAAAGGAAGAATTGCTGTTCACACGGGTAGAATCGGTGGTGACATCTGTCAAGCTACGAGGCAAACTTGAATTCTCTTCCAACATTTCAGTTTTACTAACGGTTGGAGTCTTAGGAGAACACTGGAATTAATTATAAATAAAACAATGCTATAACCAGCCATTATAAGAACGAAAAAATGAAGTAAATATCATTCGACTTTCAGAATTGGATCATGAAGGGTTTTTTTGCGTTTTACACGCGAAACCGTTTCTGATGGAATAATCCAAGCATTTCGTCAAGTTGAGGCATGAGTTTTGTCTCTTTTTAAAGACACAAAATTTATTGAAAATTTCGAGAAAAAACTTTGATTTTGGCAGCATTAAATACTTTATGTTTATTTAATATCGTATGATTGAATATTTTTATTAGTTTTTCAATGCAATTTTTAATTCTTTTCCACTATTTTCTCTCTACGTGAAAAAGGTCAGGCAATTGAAAAAGGTCAGGCAATGGAAGATATGAAACTGTTTAACTCATAAAGGCACTATAGCAAAAGCACAAATAACGTTAAAAGAAAATAATACCTTCCACTTTTTACGTTATAAACGCAGTGTGGAAGTTAAAAAGTACGGACAATCTATATATATAAAAGGCAAAGTCTTGACTGACTTACTCACGTATCAACGTCCAGCCAAAACTACTGGAGGTACAGCTACCAAATTTTAGGAAAATATTCTTTTTATATCGTAGGCGTCATTTAAAAAGCGATTTTTTGAAATTTGAACCCAAACGGGTGTAAAAGGCAAAACGTGAGCCGATTTCTCGACAGGAATAGCATTGTAAGTTTGGAATTTATACTTTTAGCTTCCACACTACGTTTATAACGTAAAAAGTGGAAGGTTTTATAATCGTTCAGTCCGTCTGTCTGTCCGTCTGTCCGTCTGTCGGTCACCCACTTTCACAGAAAGAACCACAAGTCCCACAGACAAGTGGGATACGTCATTTTAAAGCAAAAAATCAGATTAGGCTACATTCCAAATTTCATTAAAAAATTTAAATTAGAAGTTTATTTAAAATTTAAATAACTAAATTTTTTTATCTACATTGAATTAACATGCAAATTCTATTTTTATTCATATTTTCACTGTTGTCATCCACAAGTCCCACAGACAAGTGGGATACGTCATTTTGAAGCAAAAAATCAGATTAGGCTACATGCCAAATTTCATTAAAAAATTTAAACTAGAAGCTTATTTAAAATTTAAATAACTAAAAATTTAATCTACATTGAAATAACATGCAAATTCCATTTTTATTCAATATTTTCACTGTTGCCATTTCGTTAAACGTACGAGAAACTTTTGTTAAAATAAAAATACACTTTTGAAAAAATATTTATTTATGTGATATAATTCGGTTTGGATTGTTGTATTATCACAATAGAGTTCTTTTAATGGTTCTATATATATGTATGTAGAAAGATGCATAGAGAATTCTAACTTAACATAAAAAAAAATATGCTAAGTTTCGCTTTTATTTTTAAAGCATCAATTGTACAAATTATAAATTTTTTTAACTGTAAATTAATTTAACAAATTATAAATAAGTGAATTTTCGAAAGAAATGTAAATGGGAAATTGTGGCGACAAAAATATTTATTAAAAAAGATTACATCATTATTCTTCGAACTTCAAACAAATTTAGCAAACGATAAAGTCTAATTATTAAATCTGAGAAAGAAGATTAATGAAAATAGTTAATTTTGGCGTTTAAAAGTTTGAATTACAAATAGCTAAAGGCCCTGTTTTTATTAGAATTAAATCACATTTGCCATTCGCAACAATCGCTCGAGAAACTTTAATTCTTTTAGACAATAAATTAAAATAAATTTATTTTTGCAACATCGATCAGTTTGAAATGACGTCAAATATATTTCACTACGGAATCCTTGTATGGTGATATGAAATGTTTTCATTCTATTTAAAAGCGAGGAATATGACATATTTATTCTTTAAAATATAAATTAATTTTTGCAAACGATAAGTAATAATTATTGAATTTTCGAAATAAAATAAATGAAACTAGCCAAATTTAGCTTGTAAATGTTAAATATAGAATTAATGTTGTGTTTGGCGCGTTTTTTCTTGTTAAACACAAATATGTGGAAGCGAGTTAAGTGACAGATTCTGTTACAAACCTACTTTTTTATTATCAATTTAAAACAACTTTCAGCGCGTTCAGCGTGAACGAAAATAAAGTATAAACACGTAAAAGCACATGGGTTTACTTTGTAAGATTGTTATTTGAAAATCATTATTTTATTTTATTTTATTTTATTTTATTTTATTTTATTTTATTTTATTTTATTTTATTTTATTTTATTTTATTTTATTTTATTTTATTTTATTTTATTTTATTTTATTTTATTTTATTTTATTTTATTTTATTTTATTTTATTTTATTTTATTTTATTTTATTTTATTTTATTTTATTTTATTTTATTTTATTTTATTTTATTTTATTTTATTTTATTATTTTGAAATTGTATGCTGGGTCAGGCTTTTCTTTGTTTATCAAACTGTTAATTTAATACATCTATGATATAAAGGCCGATTGACTATTGGAATTGGCGCCTTTTGGCGAAGTTGAAAATTTAAGGTAGGGTAGCTATACCCATCCAGTTGTATGGATTAGGGTTAGTTTGAATTATCGTTGAAGTAGAGCTACCCATGAGGGCTATTGGTTATAGTTAAGTGACGAACCGACACCTGAGTAGGCACCCTAAGCAAAATTTAAGGGCGTGATCGTATGGAGAGTCGGGACTTTGAAGAATATTTAACGTACACTCCCTCCACACAGGGTGTTATTTTTCGGACATTTTTGGCTGTACGAGCCGCTTATAGGTCGGCAGCTATTTAGGCGATGCCCGGACCTGAGCCTGGGACTTTCGCATGCAAGACCGGGGCCAATGGGAAACCCCTCTAACTCATGGAAGAGCCTGGGGAATGAGCCAGGGAGAATCAGAATCGGAGGCAACTATTGGTATAAAATAAAAGTTTACATGCAAAAATCACTGTTATTAAGGGTGCACCCGTGAAACGCCGGGTTTATAAAGCTAGTAATGGTATAAAACTTTTCAAGTAAAAAATTCGAAAGGTGTTTCTTAAAACTAAAGTTGACTTGTTAAATTAAAGTTGAAGTTATTTAAAATATTGGCTAAGTTAAGATGATTTTCCATTTGTTCCAAAAGTTTTCCGGCACTTAACTATTGGAATTCACTTATTGATGATCTAGATTACTTTTATTAACTTTAATTAACAATAAACAATAGATTATTATACTAACTTCTTTCGTTCTTGGTAATATAAAGTCTGAACCAGTGTCATCGATGAATACAATAGAGGCTTGGCTAGTAGAAGGAATGCCCTGAATGGTCACATTTTCTGAATGTCTTATATCCTGAAACTTTGTAAAATTAGAACTGTTTTCTGAATTCGGCAATTCTAATATTTGCTTTTGAGACGCAGCTGGAACTTTAGGTGTCAAAAGCTTAAAATCCGGCTAAAAAAATAACAAAAAAATCATTAAAATAGAAACGTTTCGATTGAAAAAAAAACTCTTTAGAAGTCTAGAATGATAGTCTAGACTTCTAAAGAGTTTTTTTCATGATGGTCTCCAGTCATTTTTTAAAACTTGAACGTACATTTTAAAACTACTATCAAGCCAATATTTTTGAGATAATTTATAAACAGCTTTTAATTGCACCGTCAATTTAATGAATACGATCCTGATTGGACGCTCGTTGAAAAATCTATTTCTGATAAATTAAATGAAGGACGCACTTTGAAAAGAAACAAGTAGATTTGTTACAGAATCTGTCACTTAAACCGCTTCCACACAACATTTGTGCTCAACAGGAAACAAACTATTTATACACCTCAGAAAGAAATTCGCCAAACAGAGCCTTTAGCTAGATGTAATTAAACATTTAAACGATAAAATTAATTATTTTCATTAATCTTCTTTCTCAGATTTAATAATTAGACTTTATCGTTTGCTTAATTTGTTTGAAGTTCGAAGAATAATAATGTAATCTTTTTTAATAAATATCTTTGTGTCGCCACAATTTACCATTTACATTTCTTTCGAAAATTCAGTCATTTATCGCTTGTTAAATTAATTTACAGTTTGAAAAATAT